>CM038468.1:42595000-43034786 GCA_021464415.1 Lonicera japonica
ATGCTAACAGTTTCACGAGGATCCAATGATTGTAAAGGATTCCAAATAAATAGGGTTAGGTTAATTAGGTTTGATTTATGATATTTTAGCTTAACAAATAAACTCATGTTAGTTGGTCTAAATGTTAGTATATATATAGATGACTTATTTTAGAAACAATCACTTTTCTTAAACGTAATAAGATGAAGTACAAATGATGCATTTGACTACTGTTTCATAGTTCACACTATAATTAATTCCGAAAAAGTTGGCACTAAATTTTTAATTTTTTTGGAAAAATAAAATAAAGGTAATGATACAGGTATCAACTAAATAAAAGTGCATTGGTCGTTATTTGGAGTCTATTTAAAACTTTGACTAATACACTTCTTAACATGTCGCTTAACGTATTAACATTTAGTTATTTAAGTTGGTACACATACAGAGATGAAGCCATGTTGGGGTAGAAAGGTATTGACTCCACTATTTTTCTTTTATATCTATACTATTAATAAAGCGTGAGGAATGTTTTTGGTGTTTCAATTGAATTACTAAAATACATTGAACCAACCAAGATCAAGCCAAATGAAAACTCACATGAATCAAAGGAAAAGATACCATGAGCTAATTATGTGCATAATTCTAAAGACAATCATGGACGTAATTATGTAGAGAATAATATATGATTGCCTTCAACAATTAAGGGATCATATCATTATTTATTTCTTTCTTTGTAATGTATTGTTTTCCTATGCTCAGAATTCTCTACATATACTGTATTCATTATGTCCCTTTTTAATTAAGTGAGAAAGCATTAGCTATTAATTAATATACTGGCTTCTTATTTTCTTTATGGTATCAAAAGGATCGTCTTAGGAATGAAAAACAAAGAATTCTACGATAGCCTATTCTTTTTTACTTCTATGGCCTCTCTTCCAAAACCTATCACTATCAATTAACTATAAATGTTGGTAACTGTGTGTCCTTGAAACTCACACAAACCAATTTCTTGTTATGGAAAACTCAAATATAAGTATTATAGAAAGTCATAATATGATCGGTTTCCTCAACGGAGAATTCCCTGAACCCACAAATAGCTTAGTTTCAAAGAAGAAAATGGCAATAAGAAAATTGAAACAAATCTAGGTCATGGTGTCTGGAAACAATTTAATCATTTACTTCGTGCATGGATTGTTGGAACCTTATTAAAGAGGTTTTAGGGTTGGTGGTTGGACTTTACACAATTTAATCATTTACTTCATGGTGGTTCGACACTATCCATAATCCCTAACCTAGTGAAAAAATTTGCAGCTATATCCTATCCAAAAATCAAAGTCAGAATACCATATGATCTCCAACTGATCTGATTTCCAATATGTAGGTATATAATCTTTTTGTTCTATTTAAATACCATATAAGCCTTTAATTGGCTGCTTTTTCGAAGATATACTATAGAGTTACTTAAATATCTACCAAATATCTTTACTATGAACGCTATACCCAGATGCGTACATACTTTATAATATATCAGACTCCTTACAACTTATGCATAAGGAATCTTTTGCATCTCTTTCTTTTCAACCTTATTTTGGGGCATTGGTTGACACATAAATTGTGTCATTTAACAATGGGAGTATCTCCTGAATAAAAATCTTTCATGTCAAATCTAGTAAGAATTCTTTCAATATATCTCTTTCGTGATAACCCTAGGATACCCGACAAAAATGTTGATGTATCTGTTTTCTTAATACAAAAAAGATATTATCAACATAAAATACCAGGAAGATAATGTTACTCCAACTGAACTTATGATATACATAATCATCAACTGGATTTACCTCAAAACTGTACGAGATAATAACTTGATGAAGTTTGTGATACCATTGACGGACAACTTCCTTAAGGCCATAAATGGATTTCTTTAATTTCACTTCTTCTTGAGGTTATTGAGTTTATTATTTATGAAGTTTTTCAACATTGTCTTGATAATCTTGATTTGCATCTAAAACAATGTCAAGAATTTGTTCCTAATCATTGTCAATAGCAATACTCAAAATTTGAATAAATACTTGGAATTTGAATAATTTTTTTCCTCAAAGACAATGTTTTTAACTTTATCTTCCCCCTCAAACTCGATATACTCAAGAAATTTGGCATTTTTTGCTTTAATAAAGGATTTATTCGAGGGAATGTAAAATTTATAATCTTTCAATGTATCTAACAAAGTAGCAGATAATTGTTTTTCAGTCCAATTTCTTTTTTTTTATGCAATACTTCAGCTAGACAACCTGTTTTAACTATTGCTTTAATGTAACACTATTTATAAAGTATGTTGCAGTCTTAAGTGTCTTTTTTTAGAGTCCTTATGGTAAATAACAATGATTAATTAATCACGCTCCTTACCATATCCGTAAGCTTCTGTTTCATCTTCTAGCAACACTGTTCGTGCTAGGTTTGTCTGGCATGGTGTACTATGGGACGATTCCGTATTTCTCTAAGAATTTCACAAATGTCTAGAATGTTGTTTACCTTATCCGTTATATCTACCGTAGTATTTACCACCACGATTAGATTTTACGGCCTTAATTTTCTTACCTAGTTGATTTTCAACTTCAACTTCGATTGTGAAAGTCATAACAACGTCTAAAGATTGTAACTTTTCATTAATTAAATATAGGTACCCTTAATAATTGTCATGAACATAATAAAATACTGTTAACCATTCCAGGAGGTCGTAGAGAATAGTTCACATATATCTGCATGAATTAGTTCTAAGACATTTGAACTCCTTATGGCACTTGGTTTCTTTATGTTTGTCCATTTCCCCATTACACATTCAATACAAATTTTAAAATATGTTAAATCAAGGGTTTTCAAGAATTCCACAAGTCTCTTAATTATCTGTTTAGAGATTTATCCCAAATGCTTGTGTAATAACATGGAAGAATTCTTATTAATTAATTTATGCTCTGTATCACGTGAATCAATTTACAATGTTTCATTACATGAGGTGATTATGTCCGTATATAAGTTATCAATTAAAGAAATAGTAGCAAAATATTTGAATCTTGAAAAAGACTTTACTTTATTATTTTCAAATGAACAATAATAACTGTATTTGTCCAAATGAAAATAGAAATATCATCTAAATGACAGTACCATATACGTTTATCTCAAATCCAAAAAGTAATCAATCATTAATGATAACCTAAAATTCCTTAAAACCTCAAATATAACTATTTCGCCACTGCCTTGATAAATGAATCTTTCAACATCAATTGGCTTGTAGCTCCACATGTAACCTCTAAATACACTTATGTGAGTAGTATCACTAAAATCTACTCACCAAGTAATCACATGTATATAAATTAAATTAACTACCGAACAAACCCTAATGAGAAGAATATCCTACTTTACACGCTAAGTGGCGTATTTAAAATATTATTATGTCTATCCTTCTTGCAAAGTAACTAGCAAATTATTTATCATATTTCTTTTACAATTAATATAGTGTTGTTTCAACTGCAGCTTCTTAATTTTTTATCCTTTATTATTTTCTTGTCCTTTAGAAGTGTTTGCTAGATGAACACTTTCTGTCTTTTATCGCAAAAATCTTTTCTTTTTCTTGTACGTCGTGAGATTTGAGCTTATAAGAGATCATTTATCCTTATGAGTATTATAACTTACTGTAAGTTAATTGTATTGTGCAGGAAAAGAAATAAAGAACTTGATGCACGAGCTAGTCATTAGACAGCCTTAACTTAAGTGCCTTTAGTTTGAAGCGATATTAGACATTTCTATAATATACTTCCCTTATGTTCCCTTTTTCCTTATACCTTATTGAAATAAGACTAGTCAAAAGGTTACTTGCTTCAGCCTTTTAATTTTTAGCAAAACAATTCTATAATTTCTTGAAGGAACTAAGTAACATTTTCCTCATAAAGCCCCAAAATTTTTGGAATAGTAACGTTCTATTTTCAATTCTTAAAATTTGTACCTTTAAGCATCGATACTGAATTTATGTTGGTAGATATGTAAAACATAACTAAAAATTGAATAGAGAACAAATTATAAAAATTACAAACTTGCAATTAATATACATGTCATAACATATTTACAAACAACATATATGAATAATACAATTATCCAAATTATCAATAGTGGGTCCCTATCACAAGATACCTAGCACAACATTGATATTTAGTTTTTAGACAGAAACATCAACTTGTAATTGGTCCTCTCAACATAGTAATCATAATATATATGACAAATCCTGTCAAATAATATGACTTCAATTCCTTTGGGCTGTCATATTATTCACATGAAAAATTTGATAGTCATCTTACATTTATTATTACAGGTATATATATTATTCGGCCAAATAATAACCTTCCTTTGGGCCGATTATTATTCGCATAAATAACAAATACACACATTTTAATATTTCTGAATAAATAAATTTACGCAATAAAGGTTACTTTGGCAACTTATCGTTTCAATTTATCTATTTTAAAATATCAGACGATTTGTGCTTCGCATCCTTATGATCTTAAAAAATAAAATAAAATAGATTTTCCGTATTGATGAGATTTGCAAAGCACAAACTTTATTTTCCCCACATTCACGCGTAATGCAATTTTGGATTTATTCCCGCAAGTGTGTTTATTATTCCACCAAATAATAATCTTCCTTTGGGCCAACACAAATATCAAAAAAAATAATGTCTATTATTTGGCCAAACAATAACTTTCTTTTGAACCGATTATTGATTGCATAAATAATAAATATCAATATCTTAAATAAATAAGAAACATTATCCAAACCCTTAATCACAATATATGCAAGAATAAAATTATCCACGCTTAACATATTCTGAATATTTTAATTTACCAAAGTAAATTAAATCTTTAAATATATATGTATATATTAAACAAATCAATTGACACTTAATATATATATATATACACATATATACAAGAAAGAGCTACGATATGGATCCATATACTAATGCTACTATTAAGTAAAACCTGCTTTTCTAAATAATAATAATAAATAATCTCAACAAGAAAAAAAAAACTATAATCGGATCTAATCAAATCATATATAAACAATTCTTTATATCTTTAATATATATAAAACCAACATGGTCTCATCACATCAATCCAAAAATTATATATATATATATATATATATAAAACCAAAAACGGAACAAAAACAGGCTTTATATATATGTAAAAGTTTAGATTGTCCTTTATTTAATATATATATATATATATTAATCAATTAAACATGCACATATATAATAGGACTTTTTTTATAACTATGATTGTTTTTAAACTTATTTAGTAAAATAGGGGTGTTTTAAACTTATTTGTAAAAATAGGGTAGTTTTAAAATCGATATTCAAAGTATCGATTTTGACAATAAAACCGCAAGTCAAAATAGCGGTTTTACAAAAAAAAAAATTGTGTTAAAAACGCAACTACCTATTGCGTTTTTACTCTTAAAAACGCAAGTACATCTCATGTTTTTACCATTAAAATCGCAATCCCAAATCGCGTTTTTCAAGTAGATTTTTTTTTAAATTGATGAAAGTGATCATGTTTTTAAAGAAAAAACCGGAATTCATTTGTGCGTTTTTTAATTTAATTAATTTCCCCGGGCAAACCCTATAAGGTGCTGAGTACTTCGTAAATTTGATTGCGCCGTTTCTTACTTCTGTTTCTAATTCTTCTTGCTGCTCTTCTTCTTCTTCTTCCTTCTGCTCTTCTTCTGCTGTTTCTTCTCTCCATCTTCTTCGTAATTTAAAATATGAAAAATAGAAAAGTTGAGAAAATCATTCACTCATAATAATTTTTCTCTACTTCAACAAAAATAGGTATGTTCATTTACAGTATTTTGATTATTCATAGATCTATATTTTTTTAATTTGTAGATATATATATTTTGATTATTTGTAGATCTATGTTTGAATAATAATTATATGAATGAAATAAATGGGATATTATTGTAAATTTATGATATAGATTTGTTTGATTGTTGTAGATCTATGTATGCATAATATATATATGTGCGTGGGGAGGGGCCGAGGGTTAGATTTATCATCATATAATTGTAAATTTGTGAATGTATGTATTATTGCAAATTTGTAGATTTATTATCATATTATTGTAATATATAAGATTTGTGCTTAGCCCAATTATTATGATTTATGGTTTCTAATATTTTTGAAATTAATTTCAAGTTCCCTAATTAAATGTATGTTTCTTTTGGAATTTCGGATATTAATAAATTTCAAAATTATAAGGTTTGCTATAAGCTAAATTTAGGGATAATTAATAATATTTCGTAGTGGTTTATAATATTTGTAGTGGTTTATAAGTTTGATTGTTTGTGGATCTAAGTTTGCTATATACTTAATAATTATATTTGTAGTAGTTTATAATATTTTTTATTTGCAAAATTTTATTTTGTGATTTTAAATAAATAATTTAATATAATATTTCGTAGGGGTTGATACTTAATTTTGTTTTTTCAATAATTATATAACTATTTTAAAGAATGTATATACTTATTTAATTTTTGAGAAATTATATTTTATTTTAAAGAATGTATTATTTACCATCATAATGGAGGGCATGCTTGATTATTTTAAATAAATTATATTTATTATCAGTTGGTGATAAATTTGTTTAATTGTGTTAAAGGTAAATAATGACGAGTAGACAAGTATTTATGCTTTTATACTGGGGCGGAGAAATTATTAATGGAGAGCATGGACAATGTTACAATATGCAATATAAAACAGGAATTATCGTTAAAGAAGGTACAACGTACTCAGAATTAGTTGGAATGATTTATTCTGCTATGAATGTTGACCTCTCGCCGTCCACCTTAAAGATTGTATGTAGATGTCCACGCTTTGTGACCATAAACATTTGCAGTTTCTTCCTCCATGAAATTAATGATGATAAAAGCTTACATTTTGCAATGGGTTCTTGCCTAAATGTTCCCTCTGTGAATGCAATCGATTTGTATGTGGAGAAAGTTGATCTGAATTATGATGTTTTTCCACTTGCTGAAAAATTTTCAGCCTCAGCGTCATATAGTTCACCACCATCGACACAATACACTCATGTTTCTAACTTGCCTTCTACTTCACGACCATCAAAAAAGCTTGAATTTTTTCCTGAGACATGTGGCCATACCCGTAAGAATTACATACCGGACCAGCCAATACTTGAGTACGAAGATGGTATAGAATATGATGACTCCACTAGAGAGGACACGGATTGGAACTCAGAATCTGACAGTCATACAGAAGAGAGTGACACTAAAAGCGATGAATGTGAACAATCAAACCAAAGTGAGGTGGTTGCGGAAGACAACCGTCATTGTACACACAATTTACTATTACGTATGTGGATCAGGAGGTGACAATTAATGAGCAGTTGGTAGATCAAAATGAATTACGGAAGGGGCTCACTTATGAGACTAAAGATAAGTTGAAGATTTTCATAAAACAATATGCAATCAAGAATTCAAATGAATTTATTGTTGATGAATCAAAGGCAGATACATGGTCAATAAGGTATAAATTACACGAAAGAGGGTGCAAATGGCGGCTTCGTGCTTGTAAGAGGAAGAAGAAATAGGCCAGTTTGAGATAACCAAGTACGAGGGTTTCCACACATGCACATTTGATCGTTTAAAACTAAGTCACAAACATTTGGACTGCAAATTCATTGCCAGCAAAGTAAAACACATGATTAAGGTTGACCCTGGCCTTAAAATTTGCGTTATAGTCACATTTGTTAAGGATCAATATGATTATAAGATTTCTTATTTGAAGGCATGGAATGCGAAACAGAAGACTATTAAAATATTATTTGGCAATTGGAAAGAGTCTTATGCTATTATGCCGAGATATTTGGCCGCAATTAAGTACAACAACCAACGCACCGTCCACGAGTATAGAAGCAAGATGTATGATGGCCATTATCGTATTTTTAAAAAGAACTTTTGGGCCTTTAGTGCGTCCATTGAAGGCTTTGTGCATTACCGGCCTGTTATAAGTGTAGACGCGACACATCTACGTGGCAAGTACAATGGGAAATTATTTGTTGCAATGGTTATGGATGCAAGTGAAGGAATATTCCCACTTACATTTGGATTCGGCAATGAGGAAAGTCACGACATATGGAACTTTTTTCTCACGTGGCTTTAGCATTACGTCGTGAGGGGACGAGATGGCATCTGCTTGCTTTCTGATCGGCACAGGGGCATACTGTTTATAATTAATTCTGACCCACAATTTCAAGAGCCAATGACATGCCATCGGTTTTGTATGCGACATGTCCGCAGTAACTTCACAAGTAAATGTAAACCAGACGAGACTTTAAAGATACTAATGTGGAAGGCTGCAACTGCTTATATGCTTGCCGAAATTCAATAAGTACATGAACATGATCAAAGATTATGATGATCAACAAGAGAGCGAAGGGAAAAAATCATGGAGGTGGCTAAACCAAATTCCCCTAGAAAAGTGAACTTTTGTTCATGATGGAGGGCATCGTTATGGGATAAAGACAACAAATATCTCAGAGGTTTTCAACGGAGTTTTAATTGGAGTGAGGTCTTTGCCTGTTATTGCGTCGGTGCAGCTCATTTTTCATCGCCATGTTACGTACTTTTGTGAAAGAGGCGAGTAGGGAAAAGATAGGCTTGACAATTCGGAGGTAGAATACACGCCATTCATGGCACTGAAATTATCGAAGCGCATGAAGGATATTGGCAAATATATTGTTTTTAGGCATAACAACTCGGAGGGACTTGCCTCTGTCACGTCAGCTAGCCAAAGGAAATGTGAAGAATGTAAACATTATGGAAGGCACGTGCAGCTGTGGGAGGTGGACAATTTATAAGTATCCTTGTTCACATGTATTAGCGGTGTGTGTTGAATTAAGATTAGAATTGAAATTACTTAATTCATTAATACTTGACTCTTGAGGCATACGTGGCTACATATTCTCCTACTTTGCATCCTGCTTTGCCAAAAGAATACTGGGAAACCCATTTGGTTAATACAATTCCAGGTGTTTTGATTTATAATCCAAACTTGTTGCGGCAAAAGGGTTATCCATCTAGGCGCATTCATAACGAGATGGACGCAAGTGATCGTTGAAGATACAACCATTGTGGGACTTGTGGAGAGGCGGGGCATGATCGCCGCAAGTGTCCCCGAAATCAAATTAAATAATTGTTGCATTGTTACATAATTAGATATGCAGTCTTACTTTATTATTTGATAATGTAGCAGATTCCAGACTATTCGTAATTAGGATCTTTATATTAAAACTTATAATGTAATGTTAATTGACATTCTGGGTTTAATTTTATGTAGTTGTTGTATTTATTAAGTCTGGTAAAATTAAAATTATTAGATATAGATATTTGAATCCCTATAGTGTGTACAAACTTGACATCATAATTATCACTCGTAATGCATAGCGTTATTGTCAGACCCACCATCGAATTGTCATATCAGTCATATTGTTGCGTGTTGTCATAGCAATTATAGCTTAAGTAGTGTCTTGTCATCTCATTGTCATAGCAGTAATGCCTGGTCATCTCAGTCATGTAGCAGCGTGTTGTCATAGCAGTCATGACAGGGCAGTGTCTTGTTATCTTATTGTCATAGCAGTGTCTTGTCATCCCATTGTCACACCAATGCTATGTGCACCTATGAGGGAGATTATATAAGCACAAAGTTCACAAAAAAAAGTTTATTTCACTCTCAACAAACAAATGGCTTCTTCTAGCTCAAACAATAATCCATCCGTAGTAAACATAGATGGATTCGCAATACCTGACACCGTCTTGCTGTGTGATGCTTGTAAACAAGTTACCCATGATGGTAAGTGGTGTGACCGGGATAACCAGCGAACATGGGAGGAAATGGCTAGAATTTTTAATGAAGCACCTAAGAAAGATAACTCCTTGTGGAAAGACAGGGTTGTGTTGCCTAATCAACTTGCTCAACTGTTGGCAAAGGTTCTACCAGCTGTGAAAAAATATAACCGATTTTACAATGAGAATGAAAAGCCTACTCCCCATCCAAAACATGTAACTAAATCTCCTGCAAGAAATGGCTACTATCTCTCAAAATTATGTGCCGCTGTTGACAGTGAAATGGTAAAACTTGACGTTTGCATACCATAAATTTTATTAAAATATTGTTGATGTTTATTTTTACAGCGATTAATGCATATTATTTTATCTTCACTTTCATGCAGAGACAACACGCCAATCTCATGTACTTGGTGGAAGAAGATGTCAACTTCAGAGCCGGTCCTGGCTATTTTGAGGCCCTGAGCGAAACCTTTAAAAGTGCCCTTTATATATAAATATATTGATTTTTTAAACTAAAAAAATAAATCAATTTTGTTTCACTGATAAGAGTTCACATACTATCAAAAACACACTACAATTGCAAAGAATCATGCAAAAACATTCTAATTAAATATTTAATTCTCTTATTATTTTAAAAATTAATATGAGTGAAAGAACAAATATCGGTGCCTCCTAATTCTCTTATATTATGAGTAAATTGAGATTGAATATGAAAAAAAAAAGAATCAAAGAAGAGCTAAAGATGTCGTTTCCTACACGTCGTTAAAGCTTTTGAAACTTTTTTTTCTTGAAAATTTGCATTATTATTTTTTTTCTTTTTCAATATATGTATATATGTGTATATATATACATATATATATATATAAAGAAATAAAATATTAGTGTGCCCCTCGTAATTTTTAGGCCCTGGGCGGTCGCCCTACCAGCCCTGCCCCAGGGCCACCTCTGGTCAACTTCCCTTATCTAATATACTGGCAGTTTCTTAAGGACACTCTCAATTAATATTTGATTTTAGTATGTAATATTTAAGTTGATGTCTTTGTATGCTTTACTTTGTTTCATGTGTAATGTTTTATTTTGCTTTATGCGTAATGTTGTAACCGCAACCTTCGTTTAATTAATTTAATGCAAAATGTTTGTTATCTTTCAAAAAATACAGATCTAGAGGTATGTTTTTTTCATATATACCAAAATTTTAATTTCATGTACACAACAAATCATACATCTAAGCAAAAATAAATATCCATGTACAATCATTTGATACAAGTAATATCCATGTACAATCATTTCTCTCTATATAAGTAATGAAATGACATTTTCAACCTCTCTAATACCACAACTAGGTTTTTTCTAACAATCAACCTACTAAATACCACAACTAGGTTTTTTCCTCTTCCTCTTCGACCTCTCATCTCTCTCGACCTCTGTATGGGTGTGCACCTCTACACCTCTTCCTCTGTCCCTGTCCTTACCCCTACCCCTCGGTCTACCTCTCCCTCTCCCTATATCGATAGGTAGCCCAGGTACATGTACAACATCTGCTATGCCTAACTGTGTCAATCTGTCATCATGAACTATGGGTGTAAATGTCGGTGACTCTGTAAGTCCGAGTGAAACCTGATGCGACATGGCTGGTGAAATAAATGATGACTCTGCCGTCAATAAAGACACATAATGTCCTATGTCAAAATCCTTGTATATGGTAAGGAGTGTAGAGAAGTCTGTCGTACTCGGCTGTGGTAAGCTGGCTGATGGTGGTGAGGATAACATATTTGACTGTGATAAGCCGAGGGTCAATGGAGAAGAAAATACAAATGTAGTAATAGTAGTAGTAGTGGGGGTGGGGGTGGGTAACATACTAGTACTAGTAGTAGTAGTGCAAGTAGTGGTGGGGTCAAGTGGGTGAAATAACGTATATGGCTGTGATAAGCTTATGGGCTTTGGAGAAGAAAATGCACTAATAATAGTGGTGGGGGTGGGTACCGTACTAGTGGTATCTAGTAAACTAGGGGGGATGGTATAGTAGTAGTAATGGGTAACATCTGAAGATAAGTGGTGGGGTGGGTACATACTAGTACTAGTAGTGGTGGATAACATAGTAGTAGTGGTGGGTAACGTACTAGTACTAGTAGTTGTAGTGGTGGGGGTGGGTACCGTACTAGTATTAGTGGTATCTGGTAAGCTGGGGGGGTCTCTGAAGATAACATAGTAGCTGTAGTGGTGGGAGTGGGAGTGATTGTAGTAGTAGTAGTAACAGTACAAGTTGGTTGTGATAAGATAGGATTCGGTGGGGAATAGACATGCTGTGTAGAGGTAGACGGCCTAGCATCATGTGATAATGTATCTGGCTGTGCTGAAGACGTACCCATACTAGTAGTAGTGGTAGTAGTGTGCCGCCTCTAACGACGACGGCGGTGGGGTAGTGGGATTGGCTCTGGTATAGGGCCGTGAACCTGAAATGAATCAACAGATAATCGAAACTCTTGTCTCGCTGTAACAAGAGTTGTATGTGCCAAGTCAGATATCTCCTCGGATGTAGAATCTTCCGTGATCGACCACAAAGGATGGTTCATAGCCAATGAATATATCTTAGCAAGCGCATCACTCTAGAGAAGAAACAAACTATATAAATATTAAAATTAAAACGGGAAAAAAAATTCTAAATTACATTTAGGTGATGCAATTATAACTTACTAATATCTCCAATGTGACTGCTACTGGCTCAGGACCAAACTCGGGAGGCTGCTCCGGCACCGCAAGTATGAAACGACGAGTAACAGTACGAAACCAAATCATATATGGGTGGTCATACTGAATCGGACACTGTAACACATCCGCAGTGACTACGTGATCATGTCTGTGATCCCAAGAGGCGATAAAATCGCGGTGGTGATGCTTCCAATCAATGGGATCTCTGCGCCCCCTCCCCCTCATATCCGTATCGTGCAACTTCTCACTGGTGTTAAAATCAACGGGGATATTCTAGTCTAAACCAAATTGTCGCATCACTCTGTCAGGGAAGTGCCACTCCACTATCTCAAAGTAGATAAGGGGTGACTTGCTCTGCCATAAAGCATGACCGGCAAGACAACAAGAAGGCAAACCAGCCATAACATGTGCAGTATACGGCTGCCAGATCATCTGTAAATGAATAAATACAACTTATAAATTTTAAAATTTACATCAAAACATTTGTGTCCATGAAATAAGAAATTTGTAATTTTTCAAAATTTCGGCAGAGTTTCGTCTGTGTTATAGAACAATCCAATTTTTTCATATTGACCTGTTTAACAAGTTTATTATAACTTTCTAAATAAATTCATCTCCCAATCAATCCAAAAGGAATCTATACATAATTATCTTCAACTATAAATACAAATATAGTTTTCCCAACCAACCAAGTTCATTTCTCAATCAATCAATCAATGGCTATGAGATATATAGTCACACAACAGTCTAGCATAATAATTAGATTTACCTGCTCCGCTCGCATACGATCTAGCTGGTCCTTATAGTAAGTTAACACATGTATCGGCGTTCGCTCTAGTGAGAACCTCGTCCGCCACCTGTAGTATATAAATGTAGGGTGTCAAAAAAGTAATCGTAGCATATATTGACATAATAGTCTTGTTACAATTCAACAAACCTGGCTCCGTGCGGTGGTCTATTAATCGAATGAATGACTTCCTACTCAGTGATAGCTACATCGAAGCGACGAGGGCGAATATTTGATAATCGCTCCCAATACCATAACTAACCAAAATTAAATCATAATATATTATTGACCATGTAAATTCAAAATATAAGATTGAAAATTTAGAAATTCAGCCTTGTATACTTGTAACAAGATGAGTGGACCACCAATCTGTTTTGATCTTATACGCGTGGCTCGACACATCTCCCTGTACAACACCGCAAGTGCGGCGCTACCCCAACTATAATGGCCCACCATATTTAAATCCTCAAGTAGTGGGAGTAAACAAACTTTGATATATGCCAAGGACTTGTCAGCCAAAACAGAACCACCTAGCGATTTAATAACCCACGCACGTGCGTATCGCTCAACAACAACATAATCAGGCATCATGGGCAGGTATCTCACCAAATGTATCTGCTATCCAAGAAAGCTTCAATTTCGAACGCCTGAGAGCATGGTCCGGTGGTCAGATACCCAATACATGCTCACAAACGTCAGTTGGAGGGGCATCCAATGGAGGGCCAGTAACTGCATGGCCATCAACTGGTAATCCAATCAATACGGAAACATCCTGAAGTGTGATACTGCATTCCCCAACAGGTAGATGGAACGTGTGCGTTTTCTGCCGCCAACACTCTACCATAGCTGTAATCAGTGCATGATCGTACTGGATATGCCCTATGCGGTACAGTCCGTAGAATCCGGCTCGTAGTAATACACGCTGTACTCTCTCAGGAAGAATAATTTGTTGTCTATCAGGCCCAGTAAACTCAGTAGCGCTCCTACGTGGCTCCAACAGAACAGGATCATCGCCAGCCTATATAGCAGAAGACCGATGCTGGTCCTGTAAATATAAGACACGGCGATCTACAGAACTAGGATACATCGACAAATACCTGTTTCATGTACGTGTTAAATAAATATAAAAGAAGAAACAATGCATACTAACGCGTACATATGTTTACATAATTTAACAAACTGCATAATTAATACACATCCATTCATTACAAAAGAAAAATGTCGCAATACATATTGTATGGGCAATAATAATTTAGAATCCTTACATAGTTAATTAGCCAAGTTCCAAACACATACAAATACCAAAATTCATATATAACAATAGTAGCCAAAAGTCTACACCGCCTAATAAAACAAATTACATAAAACTGACATAAGAAATAGGAACAAAAGTAAATAAATCCTATTCCTTGCACACTTCAGTGATTTCTTGCATTGCTCGTATTTCCTTTATACTTCTTCTCTCTTTTCCCTCTCTATTTCTATGCCCTTCAACAAACGATTATTCAAGTCTTTAACCCCTTTAGCAACTTCCCTCCAATCTTCTTTTTGGACCGCTACGCATCTTATTTGATTGTAAATTTCTTTCATCTCTTCCTGAATAGTTTTTTCCTTGTCAACCCAGTCGAAAAAGTTTCATTCATTATTACCATAACTCCTGCAACCAAAGAATCTCCGACCTGGGTTTCTGGACGTCCATGACACTCTAATTGGAGCAGACTCTCCACAAAAACAAGTGACATATGAACATGAATCTCCGGAACTGGAACCAAAGTTTAAAGACATTTCTGCGAAAAATAAAACGCAAATATAGTTTCATATTATTTTTAAACAAGAAGGCTACTTTGTAATTTAAAAAGTTTAATGCAAACTTGTAATGAATATTTAATAGCTCAAAGGGTGAATTACAAAAGTTTAATGCATAATTAATTAATGGTTTAATCTATATTATAAGGAACAAACAAGAAATTAGAAGATCCATTTTCTTCTAAAATTCAGAATTAGATATAATTTAAAACCTACTCATCGAGACTTAGAAAATAAGATCCATTGAAAGATATAACTTAGTTTCTATTGTGACATAAATGGTATATTAATAAAAGAGTAGTAGATAGCTTTAAACACGAAACTGGTAATGCAAAGTACCCCATTTGCATATCCATGACGTATGTATATATAAACACGAAACTGGTAAAGTTACATGGTACATGCAAGTAACGTAATTAAAATAGAAACAAGTATATATATATATATATAAAAGCTTCGCAATGAATTAAGCATACTTTAAGATAAAATAAAATCTTATATATAAAAGCTTCACGGTAGCCTTACTATATATATACTGCTCTCAACATTAAATAATTAAGCTTACTTTAAGAATTAAATAAAATATTATATATAAAAGCTTCTCATATATCCCCCTTAATATACACTGCTGACAAGATTAAATAATTAATCTTTTTTAAGACATCTACCGAATATGTGTTCCTTTACTGGGTTAATAATGAATAGAAGCAATAGTTTTCTGATTGAAGCAAAAAAAAATCTACTGAATTGCTTAAATATTAAATTTTATTACTTTTCAAATGGTTCAGTTGGTTGCTAAATCTACTGAATTTCTTAAATATTAAATTTTATTACTTTTCAAATGGTTCAGTTGGTTGCTAAATCTACTGAATTGCTTAAATATTAAATTTTAAAACCATATAAATTTCATCAATCATACTTTATGACCGAGGACCATTAAAAATCTAGCTCAAAGTTGGCTCCAAAAAAGACATCACTGTTACAACATCACTATCTCAAAACTTATACAAATTGCGGCTTTTCAAAATCTACACCAAAGTTGGCTCTAAAATTTTTTTTCCCCTGCAGAATCGCAACGCCACCATGCCCATACACTGTCGTAACCCCATACACACACTGTTAGAACCACGAAATCCCCAAAATACCACCAAATTTCCATCGCCTACTCCACTTTGATTAATCAAAACCACCACCAAAACCCCCAAACCACTGAAACCACCATACACTCTGTCAAACCACCGATACCACTAATCAAGATTACACACTGTGTCAAACCACACACTCAGTCAAACCAAAAAAAACCCCAATTAACCAAGTTCATATATGCATACATACAAACATACACAGCAGTACATAAAATTTCAACCATTTTGCACATCATTTTTAGAAGTAAATTAATCAACTTTCCAACGAAGAAGGGAGATGATTCTGTACCTGGAGGCGCCGACGGAGTAGAGGAAGGAAGGAGCTGTGGTTGGAGGAAGGCGCCACGGCCGGTTGGAGGAAGGCGCCGACGCCGACGCCAACGCCGATGGAGGAGGATAGTGGAGATGGAGGAAGGAGGTGCGTGTATGGCGGAGATGGAGGATAGTGGAAGAAGGAGGTGCGTGTATGGATCGAGATGGAGCGTGGAGATATGGAAATGGAGGATAGCGGAGGAAGGAGCTGTGGTTTGTTCACAATGGAGATGGAGATGATGATACGAGATTTAGGGATTTTGAATACCTGTAAAAACGAGGAAAGAGAATGCGTTTTTAAAGGTAAAAACGCGGTCATGAATCGCGGTTTTACACAGCAATTTTTTTTAAAACGCTACTTTGAGTCGCGTTTTTTCAACTAAAATAGATACCTTAAATTGCGATTTTAAAACTACCCTATTTTTACAAATAAGTTTAAAACAACCCTATTTTACTAAATAAGTTAAAAAATAAGCATATCTATCTAAAAAATTCTATATAATAGTACCTCTCTTTTTAATTTCATGTTGCCATCCCATCACATTAATCTTATGTATATATATATTAAACAAAAGGACATCTCAAATTAACTGTTAAATAAAATCCTGAATCCATAATTATATATATATATATATTGCAAATCGTAAATTTCTATCAAATATATGGCCATGAAGAGACCTTTATAAGGTCAAATCCTTTATCCTCACAAGCTTTTTATAATCGCGTGGCTAATACTTCTTATTTTTTTTATAAGCCATGCACAATTTTCAAAAAAATAATACTATATTCTACTTATTTGTCCCTTCTGTCGAAAGAGCACCTTTACTTTAATTATAATATAACCGAAAACTTATTTTAATTATATATAATAATAAATTTTATATAATTTTTAATGATTCAACATGAAGTTGTTCTGATACCACTTATTAAAAATTAATCCCTAAAATCAACAAAAATTTCATAATCCAAGCAACTCATCTTTTCCTGATCATAACATGGCATTTGCTAGTGAACTTGTTCGAGGACCAAACAACTATCGTGGCTATAATAATAAAGGTAAGCATTCAATTGATTTCAATTACAAGGGCCAAGGATTATGTCAAGGAAATTCTCAAGGTCTTAAAGGAGGTGCATACAATCAGATGATTTTTTCGTCGGCCCGACAAATTAATTGTGGACCATCTGACACTATAAAAAAGAAGGCCTCTCTCAAAGAAGATGATATATGATGCTAGATTTATAACAAGCCACGACATACTGCTCTAGAATGTTGACACATATTCAACCAAGTATATCAACTGGATGATGTGACTCAAGCCCTTGCAACAACCTCTCTGAATGAAAGTTCTAAGAACACGTGGTACCCCGATACAGGTGCAACCTCTCACATGACCTCTGACTTGTGTAAGCTTTCATATTTTACTCCATACTATGGCCAAATATAGTTTTCGTTGGTAATGGCAATTCACTAAAGATCTCTCATATTGGATCTGCAAATCTTGATATTGGTAACACTAAATTGCGTATAGATAACGTATTAATAGTACCTAAGATTAAAAAGAACCTTTTATGCGTTAGTCAACTTACTTCTAATTATCTTTACACAGTTGAGTTTAATTTGCATGGTTTTATGATAAAGGACAAGGGAACCAATTCCCTGATTGCATCAGGGAATAAAAAAGATGGATTGTATGCTTTAAAGTCAAAAGAAGAAATAGCTATATTTTCAACCATATTTCATTCAACAAGTGATGATATATGGCATCAAAGACTCGGTCATCCTCAATTAGGGTAGTAGATCTTTGGAAGAAAAATAAGCTTATAACAAGCACTAGTAACAATAAGGTTAATTCACTATGTAATAGTTGTCAGATCGCTAATGCTTGTCGGCTACCCTTTATTAAGTCTAATAATTTTTGTAGAGACTCGTTTCATGTTATTCACAGTGATTTATGGGGACCCTCTCTTGTGACTTCATTTAAGCACTTTCGTTATTATGTGATTTTTATTGATGAGCATACTCGATACACATGGTTTTACCCACTCAAATAAAAATCAGATTTCTTTCAATGCTTTCTTATGTTTTAAAAATATGTTCAAACTTAGTTTAACAAGAAGATTCGAAATTTTCAATCAAATGGTGGTGGAGAATTTGCAAATATGAAGTTCAAAAATCACTTACTCATTCATGGGATTAAATATTAAGTCTCTTGTCCAAACACCCTTGAGCAAAATGGCTTCGCTGAACGTAGACACCGAAACACTACCAAGTTAGGCCTCACTATGATGCTCCATGCTAATGTCTCCAAAAGGTTTTAGGTTAAGCCATTTAGTACTTCTATTTGGCTAATCAATCGACAGACATTTTCGGGGTGCTATCTCGGGGCTTCTGCTTAAGTTAATTTCATGCGAATTTTGTATCGTTTCATCTCATTTTCTAAAATTGTCACATTTAGGTTCAAACATAATTAATTAAGAGGGTTCTAATTTTCCAAATATAACACCCACCTTGGTCAGGTCATGAATGGTACAAGTCGGGTGTAACACCTCTAACTTAATTAACACGATTAACCATGCAATTAAGGCTCAGAGTGTTACTAACCTCTATTAGACTAGCTAAAATGAGCAATATATATCAAACAATTTATATAAATAATACATGACATAAATTACACTAATATCTACATTCATACAATTACATCACCATACTTAAATAACTAATAATTATACACGAACCATACACAATAAGGTATCAACAAAATAATACCCTAAACATCATTTGGCAAGATTGGCTAACCATATTATTAATATTTACAAGAAAAACATAATAATATTAGAGCCATCTACGATGTTCCAAAATCCATTGCATCTTCTGTGTCTTTAATTTCTTGTGTACCAACATTATTTAGAAAAGTAAAATAAAATGGACGAGCCTATTGTTTAGTAGAGGGTAAGTGGATATAGTTTTAAAAATATTATTGTAAAGCCAAACCATGAATAATTTATCAAAACATTATAATTATGAAATGTAATTTATCTCGTTATAATGCATACTCATGCTTATGCAATTTCACATGTTATGTGTTAACCCATAACGATAATACCTCTAGCGACCTATTTCGAAAAAAATATATCCGGTGTGCCAAGCTAGATTAATATAATGGAGCCGACTCGCTCCCACAAAATATACCGAAATTATATAAACAGATAGGACCATAAAGTTCACAATATATACCATTCATATATCTGTTTGCCAATGTCTAGATTTTCGACCTCCTCACTGCTGACTTTAGACAGCCGACCTCATTGCTGCCCCGGGGGGTTCATGGATTTTCAACCTAAGGGCACTAAGCCTTACTTTTTTTTCCTGCAAGTACTACCCATATATAGTCTCCATCATAATCATAATATCATATATACTGAGATGTTACAAAGAATATGATAATATAATGTAGCCAATTACTTCCATGAGGATGATATCAAGATAATAATAGAAACCTACATGAGCTTGCGAAAATAATTAAGAATTCAAATAGCATCCAAATCGAGATAAATAACAAAGCTTCGATATAGTTGAAAAGCTGGGTTGACACAATTATGATGCAAATTCATGCTTATGATGCCCATAATTACAATATTTAATAGACTATGCATAAATCATTTCCTATTTAACTAATAATTTTAAACGTCATGGTTTCACCCATAGTTAGCTTACAATTCAAATTCCTTAGAATTATGTGGTGTATAAATATATAACATTTATTCTTTAATCTTCTCTTTTATATCAATAATTTTCTTGAATTAACAAGCTTTTAGGATAAGTAAACCTGTATTTACAAAATTATGTCACAATCACTCTCCCCAATCTACCAAATCTTGTCACAATCACTCTCCTTCTCTTAACAAAACCTAGTTATCCAAAAGAAATCCCCTTTTAACAATATTCTCTTAATTATCTAAACGAAACCCCCTCTCTCCTTTGAGCACTTGGCAACAACATTCTCACTAGTCATTCCCCTTTCCACCAAAAGTATATTGCTATCCTCTCTCTTTTCGACAGTTCTCTTGTGGCCAATCGGCTTTCCTTTCTCTATGCCAATGGTCGAGCATTCGATTGCTATAGGGCCTAATTTCTCCAGGTATATTTCAAACCCTAGCTTTCAATTTTAGGGAACATTGGGTATCTTCAAACCCTAGAAATACAATAATTCATGAAACCACTAAATTTAAACAAACTAAATCCTAAATTGATTAAAAAAAATCATATCAAATATATAACTTAATTATAACTAAATAGAGTAAAGCTTTTAGGCAGCTTAATACTCTATAAAAAATGCAATTATTATTCTTGATTGCTTAATTATTTTGAAATAGCCATAATTTTGATAAATTTATCCCTAAGCCCCTGATTATAATTCTCTATCTAATAAAATTGTGCCCGAGTTACATAAAACATGAGAAATTTGGTTACTTGTGTTCGAGTCTTGTAATACTTTCAAAATATAAAATTCCATAAAATGCTAATTTAATTTTTGCACTTTAATGTTTACATTGACTTGTATGAAATCGATTTGGTTCCTATGCGGACTGGTGCGTATGCACCGACTCCTTTAACAACTTTTTTTCGTCACTAAAACATCTCTCCAATGTTATAGCGATGAAATACCATCGCTAAAACATCTCTCCAATGTTTTAGTGATAAAAAATCATCGTTAAAGGTCCCGTGCGCGTGCACCAAAAGCTGAACTTGTATGGAATACTAATACTATTATGTTTGCGTTAAAATGTTATAGTTATAAAGTTAGGTTTTTTGTGTCTTAAATTCTGTCCCCCCATTGTCCAAATCCTGACCCCGTTCCTGTATACATATTATTACTAAAAATAATAATGGTAATCATAGTAAAACTGGAATAGTGGAATCATGCTTGCTTGTGGTGTTTCAGTGTCAGTTTAGATTATTATAACGTGGTATTTGAAGAATACATAATTGATCTTGATGGTGTGAAGCCTTTATATATTGAGTATATAAATGTAAAAGTACTCAGGAATAATAATTATATGTATATAAATATCTGACATAAAAATTAATGTAGCAACGTGTCAATTACTTATCGGTTATAATGGATTGTGATAAAGTTCTTTGGGCACTATAAATAAATGTCAACAAAAAAGTTTTCCCGACACTTTTTATGGTACTCTGCAACAAGTGCCAACAAATGCTGTAAGTTTGTGGCACCCTGCAACAAGTGCTACAATATTAATACTTTTCTCGGTATTTTATACAAAATGTCTAAAGTTTATGGCATTCTATACAAGATGCAGTAAATTTAGTATAACAAATGTCAACAATTCTTATTACTTTTTCAACATTTTGTATCAAATGTATAAAAAGTTGGTTTGTTATATTGAATGCCATAAATTTATGATACTTTCCGATTAGCGCCAAAATTTTATTACAATGCAATATTTTTTAAAATAATTTAGCACAATGAAATTTATGCTAGAAATTTACGATGGGTTGATAATACATACTTGTATATTATTTCAAAATAATTTCTTATTTTATGATTAGAATATTTAAGTAATTATGTGAAACTATTGTGATCAAATTTATTTGATGAATTTTAATTCTTTTACCATGAAAGAAAGATTTTTTTTTAAAATATATGTGGGCATGAGCGCGCATCAGTTGTATCGAAAATGAAAAATAGTTCAATATATTAATAATCTTATTTATTTAAATCAATATTTTAGTTATACGTATTTGAATTAAATTGAAGTCTAAATAATATACAAAAATAAATAAAAATTGTCATAAAATTTGAAACAATTACAAAAAGATAAATCTAAAAAGCTAATTCAACGAGGAAATGCCAAAAATCTTTTACAATATTGGCTTTTAAATATATACTTAAACAAAGGCATTTTATAATAGCTTTACCTGACATCTGATACGATGTTAGGAACCATTTCACCCAAAAGGTTAAGCTGTTAAATAGTGGGCCAACAATATATATCATACTCTTCACCATATATACATTTAAATATAAACGATGATTTTTACAAAACAATTACTATTACACAGTTTACTTTTTTCGTATATGCCCAACCCATAACCACCATTACAAAGGATGTACATATAGCCACCACATGAGTGGTCACAACAATAAGTTCTATAACCAACGTCTATGTGGATCCATTCCGGAATCTCCTTGTTACAAGATTCAAGAGGATGCCAACGGATTAAAAGAACGTTACGATATGTTGAAAATCTTAACAAAACATTAAAAATTGAAGCACATAAAATATTTGATCACGTTATTTTGTGCACATGCTTTATGTAATTTAAATTAAGAAAATACAATAAAAAATAAGTAGTGACGTATATAGTGGTAAAATCACCTTTGCTAATTTAAATTATGTGTGTTTGAGTCTCAGAAAGGAAAAGAATATAACAGCATACAAATACAATTAAATATTAAAATCACCAAAGTCAATCCTGTAATAA
This sequence comes from Lonicera japonica, assembly GCA_021464415.1. Lineage (NCBI taxonomy): Eukaryota > Viridiplantae > Streptophyta > Magnoliopsida > Dipsacales > Caprifoliaceae > Lonicera > Lonicera japonica. The sequence continues at coordinate 42,618,159 of CM038468.1, forward strand.
TTATAAAAAGAGTTCTGCTAGGCCGGGGGGCAGACCAATAAAGCGAAGAGGTTTTTATCGGTTAAACTCGTCGTGAGATAATTCTAATTTTTGAAACCCGGACTCTTGAAGGATGAAAAAAAGAAGAAGGAATAAGTAATGTAAATATTGAATTTGTTAATGAAATATATACAATTAACGTATATTAATCAACTAAATACGTTTAATATAAATTAATAACGAATTAAATGAAGAATATCCCTCAATAATACTATTATGTAATAGATAGATGCTATTGGCCTATTGCTATCTAACAGGCTAGGAATAAATAGTGGTAGTTCTACTTCATCTTATCAAATGTGAAATTGAAAATATATTTAATGAGCCTAGTGGAATACGTAATGTTTTTATCTTATTTTTACACTTCCTCATTTTTCAATCGATATATTTCTAGTAGTGAAATGCATTTGGTCATACATTCAGATTGGTTTATTGGTTGTCTCTTGATTTATATTGGCCACTTCATTAACGAAATTGAAAAAAAATGAACAAATATAAAATATAAAAACGAGCAAACTATAAAGGATTAAAATTTAATTATTTATTTGTAAGCCGCTTATACAATTATAAATAAGTTATTTGCAGGGGGTTAAAAAGATAACTTACATTTGAAAATTCTACAAAATATCATATAAATAACCTGAGAGACTAGAAACGGAGGAAGTGTAATAATTGTTTTCTATTATGAAACCTTTATTTATTTCTTTGTTAACTCTTTCATTTTCTATATTTATATCTATACTTAATATGTTAGTATATATTATGTTTGTTTTTCTTATTTTTTGAAATTATTTTTTTAAGCACAAATTGCATCATTTTTAGCAAAAATGCATCAGTTTATATGCATTATTTTGGCATTCAATGTTTTTATTATTTGGATTAATTGTGTGATTCATTGTATAGTTACGACCATTTTACATGGATTTGTATAGATATTATATTATTTGAATATATGTTTTTTGTTATTACATAATTCTTTTTAATAATAATTTGAATATCTTCATTTGCATCACACAAGTTTATAACTATTGTATAATTACTAAAATGTGCAAAACTATAGTTCATCAATTTAACATAAACATTGCACGCATTATTAGAAGAAACTCTTAGGTATCGTTTTTGTGTTCGTTAACGGGTATCAACTAGTGGCGGATTTAAGAGGGGGTGGGGTGGGGTTGCGCTGCTAGGTTTTTGAAAATTGAGTAGTAATAGTATTACTTATTATGTACAGAGATGTTATATCTTATTAGACCCCTTCACGGTTTTTTATTTTTTTTAATAGGTTAATCTTATAACTTTTTGTTCTTTTGTTGGTTTTCTCTTGAAGAAGAAAGAGAAATATATACCCACAAACTCTAATCTTGGCATCTTGCAAACTATGAGATATAAACTACAAAAAATACCGAAAAACAATACGGTGAGAACTGTCAGTCTTTCTCGGTTAGCTTATTTTGAGCTTATTTTTATGTCAATTACTAGAATGTAAAAAAGAAAATATATGTACATATATATGCTTATGTTTTGACCCCTACAAATTAAGAATTATGGATCCGCCATTTTTACCGGCATATATTAGTGGTAACAATACGAGGGACCTATGCCCAACTGTTGTGGCCTAATGGTAAGGGAGGTCTTTTTTTTTTGTTTAACACTTAATTAGTTTGAACCCCCTTCAACACACTTGGTGTTAATAAAACTACGTACCACTTGTAATGGGAGATCGAGGTTACACTTGGGTTAGCGCCATACTCAAATTTTTAAATTAAAACTAGTTCAATATTTATTGTAGTTTGAAAACACCATGGCAAACTAAAAAAAAAAGAGGAGAATAGAAAATAGTTAGTTAAAAATAAGATAAATAAGTTCATTTAGGAAGTACATGCACCACTCTCACCAAAGCCCACTATTTTCCCATCTGGCGTATTCAAATTCAATGCAATCGGCGGGTTAACAATTTAAAAAGTTCGTTGGGGGTAGCTGCAACCCTAACCCCCTATCCTTTTCTTTAGACACAGGCAGCTTGTAGTTATAGTGATTTTTTTTTCCTTCCTTAAAGGATCCTTGTGTAAACTCTGAGGGAATGATTTAGGAATTTTGCCATTGAGCCATTGAAGCTATATTAAAATAAATTTTCTAAAAAGCGCAAAATGAACTTAAAGCGGTCATAAAGTGCCTGGCGAGGCTTAGGCAAATGTTTTTTGTTTTTTGTTTTATATATATATATATATATATATTTAGATATAAAAGTATATAATAGTTGGATAATGCAAAAACAAGTGAAGTATAATTAATCAGTAGGTCCATTGTCGAAAATAAAATTAAAGCATGTACATGTTCATATCTATATGAAATTATTAATTTATTTCAACAAATAAAAAAAAAAAGCTAGTAAAAAGAGAAGATAACAAATAAAGAAAAATAAGAAGAAAGTTCAAGATAGGTTTAAGGAAGTAAGGTAGCCAAAACAAACTCGATCTTTTTCTTTTACGACTTCTAGTGATTGCGGTTCATAACCTCAATTTATCCATCTAAACCCGCCCAGCTGATTAGGCGTGGGCCTAAATCCACCTAATTCATTTTGGCACCTAGACAACCCACCTTTTAAAACACTTGTGTTAGGTTAAGAGTTAACATTACTTATCTCTCAATTGATTATGTCAATGTGCCCTAATTTTTCAGTTCAATGGCCATAAATACAAATATATTCAATTTTTAGTTGAGCCTCTTCGATGGCTATAAATATAATTCATCACCACCAAATTTATCCATGGCTAATCACTTGTAATTTTAATTTTTTATTTTATTTGATATTATTCAAATGCCCGTTAACTTGAAATCTTCGCTATAACAGCCTCGTCATCCCATCCCCCTCCCCATTTATATATATATATATGTATATGTATATATCACACAAATTTTTCTTTTGAACTCACCCAATCTATTTCAAAACCCAAAAACACGCACTTAATCTCTATATATACCCACTTTCCTTTCCCTATTTCCCTAGTTATTGCCTCGCCCCTCTTGCCTTCATTATTTTGTCAAGCAACATTTACGTTCCAAATTATCTATTTTCAACAATGGAGAACACAAACAACCTGAATCCGCAACTAGGTTCAGCCTCAATGGAACCACCCCGAAAAAATACTCTCCCCAATTTCCTATTATCCGTCCGCCTCAAATACGTAAAACTCGGCTACCACTACTTAATCACACACGCAATATACCTATTACTTGAGCCTCTATTAGGCGTAGTCTCTGTCAATCTATCTATCCTTAGTGCAGAAGACTTGGCCCAATTATGGAACCACCCAAGTTTCAATTTAGTCACAGTGATCCTGTTTTCAGCTCTTATTGTCTTCATGGCCACCCTTTTCTTTAAGAGCCGCCCCAAGAAGGTCTATTTGGTAAATTTCGCGTGTTTTAAGCCCCAGCCAGAACTGATTTGCCCCAGGGAAGTTTTTATGGAGCACTCTACCATAGCAGGGATCTTTTAACGAAGAGAATTTGGCCTTTCAGAAGAAAATTCTTGAGAGGTCACGTTTGGGGCAAAGGACCTATTTCCCCGAGGCGCTTTTTCTGATCCCACCTAACTCGTGTATGGCCGAGGCGAGGAAAGAGGCTGAAATGGTGATGTTTGGTACCATTGATGAGCTTTTGGAGAAGACCGGTGTTAAGGCAAAGGATGTTGGGATACTTGTGGTGAATTGTAGCTTGTTTAATCCGACCCCGTCTCTTTCGGCTATGGTGGTGAATCATTACAAGCTTAGGGGGAATATTTTGAGCTATAATCTTGGTGGGATGGGTTGTAGTACGTGCTGGATTAATTTTGATTGAGCTTGCCAAACAAATTTTACAGGTTTATTGCTAATTTACTCTATTTAGTAGTTTGTTCGAGTGAATAAAAAAATATAGGGTGATGACAAATACATAAATAAAAAATAAAAAAATATCACGTCTTGTTTATAGAAATTTTTGTAATGAAGAAATTTCCGTTGCATGTTATTTGAAAATACGTTGAATGTAAATTGTCCTCAATGGTGGGGACAAGTGCATGTGTGTGTTATTTTTTTAATTTTTATTATTATTGACCAAAACATAAATATAACAAGTGAAAATGTTGGGAGACTCATGAATCATAAATTTATCAATGTTGTAACAGGTACAACCCAAGTCTTATGCCTTGGTTGTGAGTATGGAAAATACAACCTTGAACTAGTACTTTGGAAACAATCGGTCAATGCTTGTCTCAAATTGTATCTTTTGAATGGGTGGCGCTGCAATCCTCCTTTCCAACCGATCATATGATCACCGTCGATCAAAGTATCAACTAATCCAGACTGTACGAACCCACAAAGGTGCTGATGATAAATGTTATAACTGTGTATTCCAAGAAGAAGATGAAAACAAAAAAATTGGCGTCCCACTCTCAAAAGACCTAATGGCTGTAACCAGTGAGGCCTTAAAGACGAATATCACAATTGTCGGGCCCTTAGTCCTTCCCATGTCTGAGCAACTCCTATTTTTTGCGACCTTAGTCACGCGAAAAGTCTTTAAAATGAAGATTAAGCCTTATATTCCTGATTTGAAGCTTGCTTTTGATCATTTTTGTATTCACGCTGGAGGAAGATCAAGCGGTGCTGGATGAGTTAGAGAAAAACCTTGAACTTACTGAGTGGCATATGGAGCCTTCGCGAATGACTCTTAACCGATTTGGCAATACATCTAGTAGTTCATTGTGGTATGAATTGGCCTATTCCGAGGCTAAGGGGAGAATCAAAGAGGGTGATCAGATATGGTAAATTGCTTTTGGGTCTGGATTCAAGTGTAGTAGTGTTGTGTGGCGCGCTCTGAAGAGCATTAATCCAGCCAAGGGGAAGAACCCTTAGATGGATGAATTATTGATGAATTTCCAGTTCACGTGCCACAAATTTCACCCGCTCTTTCTTAAAAAAATTATATTTTCTAAGGGTGTGAAGTGTGTTGCTAGATTATAGAACATGATGGTATTATGTTATATTAGGAGAAGTCACAAGAGGCAATTTAACGCTTTAATTTCTCTGCCTGTTATGTTGAACGTATCAGGCCGCTCTTGAGTTTTGAGGGGCCCTAAGCGAATTGTTTCGAGACCTTTGTATTTTTTATATTCATGTAATATAGGTGCACAAATAAACTTGCAAAAAAAATAAAATTCATATAGCAATAAAATTTGAAATTAATAAGAAGAATAATTAAAGTTTTTCATTCATATAGAATTTAGTCGGAAAAAAATACCATAAAAGATTGAGTTATAAATAAAAAAATAAAACCAACCTCAAATCACTCATTATAAATATAAGTCACTGTAAACCAAAATAACTAAGAGCTATAGAGAAATTACAGAAAGGAAGAAATATAGAAAGTGTTGTGTTACGAAATACAAAATGACGTGTTAAAAGAATACGAAACTTTGTTAAAAAAAATGAATTAAGTGAAGATCTCGTTTAAGAAAACTAATAAATAACTTTTGTTCTAAGGCCCTTTTGTATTTTTGTATATTTATGTGTACAATAAACTCACCAGAAAAAACCGTACTATAGTAATGAAATTATAAAAAAAAGTAATTAAAATTTCTTAATCATATATATTTCGGTATAAAACAAAAATTAAAAGATAGAATTTTTATTCAAGAAAGATTAAAAAAAAAAAGAACAACAACAACAACAACCAAACTTAGGCTTGGTAAGTATTTAAAAAGAAAAAAAAATTACATAGTAATAACATTTGAAAAATTATAAAAGAATGTAATTAAAAAAAATTTGTGAAAACAAAAACCACTCCAGGGTTTGAGCACATGATCCCATGTTAAAATGCATTTCACCACATTCCCAACGCACTAAAGATTCAAAATGACGACAATCGACGTCAAATGGTTTTAACATAAACCATACATATATATATGGCCGGGCCTGGAATGTACTTAGGCCATCTCCAATGGGCTTTTCTACCCAATAAATTTTCTATCTTAGAAATGAACAATAGAAAAATTTCTCTCCAATGGCATTTTCTATAAAAATTTCTATCTGATCTGGCAGCTGATTGTGATTGGGAATTTCTATCTCTATTTCTATATATAGAAATGGAGATAGAAATTTTCCTATCCCACGTGGCACTCTTAATTGCGCGGTAAAAGTTTCCGCCAATTTTTTGGACATTGTAAAAAGACACTCAAAGCTTTCCTCTTGTCAAACAAATATACATTGAACTCCTTCGTCAAAATCTTTTCAATCAAACATACACAGAGTGCTCTTTCATCTCATCGGATTCGTCTTCTCAAATACGATTTCTTTCTCAAGGGTTTGCATCTCTTCTCTACGATTTGAATTCAGGTTAATTTTTCCTCTATATATATATACCCTCTTGTGTTTATGCTTTGGTTCTAGGTTTATATGTTTTCCTTCAAATTTCTTGAATTGTGCTTTAGTAATTGTTGCTGATTGATTGTGGAAACAGGTTCAGTAATATTTTTTTTATTAAACCCTTCTATGTTAATTGTTGCCTTGTTGGTTTGGTGATAGACAGTGCACCAAAAGTTCTCTCTCTATATATATATATATATGTATATATTTTCAGAATAATAGTAGGAAAACCATTTATACAGGTAATGAAGGGCCAATTAGCTTACAAGCTAGATTTTCCTGTTTTCATCCAATTCGTTTTGCATTGTTCAACACTTCAACATATTTGAATTCTCTTTTTTCTTCCTAGCTGTTTTACTTTCAATTTGTCATTACTTCTCTCATTTCTCTATAACATTAATATGATGGAACTATTATAATTTGTCTTTAAAGGGTCCATTTGATAATAAGATAAAAAATAATAGCAAAACTAATTGATTAGTGTGAGAAGAAATATAAGTTGAGAGATGTCCTCCATCCTCCTCACTACTACCCAAAGAAAAAAATAATCACTACTACCCAAAAAGTAGTGAAGGAAAAAAAAAATTCACTACTACAGTACTACCCAAAGAATTTTTCTCCATAGAAAAAAAAAACAAAGGATATTTGATACTTCTAATATGTTAATAATGATGTTTATATTTTGTTAGAGTACTAAAAATTATTATGCATATAACTTATTTAGATAGCTTGTATTTGGTTTGTTGAAAACCTTATGTATGATAAATTTGTTAAAGTATTGAAGGTTTTTTTTTTAAGTTTATATAGGTAATCAGTGGCCAATGGCCAAAGTTATGTATCGTTGTTTCATTATATTTTAGTTGATCACATGAAGGAGCGCACACAATGGCTGGAATATTTTATATATATATATATATATTTCCACCAAATATAGATTGTCCAAGTAGAAGTTAAAGTTAGTAATCAAAAGTCAAGTCTTTGTAGGCTATTTTTAAGCAGTGTATAGCATTTTCTCATTCGTTCTAGCTAATTATAGTTTTCTGTCAATTTTCAGGAATAGTAAAAGGAATGTTGTAATGGATGCACACAACAATGATGGAATTTCAGCATCCCAACTTAATTCTGGTGACAAAGATGAACTTAACGGAATTACTCCTCTCCTTTCTCAATCATCACATGCATCTCCTTACAACTTAAAAACTCCTATGCCTTCTTTATCAAATCCCTTTCCCATCAATTCAAATCAAAGCATGCCGCCAAATCAATTTCCAATGAGTTATGGCTTTCACCCACCCAATTTTAACCATCATTTACAACAAGCATGCTCGTTCCAAGGTTTAATGAATTCTCCAATTTTTCCTTTTCAAACCCAAATGCCAACACCGTCTCAAAACAAAGGGAAAAAGCAGAAATATAATCAAAAGAGTCACAATATAGATTATGAGCCACATCAACCCATTCGTCGGAATTGGACAAAAGAGGAAGACGTGGCTTTAACAAAGGCGTGGCTACACATCTCGATTGATCCAATTATTGGAACTGACCAAGCAAAAAGAAAATGAATGAGAAAAACTGGAGTTAGCCTTATTCATTTCCATATAATTCCCATAAGTGATCGATGAGATCTCTCTTCAAAGTTTTGTGCACCTCTACGTCTCGTACTTGTTTCAATCGACTTATCATCACATCCACAAGGAATTGCTGATCACGTTGTAGATTAACATTCTGATAATTTTTGTTTTCAATAGGCTCCCAATTTTCGGGGTCAAATCCTTGATGATGCTCACTCTCAATTATCATATTGTGTAAGATGATGCATGTCTTCATTATCTTCCCGAGATCATTTGCTTTCCACATACGCGCTGGACCTTTGACAATATGCCACCTTTTTTGCAACACTCCAAAAGCCCGTTCTACGTCTTTCCTCACACTTTCTTGTTGCTTGGCAAAGAGTCTCTCTCTTGAATTTAATGGCTTAGAGATTGTTTGTATTAAGGTAGCATATGGTGGATAGATTCCATCAGATAAGTAGTATCCCATGTTGTAGTGATGACCTCGTACTTCGAAATTGCACTGCGGAGCAACACCATTTACAATATCATCAAATAATGGAGATCTATCTAAAACATTTATGTCATTGTTTGTACCGGCCATGCCAAAGAATGCATGCCAAATCCACAAATCTTTTGATGCAACAGCCTCTAAGATAAGAGTGGGAACTTTTTTGAAACCATTTGTATACATTCCATGCCATGCTTTGGGACAATTACTCCAATGCCAATGCATACAATCAAGGCTGCCGAGCATGCCAGGAAAGCCCCTAGCCTTATTTTCTTCTAGCAACCTGGCAATATCATCACTATTAGGCTTCCTTAAATATCTTTCTTCAAAAATATCGATTACGCCATCACAGAAATGGATAAGACTTTCAATTGAAGTGCTTTGACCAATTTGAATATACTCATCAATAAAATCAGCAGGAACACCGTAGGAAAGCATCCTCAATGGTGCTATCATTTTTTGCAAAGGACTCAAACCTTCCCTGCCCGTTGCATCAACCTTTTGTGTGAAGTAAACATCGTGATCGCATATTGCTTTCAAGATGCGATTGAATAAATTCTCATCCATTCGAAAGCGTCACCGAAACATGTCGTGTGAATACTTTGAGCCTTCACCCATAAAGTAGTCCCTGAAAATTATCTTATGTCGACTTTCCCTATCACGAAGAATATATTGTCGACCCGGAGTAGAGCCGCCATGAGGTCGTTTTTTGGACATTGTATGATGGATGACAATTGGAGGAATATATGTTGCAATGGTTTGAATCATTTTTCCCCTTAAATTAGAGGTAGATTCGAGGGGATCTTCTCTCTTAAAGGGCTGGGCTAATAGGCGTTTAGTGATGGATAATGTTTTGCTCATGGGACGTGGAATGGAGGAGCGAAAAGCAATGTCGGAATCGGAATCTGAAGTTGACATTTCTTTTGCAATTAAACCTATACATACACAGATCCAAAAAAAAAATTTGAAATATATCACTAAATCAGCCATCCAAATCCCACTAAAGCAAAAAAGCTATACAAATTGAGATTAGGTAAAAAAATCCTAAGCGAGAGTGTAAAGCTTCACTCATTACAGAATTTTTACAAACAGTTGGTGTGCATATCCCAGAAAATGTTTTACAAAAACTATTTTCAATAAATTGATTATTTGAATTGTTTGTGTATAAATAAAATATGAGGATTTGAACGAAAAGTGTAAAGGGAGAAAAAAATAACTTGATCCATAGATTAAAAAGAATAATGCATCTCCTTATGGTCAAAATCATATTATACAGTTAATTGCTGCATGTGTGTATTAAATATAGATTTGGGTGTATATAAATGAAAGCTTACCAGCAACGGAATGAAGAAAAACGGAAGATAGAAAATGTTGCTGAGGAAAACTGAAAGGAGAAATACGAAGAAGAGGAGAAAGAGAGGTAGGTTTATCTTTTTCTCTACAGCAGCCACGTAAAATAGAAAACAGAGGATAGAAACAATGCGTTGGAGAGCACCAATTAAAAACTTTCCCGATAGAATAGAAATGCTGCCACGTAGATATAGAAACTCTTTAAAATAAGTGTGACACATAGGATAGGGAATGATTTTTAGAAAAGCCCATTGGAGATGGCCTTAACTCTTTAAATTTACCCACATCAATTTTTTAAAGTTGCATGAAATTAGAAGACTTAGATGATACTAGGGCCATCTCGGATGGTAATTTATATTTTTCTATTTATATCATATGTATCAATATTATTTTATAATATTTTTATATCTAATTAACAATATATTTATATGGGTAGAAAATGATAGAAAATATAGTCTCTAATAGTAATTTTTATTTTTGCATTTCTTCCTTACTTATCACTTATTTAAGAAGAGAGAGAATTAGTAAGTTTTATAATATCCAATGAGAATGTGCAATGTCATATAGGAAATTTCTATCACCATTTTTACATGAAATGGTGATAGAAATTACCAATGTGACTCACCTTCAACATCTCATAAAAATGGTTATAGAAAACACCATTGGAGCATAATTTTTTCTATTTGACTTTTCTATCATAGAAATTTGGTTGGATAAAAATGACCATTGGAAATGCACTCCAAATTAAAATAATGTATTAATTTGCACGCTAAACATTTTTTTTTCAACATTTTGCACCTTATACATACAAATGAATATTGATGCAGCAATTCGCTTGCGTGGTCTGAGGTTTTGAAAAATGGCCGAAAATGGAGCATTGGGATAAATTGATATAATTTGTATGTATAGGGCGTAAAGTGTTGAAAAAAAAATGTTTATAGTTAGTTTGGGGTGCATTAGTGTCATTTAGTCAAATTAGAATTAATAGCACAAGCATTAGGACTCTTAATCGAGGGGTCAGGCTTGGAGTTGTTTGAGCTCAGCCCGAATTAATTATTCTGTCGGGCCAAAGTAAAATATATCTTATATATCAAAACATAGGCCAACTTTTATTATGAGCTTTGGGCTCGAGATCTAGTCAACCCATATAGATGCAGATGATTATTTTTCAAGTGGGTGCGAGACTTTTGACTATATTTTCGGAGGTTTGTGACTTTTGATTAGAAATTGTTGTAATTTTAGTATAGTTAGAGCCAAAAAATATGTTTGTACACATTTTAAGCGAGCCGTGCATATTTATTATAGGTTGAGCTTGGCCCAAATTTTAATTTAGACTTGAAATCTTGTTCGCACTCGGCCCAGCTATATAAATTTTAATTACAATGCTGATAAGTGCCCAAAATTTTTATTTAAACCTATAAATAATATTTTGTTAATATATAATTAAAGCTTAAATTGTGGAGAAATAATATTTATTTTGTCTTTTCTGTAGGGAAGAAGTAAATTGTGATAAAAAGTCTAAAAAGGTTGAAGAATTCAGTTAAAGATCAAAAAGGAAGAGAAAGGAGAATATTCCAATTCCATTTTCTCTCTCTTAATTAGAATCCTAATTTAACTCATATTTGTTATTTCTTCTACAATTCTACTTTACTAAACCTTTAAACTTCTATCTCTTATTCCTATATATATACTCATTCTCTAGAGGTAAAGATATAGAAAAGAAATAGATAGAGAAAATAGTTAGAATATAGATATTATTAAAAAGTTCTAGAGAGATAAAATCCTCCATATACTAGTTGCTGTGCGGCCAAAGTATTGAAGGTGAAGAAATTGAAAGTGTAAAGCCGTGCAATACGTACATGCTAGTTTGAGCATTATAAACAGGGACACTTTCTAGTTTTCTTTTTAATTTTCAATAGTTTGTATTGAAATGCTTTAATTTTAATTTTAATGATGAATTGTTATTTTATTTGCATGTGTTCTTTAATTAATATGTTGGCTAAATTATTTCCCAAAGGGGAGAGATGAAACCGCCATAGATGTAATGGGCTTAATTTAATTCTAATTGATTTTTAATTATTCGTCCAGAATTAATATAGATTTTGAAATTACCATTATTATAACGTGTGTTTTTTGTCTAGTACTTTAATTATTTTTAAAATACAGGAAGGATCTCTTGTGAATATTTACATTAGTTTTAAAGAAAAAATGGTGTTGATTTTTAATTTATTTATATAGTAGGGATGAATATCAAAAATATGATTAAATACTTTTTATATATGTCCGTGGTGTCGGATTCACTTTCCTTGGGATTTCTTTTTATTGATTAATTTCTTCCTTTATATAATTTAATTACTTTAGTTTAACTAGTTAGTTTCTTAGTTTAAATAATTTCAAAATCAAAATTTTAAAACGGTTTTAATCTAGATTCCTAAAATACTGGATTTCAACATTTTTTCCTATTTTTAAGGTATTAACTTGAATTTGGATTGAATCCCATTTATTAGCTATATTAATTTAATTATTTTATATAAAAATATGATTTTATTGCATTTAAATGCAAAATAAAGAAACGACAAATTAATTCTAAAAATTCCCCTTAAATCAAACGCTGCTGTAAATTTAACTAGTTGAACAGGTAAGTTTTCAACTTACTAAACCCAATTGACATGCCTATAACATATTAATGAAGCTATATATATTTGACATGCCTATAACTGTAACATGCCAAGCTATAACATACTAAACCCTATTGACAGGCCCATTACATATTAATGAGGCTGCATATTTGACATGCCTATAACATACACTATTATATATATATATATAGGGAGCATATCTCATGCGCACCACTATTCACGGACCGTCTGTACGGACTGGCCCGTTTGGCACGCTTCCCGATGGAATTTTTGATGAAATTTTGTGGGGATGTTCTTCATCGTGTGTAGAACATCTCCACCAAATTTCATCAAAAAATTCAACCGGGAAGTAGGTTAACTACATGATTGAAAAATATTGGATTTTATATATCTATTTCTGGACCAGTTTTTTTCAATCATGTAGTTAACCTACTTCCCGGTCGAATTTTTTGATGAAATTTGGTGGAGATGTTCTACACACGATGAAGAACATCCCCACAAAATTTCATCAAAAAATTCCATCGGGAAGCGTGCCAAACGGACCAATCCGTACGGATGGTCCGTGAACAGTAATCCGCATGAGATATTTGCCCTATATATATATATATATTTAAGAAGAAAGCTTTATGTTGCATTCATAGCAAGAGAGATTTCCAAAATATTTGAACGTGGACTAGTAATTATTTGATCTACAAATTGTGAAACAAAATTTTCCATACCTTGAAAGAACCATGTAGGGTGAAAACATAAAATATCTCAAATATTTTTTTCCATCTTAAAATTTATAAGCGTTTTCGCAAAATGTCATGTTCTCTCGTCATCAATTACTAGATGTTGGGCTTTCAAATTATAATTTAAAATGGGGATTAATTGCACTTTGCCCCTCTTAACCATTGAGGTATTAGCAATTTGCCATATGAATTATCAAAGTCAGCAATTAATACTACCAAGTATTCAATTTGTTGCACTTCTTGTTTTGGCTGATGGGGTTAAGAATTTTAAACAATTTGGAACCCAAATATAATTTTAGATAAATTAGGAAAATAAATGTAATTTTTAATTTTTGTCACCATTCTTAGGCATCATCTCCATCCAGTCATCCACCGATTTTCTTCACCTTTAAACCCTTATCAACATTTCCGATTACTCTCTCAGGTCATCATCTCCAACCATCACCATCTTTGGCCACATCCGACACCACCATTTATGGTCACCATCTCTGGTGATCATTTTCGACCGCCACTATCTCCAACCTTTTTACTCTCATCTCCACCAATGTTAAACCCCCTTCTCTCTTCCTTCAACCTTTCAAGTTCGTATGTCCCCAACATTACTGTGATGCAAGTTCTGCCCATTTATTCACTATTTCAAATGGTGTTCAATGATACTCCGTTAAAATCAACCAAGAGTTATATAACCGAAGTAAACAATTACCAACTAACATGTGTGGGTTAGGGTGCTAAGTAGCTTCTTAGGAAGTCAGGTATTTGACAATATGTAGATCATGATCGGGGGATCTATCACACAACAATTAAGATGATGAGGGCATAAGATGAATGGATAAGGTGGAGAGTGGTCAAATTAATTGCACCATCAATCTTGTTATGAGTTAGGTTTAAGTACTTGAGTTTCTGGCACCGGCCTAAGTTCGCCGGAATCTCACCAAAGATCATGTTTTGAGATAGGTTGAGATGCATGATCTCTAAGATGGCTGAGAAGTTTCCAAAGAGTTTGCCAAAAATGGTGCTGTTGTAGAGGTCGATTCCGGTGACTCTGTAGCCGCTACATGAAATCCCCATCCAATTGCACGGTGACGATTCCATTGGCTTCCATGCGATGGTGACGATTCCGTTGGCTTCCATTCGCTGCTGCAGATGAGAAAGAAAGGGGTGGAGATGGTGGTGGTCGAAAATGATCACCGGAGATGGTGACCATAAATGGTGGTGTCGGAGGTGGCCGGAGATGATGACCGAAGAGAGTAACTGAGAATTGTGATAAGGTTTTAAGGTTGAAGAAGAAGTGGATGGAGATGATGCCAAAGAATGGGGACAAAATTTAAAAATTACATTTATTGTCCTAATTTATCTAAAATTATATTTGGGCCCCAAACCGTTTAAAACTTTTAACCCCGTCTGCCAAAACGGGTCAAGTGTGCAACAAATTAAATAGTTGGTGACATTAATTGCCAACTTTGGTAGTTCATATGGCAAAGTGATAATACCTCAATAATTGAGAGGGGCAAAGTGAAATTAACTCTTGAAATGCATAGAGTATTCATTCAGTTGAGTGAAAAAGAATAAGATTGGATCTGGCGCCTGCGAAAGCGCCTCTTGAGCCTTTTCTTTACTTTTATTATTTACTATAAATTGTGTTATAAATATTTTCACATATTTGTATTATTAATGTTAAATAAAAGGAAAGTTTAACTTTACCCCCCGTGTTTTACCCCCAAATTTGAGTTCGCAACCCAAATTTTATTTTCTTTAACTTTTCACCCTGCCGTTAGTTGGTTTCGTTAATTGATGTTAAGTAATTTTTTCATTGACGAAAATGCTTTTGGCTTCTCACCCCATATTTTATTTATGTTTGTGTTTCCACCCCATATTTTCAAAATAATACAGAGAGGGTCTTCATTACAATTTAAAATTATATTACCATATTTATGCATGTGTACACATGCAAAATGTATATAGTGGTCTTATAATTAAGGATCTCTTTAAGTTTTTAATTTAATTTTTTATACCAATTATAGCATTTTGGTTAAAAAAGGGTTTGAATGTAATGTTAGAGATTATTTTACAAACTAAAATAGTAATAATGACAATGTCATGAAGCGGTGAGATACGTGACTAAGTTTCTTTTAGATTGCTTTTCAAAGTTATTTTCATATACAAAAATTAAAATTTTTTTTTTGATTATGTATGTATTATTGACTTAGTTTCATATTTGAAACACAAGTTTATAAATGCGCTCTATTTCCTTGTTCGCATGTTCACTTTGGTTGATTTATTTACTTTTGAGATTTTGTTATAGAAGTTAATTGTGTAATGTACTGGTGATTTTATGCACATAGATTTTAAAATAAGTGCTACATAACTATCTGTCTAATAAAGATAATTTCCCATGCCATTTTTCTTAATTGGAGTTTTTGGGTGTATTTGCTAGTAGATATATTAAAAAAATTGATGGTGGACATTTAGTTGTGTTATAATAATAAAAAAAAATACGGTTTTAAGGCAAAAGGTGTATAACTTTGGAAGAAATTCTTTGACGTGCAATTATGTACGTGTGTGTATATATATTACTTTTGTTTTAATTTAGAGTTATTTTTTTTGTAAAACCGTACTTATTTGTTATAACTTTGTTCTCCTCTACAATATGTTTTGAAACAATTAGTCTTGTCTATTGTATATCGACTTTTTATGGTTATTCATTATCATTTTTGTGCATATATATCATGGGGGACTTTTGAACAATGAACAAAACACTCGTGAAGCTTCAAAGGTGAATGACTTCATATATAATGGCATTTTCTAGTAGCAATATTTAAGTACAAATTTAAAGTAAATATTTCATCACCTAGTAGAGAATTTTCAATTGTGAAGTGTTACGGTATATATGTTTAAATTTATGAAATTACACTTTCATGTGATAATTATTTTGAGTGTACATGTATATGTGTTCATTAAATAATTTTGGCTTGGAAAACTAATAATTTAGTTTTTATTTTTAGGAAATGAAAATAAGGTATAATATGCCTATTAAACAACTTTCGTAATTGCATGTTAAAATTTTGAAAGCTAATTAAATAGATTTCCAATAATTCCATAACACTATGTGATAGTGGAAATAATAACTGCATAAATTATATTGTGAAACCTCTATTATATATTTGAAATTTTATTTTCAACAATTGTTTTTTTTAAAAAAAAAAAAAAAGAAGAAGTAATAATAGTTGAAATTTGCTTTGTTTAATTCATTAATTTGGAGGCAAGAGAATGAAAATTTCAAAATTAAGTTTGGAGAAGTTTGCGGTGTAAGTTATTTATTTTATATGTTATTTTCAAATCCGATTTTGGTCCTTAACTTAATAATACGTTTCTTTGTTTACAAATTAGATTTGAGATACTTGTAAATTTATCAAGGTAGAGACCATATATGATCACATTCAAGAATGATTGTAAGTTATATACATATCAGTACTAAGTGGTATACTATTAGAGTTTAATGATATTTGATTGTTCTTGTGAGTTTATATTGCTTGATTTTATTTTGTAAATATTGCCTAAGAATTAAAGGTTGTAGATTGGCAATTTTATAGACATGTATTATATAAATTGTCGATTTTATGAAATAGAAGTAAATAAAAGTTGAGTTATTATATAAAATATTTTGTACATTTATGTTGTGTTGATATATTCTCCTACCAATTAAATTAAGTTTTATTATGTTCTGTGTGACTATTACGACAATTGTAAAGTTAAAATATATTGCAAAATTAGATTGTAGTATATTAGATATATATATATATATACACATGGTGGGTTACACATTTACATAGATGTTTTTATTATGGCGATTAAATAAAACTTTTGAATAAATGTTCATATGAGTTATGAATTTAGATTAGAAGGAATTGTGATATTTTTAAAGGTATCTTCACACCAAAATTCTATAAAAATGTGGAAGTGAAGTATATGTACATGTGTATTCTATTGTCTTCTCTATAAAATACAACATTTAGGGACAAATTGTGTTTCCTAAAAATTTTGTATAATTATAAGACATGAGTTTAACATTGTTCTAAAATATGAAAACTTCTAGAAAAGTTTAGCTTTTACAAGTTTTAGTACTTGATATGTTCAAGTTAAACAATTTTAAACTTTTTGTATATAAATTTTATGTCTTCAAAATATTGAGGAAATTAAGCTTGAAATACATGTGATATATGGTGAAATTTTAAATCTTATGTTGAGTTACTATAAAATATATTTTAAGAAATTTATTGAATGTAAGCCCATATAGGGAGTCACCAAAGTACCCAACTTTTGTGATTGGAGATCCCATAAAAGAGGTTCAATGTGGTAAAAATAGCCTATAGAGCGTGATTCATTAAAAAAAAGTACTATTGTATGAGAGAATGTCTCTTTCCCATCTCTATGGTGACAGTATTTTATGTGTGATATTTAGGCATGGTTATAGTACTTTTAATGAATTCAATGTGAGCATACTCTCGCAAGGTATTATCACACATACCTTTGGAGAATTCACCTAAGTAAGAGCCGTTACGAGACCGCGCCCGTCAGATTTGGACTAATCTCTAAAACTCTCATGAGAATGAAGATAGTGCACATGGCTATTAATAGCACAAACCCGCAAGAACCAAATCCTATATCACATATTATGTGTGTTACAATGGAAGTTTGACCAAAGGGGCATAATTCAAGGCTAGACCATTATAACTCCTACAAATGAAAGTTGTCAACAATAAGGTTTGGAAGGCTACTACACCCATTGCACAATATTAAGTTGCCCTATTATATTTTGTAATATGTTTTCAAAGTCATAAATCTTGTGGGGGGTCTTCAAGAGGTATGAAGTGTTTTAAACCTTATTGTCTCAATGTGAATGTTATTTTTTATTAAATTAATGGGGAACTGTTGGAATATTTTAATAAAATAACAAAAAATGAAAATCCCAAAAGGAAGAGGGACCCATCCGAATGCTGCGGGTACCACATAGATCATAGTCATGATACTGACCATTGCTAGAGAAATTGAAGGATGAGATTGAGAAGCTCATTTAGATAGGCCTGTTTCATCAATATGTGAGAAGAAAAGAGGATAGACCTCCAAAAGATGACATAAATAAAACTATTGAGGAAATCTGAATAATAAAAGGCTGGTCATCCTTCAGCGGATTCGGTAACAGGGCTCACAAAGCATTTGTCAAAAGAGTGCGAGCATGCGGATCAAAGGTGAAAATGTTCCATTTCTAACCTACAAAGTAGATGAAAATGGAGGAGTCAGGCCTCATGTTTACAAGCAAAGACCTAGAAGGGGTGGGAAACCCCTCATGATGACCCTTTTGGTAGTCACAGCCTTAGTAGGAAACCATAACATCCACCGAATATTGGGAGACACTGGTGCAACTTCCAATCTGATGTATTATAGCACTTTGAAAGCAATGGGCCTCACCCAAGACCACCTAATAGCTTCAAATACCACTTTGGCTAAATTTTTTGAAGAAAGTTGTAAAACCATGTATTTTTTAAAATGAGTAAATATTTATTAGATTGGTTGGGTTATATATTTATTTATTTATTGTACAAAAGAAAATGATAACCGTAGATAAGGTAAATTTGAATTTTGAATTGGTTTGAATTTTAGATAGTGAATAAATGGGTGCTTGATTATCTCCTTATTTATAATTTCACTTAACTATCTTTTATTCCATATTATTATTATTATTATTATTATTATTATTATTATTATTATTATTATTATTATTATTATTATTATTATTATTATTATTATTATTATTATTATATATAAGCTATAATCTATAATATTCCATTATATATATAGATGTGTACTTTGTGGTAATGAAAAAAAGGAAGAGCATGGAGAGAGAAAAGGAAAAAGAAATAAAATAAGAGAAGTGCGGAGTGGATTAACAAAAAGAAGGAAAAGTGGAGTTGCTGAGTGGTGGAGGAAGGGGAAAAAAGTAAATAATAGAGAAAAAAATAAAGAAAGAGAAAGAGAGAAAGAAATGAATTTTATGGTGCTTGTTGATCCATTCGCAATTTGAGGTAGGAGAGAATATTCTATTGAGTGCTTACTTAATTTTATTCGTGTTTCAATTATATCGGTGTAAATATTTGCTTATAATTATTTTATGTGTGTTTGTTGCGCTTGCATATGATGTGATTATATCACTTGTGTACGCATTGTTATACAATGATGTTGATATTTGTTTCATGCTTGTTATGAATAAATCAAGTAAAGCTCACGTATTATGATGAACTTACTGGGATTCATGCTCACCCCACACTAGATTGTATTGCAGGACTGATGTTGATTGATCATGGTCCTTGAATTTCTGAAATTTTTGTCGTTGATTTCATTTAAAAAATTATATTGAGATTAATTGTCTTGTTGTATTCGGGAAGGAGAGCGTGTAGATCCTCTGGCCTCTATTTTTTTTATGTATCTGTTGATTATTGTAAAAGGATTTTTTATTTTTGTAAATTTGAATTTAGATAATTAAATTTAAAAATTATTTATTATCTAATCAAAATTCTCCTCTTTTATTAAAATTTTCTCATTCGCGTCCGGAAAATTGGGTCGTGACAAAAGAGCTAACGCTATAGGGGTTATCAAAATCTCTGTCACATTAGGTACAACTCCGCAACAGGTCGCCATAATGGCTGAATTCCTAGTGCTTGATAGTTTTTGCACCTACAATATATACTATTTTGGGGGAGGAAGTCTTAACGAAATCAGGTTTAATATCCATATAGTACATGAAGTTAAAGTTTCCAACCCCTCATGGTGTGGGAGAAATCAGAAATTGACACATTGGATCCTAGAAACGAAAAAAAGGAACTAAGGGGAAAACCACCGGAAGAGTTGGAAGACCTGGTCCTAGATTAATCAAGCAAACCTGATCAAGTCTTAGACATCAGTTGCCAGCTCGATCCACAGAGCAAGGCAGAGTTGTCACTTTGCTTAAACCAAAATGCTAGCTGATGTGTTTGCTTGGAGCCATAACCACATGAAAGATCTTAATCCCGACGTAATGGTTCACTGGTTAAACAATGACCCCACCTTCAAATCTGTCAAAAAAAAAGGACCTTTGCAGTTGAAAGGATTGAGGCTGCAAGGCAAGGCTCATAAGGGTTCAAAAGGGAAAAATATTATGATATATAATGCTAAACGTTGGAAGCATTTTATCTATATATGCCCACACACATGATCTAATTTAAAATGGAAAAATAAAATAGAAGAAAATGTAATAGCGGCAGCATTCTCTTTTTTAATTGCTTGACTAAAAATTGAAGCACACACATTTTAGTTTATGTGAACTAAAAAAGTTAAATATTGACTGGATGATTAAAACTTATATTTGCTAGCTGTGATAAAGATTAAATTAACGAAAAATATTTGGTTTGTTTTCATACTACTCCTATAAAAACTGAAATATCAATATATCGTATCGAAAACACCAAAAAGTATGATATACCTAAAATACTAACCATAAATACCATAAATTTTGATACATGCAAGTTATTACTTTTTTAAATAATTTGTTATATTTGTACATCCAACTAATCTTGATCAACCACATACTTCCTTTTTAATTGTTAACTATGGGATAAGTATTTTTTTTTCTTACGACTTTCAATCTAAAATCTAGTCATCAAGTTAAAATTCTTCCGATTTATCGAAAACTACAAATATTTATAAGTTTTTCAATTTTAATATTGTTTACCAAAACCGAAATTAACCAAAAATACCGAAAACCATAATTTACCTAAATTACTGAATATACTAAGCGGTTTAGTAATGGTTTTTAGTTTTAAATACTGATTAGTAAACTGATAAAGCTAGTATTAAACTTTTTATTTCGGGTTTGATAATAGTAAAGACCATTTACAGAAATAACACCCTTAGTTTAAGATGCTTAAATTGTTTTTTGACTTTGTTTCAAACTACCTTAGCTTGTCACGCTCTTTTATATCCTCCCAACAAAGTTAGGAAAATAATTAATGTCCCAATTTAGGTCAATGATCTAGGATCTATTACTATATAGTAAAATGGAGTAATTATAGCGCAACTAATGCAATGTTTAATTACTTTTATAAGTAACTCTTTTATCTTCTTTCTTGGTTGTTCGGTCTTCTTTCTATCTACTATTATAAGATTGCTAATTAATAATAGTTATGATAATATATCTTCTATTATTATTACTATATGGTAAAATGGAGTAAGTATAGCACAATTAATGTAATGTTTAATTACTTTTATAAGTAACTCTTTTATCTTATTTCTTGATAGTTCGGTCTTCTTTCTATCTACTATTATAACATTGCTCATTAATAATAGTTATGATAATATATTATATATATATATATATGTACTTAACTTCACGCTGCTTAAAATCTCATCATTTTCTTTCAACCAGGTATATTAGTTATTTTGCACTAATTCAAAAGTTTTTTTATACACATCAATTTTTATTTTTATTTTATATAATTGGGTTGTTGAATTACTTGCTTATTTTTATTTACCTTTTTATTTTTGTAATTATATTACATGGGTATTTATTTACCATTATAAATTATATTTTTTATATCTATGTAATTTGAAGTATTTACACATTCCGTTAATTGAGACACATAGGCATCACGTGGGTTGAACACTTATATCTATGTATTATGGAGGAAGTTCCTCTATAATGGCGCATTTATTACGACACTAATTAGATTTAATATTATATTAATTACTATGGCCATACATTCCTAACAACTTTACATATGTCATAAAGAGTTAGGCTATAAAGAGGGATTTTCTCACTTTAGCAAAAACAATGATTCTCGTTTGGAGTGGTAAATTGATGAATTATTTTTTGAAATTTTGTAGAAATGATCTATATTATGAATAGACCATCTCCACCAAATTTTATTAAAAAATTCAACTTAGAAGTAGGTGAGATGATCATCAAAAATTTCAACGGTTGAAAATGCGCATATATATCAATTTTTCAATACACCAACTTATAGGTTGAGATTTTTTAAAAAATTTGGTGTAGGTGATTTATTTACTATATAAATCATTTCTACAAAAAATTTTAAAAAAAAATTCATCTATTTACCCATCTAAATAGGCATCTCTTCTTTTAGCTAAAGTAAAGGAATCCCTCTTTATAGCCTAACTATGTTATACATGCAAACTTTATACATATTATTTATTCAAAGTCCATTGACATTAAAGGTTTATACCTCTATATTTATGTTAGTCTCTCCACATTCTTAGCAGTCTCGGTTTACGTCATCTCCTCATCTTTATTTTTTCCACATCTTTATAAGCATCAGCCTTTGTTAAGATTAATACAAATTTAATTGATTGGATTGTTCTCCTTTTTTTTTGGTATTTGTACAATTCTTTTATACATATTTCCATACACATATATTTAATTGTTAAAGAGTAAAATATTGTAGAATAGATATTATTAGTTTGCTTCTTTCTCTTTTTTCTCAATTTCTACAAGTATATTCTACACACGTAAATGGTGGTTTCAACTTTGTACTATTGTAAGGTTGATATCTGGTCCGAATGATTGAGGAGGTTAGTTTTAAAAATATTTTGAAGTATTTTATATAATCCTTAATATTTTGAAGTGAAACAAATTTGAAGGTTGAATTATGAGAATAGCGGAAAGAATGAGGTCACATTTTTTTAATTTTACTATTTTGATTTATGCTTTTACGGCACATGTAACATTGCCCATATTTATTTTATGACAGTAATTCTTGAAAGACAGATGATGAAACTCAACTTCGATTATTCAACAAAGCAACCTAAAAGGTCTAGCCTCATATTAATGTCATCCTCATACTTTATACAAGTTATATTTATGATTATAAGGAAAAAATAATTATTTTTTATAAATAAATTCAAAGCTTTGTTTCCAGATTACAATATGTTTATATGTTTTATTGTACATTTAAATTTAAAGGCGACCATGCATAACATAAATTGAAAACTAGGTAATAGAATAACAACGGCCATTCCCTTTTTATTTTGTATTTAATAATATAGTTTTATGATTAGATAATGAGACAAACCGGGTCTTTTTTGCAGGGCCTTCGCATGAGGCCCATTCCTAATAAATAATAATGCTTACCACACGAGTAAGTACAAGGGCCTTCATTGGACTGACCTTCAGAACATAGTGAATTTTTTTTTTCTGAGATATATGAAAACATTAATTATATTTCTTTTGCAGAACAGTGAGTATAAAATTTTATAATAAAACATAAGTTAAATTATAAGTCTTTTAAAATTAATATATTTGTAAACAATATCAAAATTAAAAAAAAATTAGTATTTTGACTCTTGAAATGGGTAAAGCAAAAACAAACTAATCTTTTTTATTTCTAAAATACTAGAATATTAGAATTAAATGCAAAATCTTCCATCATTTAGAAAATGGGGAATGGGATGGTACATCAATTTTTTTTCTGTACAATAAACTTTTTTTTTCTGTAGACAACTACAAATCTACAACATTATAAATGGTGGACATATAACCACCACAAAGGGTGGACCAAAAGAATTTGACAACTACATTTATGTGGGTCGAATTCATGATCTCTCTGTTACTAAAAATAAAAAAGATGCCAACAAGTAATAAAATCGTTCAAACTAAAACTTAATACACTTATTATATCCTAAAAAAATGTATTTTTATTTTGAGACACGAGGAACTAATAAATGGGACGATTCCTGTGTGCGAGTAACAGGGGCACTCACAAGGCTCCGATTCCTATTCCTGCTTACCACATAAGTAAATACAATGGGCCTACATTTGATTGAGTATTTTTTTAAAGCGCCCAAAAGGTTAGGCATGGATATGGGTAGTCCATTCTTTTAAGCCTTAACAATTCAAAAAAATAATGTATTTTTGTGAAAAGTTAAAAAATAAGTTGAAAAGTATAGTAAGATATTCTCTTGTCGTTTTATTTTTTTCATGGAAAAAAATTCTTTGTGTGATGGTGAAAAATATTTTTCACCTCCTTCAATTTATTTTCCACCTTCTCACACAAATTAATTAGTTTTGCTATCATTTTCTAGGGTCCATTTGATTATAAGATGGAAAATTACTTGATTTGTAGGAGAAGTTAGAATAAGTTAAGAAATGTGGTGAAGAATTTTTTTTCACAAAAAATAAAAAAAGGATGTGATGGAGATCATCTCACCACTTGTCTTAACTTATTTTCCAACTTCTCATACAATTCAATTTTTTTATTTTTTTTATCATTTTATTATCAAATGGAGTCTAAATTTTATAATAAAAATTAAGTTGTATTTGTTTTTGTGAGTTGCATGAGTGAATTGAATTCTCAATTCCACCTCTCCAAATCCCAACCCCACCAATGTGATATAAGATTGGGTCATTTGACTTTTCATGCTTATTAATTGTGTCATAATTAGATTTGGTACTCTTTACTACAAGAAAAACTTACATGGAACGGAGATACCACGTCAGCCGATCCACGTGGTATCCCGAGCCAATCACCTCTTGCCACGTCGCATCCTCTCCGCCACGTCACTATCCTCTCTCTCTCTCTAGCTCGCTCACCTCTCACCACCTCCGGCTGCCTGCGCCGACCAACTCTCACCACCTCCGGCGACCACCATCACTCCTCCGGCTGCTCGACCACCATCAACACTCTGGCGGTCCTCTCCTCTCTCTCTCTCTTCCTCTCTCTCTCTCTCTAACGACCACCTTTCACCACCTACGGCGACCACCCGCCGGAGAACACGCCGGAGGTGTTTATGGTGGTCGAGCAGCCAGAGGAGTGATGGTGGTTGACGGAGGTGGTGAGAGTTGGTCGGCGCAGGCAGCTGGAGGTGAGCGAGCTAGAGAGAGAGAGAGAGAGGAGAGTGACGTGGCGAAGAGGATGCGACGTGGCGAGAGATGATTGGCTCGGGATACCATGTGGATCAGCTGACGTGGTATCTCCGTTTCATGTAAGTTTTTCTCCTTTACTACGGCTCCATTTTAGACAGTGTCCATCTAAATGAGAGGTCAAATCATTAGTTGACCTTAAATTTTAAGCAAAAGTCCAAAGTGCCCTTATGTTTAATCAATTTCTAATTTTCAATATTATATTATTTATATAATATATATCACACACATATAATATATATATATATATACATATTGCTGAAAATGATTATTGAATAATTTTTATTTTTTTATTAAAATTGAAGTATATATAAACCATTATTTATGCAAAAAAATTCATTCTATTCACGCACATACATAAATATATACATCTGATTCTCTAAGGAAAAAATGCCACCCACAAATCCCCCGTCTATCTCTCAAAAATATATTGAAAAGGGTTGGTGAATTGCATCATTGCTTAGCTAGATGATTAATCCAAAAAATAATTCTCTCTAAAATCAACTACACAAAACCATCTTTCTAATATGTAATACCATTCACAATACCCGCATAATATCTTTCTCTCTCAATATATATATCGTCTTCTTCTTACTAAAAATTCACCAATAGCTCCAATTTTCTCTCACTAAAAATGATTATATTCACTCTCTAAAAATCACACAACACATATCCAATTTCTCACTAAATTAATCCACAATCTTGCCGGAATTTCATAACGCCTCAAAATCTTTGCCGGTGGCATCATCGACTTTTCTACCATCGACAGAAGCCCCACCACCGAAAGAGAGGTATGTTCTCTTTCTTCATTACAAACGAGGAATCCCACCATCGAACCTTATATTAAGATTTCTCTCTATTTTGGAGGTCATTATCATTTAAAATCCATCACGCCCTCCATTGTCGTATCTCATATACCCATGGACACTCAGAAGTTGTGTGTTTTAAAAGGTCACATATATGACATATAATAATTTGAAAAAATAAACATACAAACGAAATAAATAATTTGGGTGGGAGCTATTTACACACCTCATTTTACTTAGTAACACTCCAATTTAAAAAAAAAGAAAGACAAAAACCACTATTTGCACACCACCCATTCATTTTTTTACCCAATAGTTATTACCTAACAATTACAATTAACCAATATAAATAAGTTATAATGATATTTTAACATTCATATGGCAATAAATGCCTATATTATCACTATACAGATGTTGAAATACCCACGTGAGATCATGTTCAAACTCACTCCTCCTCTTTTTCTTCATGATTCAAAGTTGTAAAAACCACCATTGATTAAACTAAAGCAAGCTAGACATCAAGCGAGTCACCAAGGCTGTAACTCGCTCCTCATTGAGATTTAATAATGGCATTTTTCGCCAGACATTAGTTGACAATAGAAGAAATTTTTTAACTAGGAAATGATGATGCTCGATGAACATCAAGCGAGCGAGTTCCATAAATTCGCTTAACATTAAATGAGTAATATACAAGTAGCTTATTAAACATCTGGTGACACGCACAACTTGCCCCTTTATCAGCAAACCAGTACCACTAAAAAGATGGACATGGGCTGAGTGATAGGTGAATCAAAAAAAAATATTAACCAATCCTCAACCATTATGCAATGTTTCATTGATCATCAACTGCTAATGTTCTAGCGAGTCAAAAAGCACCAACAGAGGTTCAACAATGGAGGGTCACGAAACCTTAAACACAAAGAATCCGTTATGTACCTGCTTATTAGGTGATGATGATCAAGACGACTAAAGGAAGGGGGTAGAGATAATGAATGACAACTGAAGATGAGAGAAGATGATGAAGGGGAAAACGTCTGTTGTAACGAAATGAGGGCAAGGGGTTTGTGTTTAAATGTGAGGGAAGTGAACAATTGTTTTTTTTTCTTCCAATATTCATTAAATCATTAATTAGTTAATTAGTATGTATTAGTGTGTTTAATGATTTGGAGTGGTGGAAGTGGTCTTTGGAGTGGTTGTAAGAAAAAAATGTGACTATGTGGAGTGTTTATAAGAAATGGTCTAAAACCAAGTAAAAATTGGAGTGCAAATAGAAGCTGCCATAATTTGAATTACCCCCGATTATTAATTATAAAATTAGAGCTATCCCCTAATCTACCTTTTTCATTTTCGACAATGGATACTACCTCGAATTTACCATAACAGTTAATTCGAGCCCTACTAAAGCTTATATCAGAGCACACATCTTATTCGATTCTTTACCACCACTCATGGTCTTCGATTTTAAAGGTTTGCTTCAAAATTGAAATATAGGGTTTGCCATTTATATGGTTCATCTTTAAGTGGAATATTATGGCTCGATTTTACTAGGTTTATGAGGATAAACTACTTGGATTGGATGATTTTTCATGGATGATGGAGATGAATGAAGATGGTCGTTGGAAAAATAAGAAGATGTGGCTGTTGGAGAAGAGAAGAAGGCAACGGTCAGTTTTTTACGGGTTTAGAGATCCATCAAATCCTGGGATTAAGTCAAAGGATTATAAAAGGGGGGGTATCTTTAATTTTCTAATAGGAAGTAGCTTAAAAAAGCCCAAAATCTAATTTTGATGAAAGTGCAATTTCTCAAACTTTGAGGACCAAAATATAAAAAAATGGAACATTAGGTACCAAAAAGAAACAAGTAAACTTCAAGGATGTAAAAAGTTAATTACCTAATATTAAACCATATGCTCTTCTAGTTTACAATCTTTAAAATATAAACATTACAATTTACAACATATAACCTTAAACTTTTCAAAAAAATATTACTATAGATACCCTAAAGTTTTGCAAAATTTGAGAGGGAGTCCATGCCCCCCTTCTCGAGACCCCACATACATCTGCAGTTTGTCTATTGCTTGATTTGGCCTCAGTCTACAAATTTTGAAAACCAATTAAGTCGATTTGGTTGACATTACACGCGTGAGTCCCCTAACTAGAATAATTACTTATATATATATATAAAGAGGAAGCACTATAGACAAAAACGTGTAGATAATTAAAGGCGTGCATTATTATTCGCTACATGTCTACCTACTCAAAATAATTTACCCTCAAATATATATTTGCCATTTGCTACTATTGTGATAGAATTAAAGTACCTTTAAATTGTAGTATAACCACCACTTACATTGTGATACTTGCACTTTGTATTTAAATGATAATACATGGGGTAGTGATGCTCTACATTTTTTTTCATCTTCTTGAAAGGGTGGTGATACTCTATGTTAGAGGTGCTTTTTATCATCACCCCCTTACTTAAATTTCATGCCTTGAATCATTAAGACTAAAAAGATGGGCCTACTACCTACTCTTTTATAAGACACTTGGGCCAATTGGTCATTGGAGTGACCCAAAATAACCTTCAATATATATTTTGGTTATTGCTGCTGTTATGTGACATTTAAACTTCATGCCTTTCAATTAGTTGAATTGTTGAGACTTTAAAGACAGGCCTGCACGTTTATCAGAGTTACCTTGGGACATTTGGTTCCTCGGAGAAATGACGTTGCTTTTACTTGGGTTTGTATCAGATCAATTGTGCTAGCTAATGTCTTTATCCCGAATACAAGCACTCTTATATTTATTTACTTATGTGGTAATTGGCAAAGTCCATGCTACGCACTCCCCGCGCCGCGCTTAAACGGATGCAGCAGTTAAATCGGGGACTCGTACAGAATGCCCAGCAGGCAATGGAAATTTAATAATTTTAAAAAATTGTCTGTAAAAGTCATATTAGAGTGCTAGACGTCTAAAACTCCAATAATTTCCCTAGATATAATGGTATCTGGATTTCTGAGGTGATAAATTATTGTTCGGTTATTCAAGTGATTCAAAAGATAAACCGCTACTTAGTACATATATGAGGGGTTGAAGTAAGTTTACTTGTGAAAGGGAAGAAATACTATTTCCTTCATACATAATTTTATGACTTGATATATAAGAGCAGCACAAACTTTTTAACCTTACTGCATGTAGTATATTGATCCACGTAACTTATATTTACTTCAAATCTAATGGCTATTTTAAAATTTTAAGCTCAAACCAAATTTTCATTTTTGAAAAAGAGAGGGGGAAAAAAAGATCAAATGTAAACAATATTAAAATATCATCATTCCCTCATTTTCTTTCCAACTCGATAGAAGAGGAAATGAAATAACGATTTATTTTTATTGGAAACTTTCTTTTCTTTTCTCTCTATACTCTTAAATTGAACGTAAAAACAAAAGAAATCAATTTATTTTATGAAACTATTCCTCAAAACTGGAAGGTTAACTTCAGTTAGGAATGGCAACGGGCGGTTTCGCTTAAATCCAAAATTGAACCGCATTTTTTTGTCCTGAACGGAAACCGCACCGAAACTGTCACGGGTTTTTTTTTAAACCGAAATTGCCTTAGTTAATTTACGGTTAACCGAATCCGAACCGCCCCACCCCGAATAACCATTATTTAAAAAACTTGACAACAACAATTTCAAACAAAAGTAGTAATTCTTCAAAAATTAGGCAGTAGCCAATTAAACAAACATTATCCAACAAACACATTAAATCTGGATACACAATTAAACTTTAAACAAATTAAGAATCAATTCTTCAAAAACCACAAATAACTTCAATTTTGTTAGAAACATATATAATTTTTATATAAAATAAATACTTTTATATTATCTATATTATAAAACATCAAGTTTGATCAAAAAAATTATCTAAAAAGTATAAGAATTTAATGGTTAAAAATACACACCTTATGATGTGCATTAGTTCTACACCATTGGATAAGTTTTATACACACATCAAGATGTCACATCAAAATTAAAACACTCACACCAATAATATATACACAATAAACTCTCACAAGCTAATAATTTTGTCAATACTAAAAATGCTATAACTTAAAATAAAAACTTCAAAATTTAATAAAAATTTAATTTTTAAAATCTACTAATCAATATCAATTAAACAAGATCCATCATTACTATAAAATTATGTAAAAAAAATTAAGAAAAATTATTGAGTAACATTTAAGAATCCATACATTGTTGAATTATTTTTACATTTTTCGTTGAGTTTATTTTATTAAAAAATTATTTTGTCAAGAACAAAATAAGATAAAAAAAATATGATTAATAGATTAAACATACATTTCGGTTGATATTTATTGAAATAAACTAATGATATTTGTCGATTTAGATTTAGAGCATATTATTCTTTTTTATCATATTATTTTACCGTGCCGGATGGCACGGGTATAATCTAGTGTGTATATATATATATATATTCGGGGCGGTTCCGGGCGGTTTTTAGAAGAGAAAAACTGAAATCGAAACTGAACCTGCATCCGTTTTTTTTTTTAAACTTGAAACCAAACCAGTTTTAAAAAAACCGCTCCAAACGGATCGGATCAGTTCGGTAACCCGGCGGATTGGTTTTTTTTTGCCACCCTTAACTTCAGTTGGGGTAGTGGCCTGAATCTCTTTATGAATGCCCTCCAGTTGAACACCAACAAAGAAGCAACAAGGAAATCAATTTGCGTATTTAAATTCCACTGAAATTATTATTTTAGCATAATAGATTTCATGTTAATGTTTGATTAAGATTTGGCAGCACTCTTCCTCTATTCTAGGTAATTATCATTACCATTTCTATATCTATAGGTTGTGTTTGATTTTATGTAAATGCTATTGAAGGGATTGATTTGCAAGTATAATACAAAATTGTGTATTTGGTTAGAGCATCTCTAATGGTTGTGTAAATATTAAGGTGTAAATATGATGTATCAACCTAATTTTACACAAAACTTGAAGTACAAAAAAATTATACTCCGATAGTAGTTTTGCAAACTCTTGTATAAAATTTGAAATAACTAATAAGAAACCAACACATGTTAAATGTCAATTTACGAAATTTAATATTATTTTTTCTTGAATTTTTCTATACATAATTTTATCATAACAATGGATCTTGTTTTGTAAATCTTGATGAGTAGATTTCAAATATGTAATTTTTATTAAAAAATATATTTTATATTAAAAATTATTATATTTTAAAGTTTTATAAAACATACGAGGATGGATAATGCTGATGTGGCAATGAAAATTGAAGGTGTATTTTACACATCTATTTTACACAAAATGCAATTTAAAAAGACTGTTGGAGATGAAATATTTTACAACTTATGTAAATTTTAAGCAAAATAAAATTATAGAAGTCTGTTAGAGATGCTCTTAGGATTGCCAATGAAAAGACTGCCATTTACTTTCATAATGTTTTCTTTTGTTTTCATGCAAACTCTCCGAACAAAAGAGGCGTTTGTTTTTTCAACAATAAAATGCATTTTGAACTTTGAATAAACTCTACCTTTAAAGTAGGGGGTATGACTAATGAATAGTGAATAGGAGAGTAAGTATAATTTCACTATTAAAATATAGGTCTTATGAGTCAAAAAATCTCTGTAAAAAATTAATTGCATAAACAATTATGCATATATAAGTAATTGTTAATGGCGTCTACTCACCTTTCACTATTAAATAAGAGTATAAGTGTGAGTGTGAGTGCGAGTGCGAGAGTTGAGTACTTTAGCAACTGCTTATAAGATGTGAAAGACTGACGTCAGCTAGGGTATTGGCTTGAACCTGTTTATGGATGCCCTGCAAATCCTTCTTCAACCCACGGACTGACCAGGCATACAGCACTTTGGCACGAGTCTCAGACAAGTCAGGACACCTGACCCCCCAAAAAATAAACAACAAGGATATCAATTTACATATTAAATTCCACTACTTCATTTGGAATTTAGAATGTAGCAAAGTCGGCAAGATGCTTTCGCTTCTGCCTTTCTCCCCTCCCCATCCCACCACAATTCGATTATTGGGAATCAATATTCCCGTCGCCTCTTCAGAGGTTGATCGACGGGCATACCTGCGTAACCTTGTATAAAATAAATAAAAGACAACTACTACTATTCGCTTACTGAATTTTATTTTTTTTTATATATATGATCAAATATCAAATAAGACCTTGCACCACTATGTATAATATTTTGGCTTAAAACTTACCAATTAATTAACAAGATCTTCATCTTTCGAGAGCCGTCAGAATGTAAAAATTCCAAGTCATAGATTGCAAATCGGCAATCATCCGGAGGCAGAGATGCAACAAACTGGGGGTAGGTGTCTGCTCGGTCTCCGGTCTTTTCCACCACCACCACTTTTTTCTTCTCGTCTATCTTATAAATCAGATACCTGTATTTCTTGCCCCTCTTCAATTCCATATATGTGTTTTTGCCATGATTATCGACCCTCCTACCAGAAACTGCATTTGTCTGTAAATTTAAACCCGAATTTCTAAATGTCTGCATTCCAGTTTTGACTTGTACGTAACAAAATTAAACAAGTGATACTATTAATTTGAGAAATAGAATGTATCATACTTACCGGCCATGGAATCTGCGGACCCAAATATTGGGGAAGGGATAATAGAGTTTTGACATCAACATTATTCTCGTATTGATGCCCACCCTCATCAACTGTTTCCAAAACGTTGTGATGTATTGTAGAAACATCTGAACTCTCTGGTTCTTTTGGGGCATTATTACTTATGGAAGAATCCAAATTAGAAACCTCCTGCTCTGCTGTAAAATATTCCGAATTAGTACTCTCTTGTATGTTACCGCTCCCTCCATCATGCTCGTCGACGTTAAAATTCTCCTCCTCAATGACTTCCAAATTAGAACCGACAATCCTTTCCTCAACCTTAAAAGAACCGGCCGTGCTACTGCTCCCTTGCAAATTATAAAAACCCCCATGCTCGTCGTGGGGGTTACTCTCTTGTATGTTACCGCTCCCTCCGTCACGCTCATCGACGTTAAAATTCTCCTCTTCAATGACTTCCAAATTAGAACCGACAATCCTTTCCTCAACCTTAGAAGAACCGGCCGTGCTACTGCTCCCTCGCAAATTATAATAAACCCCACGAGCCAAAATCATCTCCTCCTCCAATATATCAGAATCAATGCCATCACCATCGCTGCTATAGATACTATTATCCCCGTCAGAGGAAATCTCGGTAACCCTTCTGACTCCTTGCAATGAAAGGGCCCTCCGAAGCCGGGCCGCCACATCAAACATCGTTGGGCGTTTCTCAAGATCTTTGCGTAGGCAATCTTTGACGAGCTTCACGTACACCACCAAACAGTCCCACTTGATTTCATTGATGATGCTTACGTCAACAATCCGCCAGATTGCATTTTCAGTAGATGTTGGAGTATCTGCAATCTCGATGAACGGTTTGGCCCATTTAGTCAGAACTTGTTTCTTTTGTGGGAGATGCGGATCCATAGCAGCCCTCCCGCACAGCATTTCTAGCAATACCACCCCAAAGGAGTACACATCCGATTTTGTCGTCAGTCTCTTGGTCTTGCCGTTGCGCAATGCTGGATCAAGATACCCTAACGTGCCTCTCTGTTTGCTGTTAGAGTAATAGGACTTGTCTGGTGGTGTTAACTTCGACAACCCAAAGTCTGAGACTTTAGACTCCAGTTTATCATTCAACAGAATGTTGGAGCTCTTCACGTCGCAGTGTATGATTCTGCGGACGGGATCAATGCCCGTGTGCAGAAAATCCAGCCCCTCCGCCGAACCTATACATATCTTGATACGTTCCTCCCACGATAAAGGACGAATAAGCTTATTGTCACTGCTTCTGTTGTATAGTCGATCGGCAATGGTTCCACCGGGCATAAATTCGTAAACTAGGATCAACTCGCGCAAATAGGTTTTGCGGTTGTAGTCGCAGTAACCGAGTAGAGACACGATATGAGGGTCTCGTAATTCGGAAAGCATAGTAACCTCCCTCTTAAAATTTTGCACCCGTTCCGCGCATGTGTTGTACAGGCGCTTTACAGCAACGGTGGTCGTCCCATCCTCGAAAACCTCTTTTCCCACAAACCCCTTGTATACTTGACCATATCCACCCCTCCCGAGTAACCGTTCGTCGGCAAAACCTTTAGTTGCATTTAGGATCTCCTCAAATGAAAAGGAGCGTATCGACATCTGACCGGGACGATTGCCAGTCAAGTGTTTGTACCTAATTTCTCTCACTAGAATCTGCTCTCTATCAAGTACATTTAATCTGCTCACTAGAGGAATTATAATGATACTGATGGGGCTAGTACAAGCTAATGAAGGAGATTTAGACCAAGTGTTTGGTTGACTTGAAAGAGGGGTGTAAAATTGTTAATGAATCTAAAGGAAATTAAATGAGGATGAATTGGGTACTAATGTTGAGATAGAAGAAGAAATTATAATGGTGGCTAATTCTAATGACTTCGAAGAAATTGATGCAAAAGAAAGTACATTTTCTCAAGGTCCTACACCATGCTCCAAGGTCAAAATTGTAACAGAGGGTGAAGATGATTTTACTATAGTTTGCTCCAACAACCAAAAGAAGGAACTAAAAGATCATAAGCGGAAGATATATTTTCAATCTCATTTTCATCCAGAAGAAGTTTTAAATTAAGTTAAAATTGACTAACTCCAAATGTCTTTGTAGTAGGCAATAAAGAAAGACTCGTAAGCCGACTCGGTTAGTGTACCCTTTTAAGATTGAGCTATTATTTATTTATTTTTAAATGTTTTTCTAGTTAAGTATGTATTTATTTTATTTTATTTTTATTTTTAAAAGGAAGTTTGAGTCTCTTCCCTAATTTTATAAATTAAAAAAAAAAAAATTATCCTCTCAACCCATCTCCTCTGTGTAAAGTTAATTTCCTCCTAGATTTTTATATTCTGGCAGGTATGCAACTTTTGCTTAAAAAAAGGAAAGAAAAAGTATCATGGAAAGTCTTCAGTCTTCACTCGGATTGAAAGGCGCGCCCCTCTTTTGATTATGAAGAAAAGAATGTTAATTTTGCTTAAAAAAAGTACATTTAATTAGCAGAGATTGGTGATTATATTTGTTTAATTTCCTCCTAGATTTTTATATTCGGGCGAGGTATGCAACTTTTGCTTAAAAAAAGGAAAGAAAAAGTATCATGGAAAGTCTTCACTAGGATTGAAAGGCGGGCCCCTCTTTTGATTATGCAGAAAAGAATGTTAATTTTGCTTAAAAAAGTACATTTAATTAGCAGAGATTGGTGATTATATTTGTTTGGTTCTTGCATACTTACATAGACTTGATTAGCTGTTTACAGCTATGACCACCTCTCCATTGTGGAAGTCCGAGTTATTTATAAAATATTAGGTATACTCGTGCAAATATAATTGTGTGAAAAATGTAAGGGCCGAATATGTGTATAATTATATGTTACTTAAGGATGAAAGTGGATTAGGTTCTTGCAAAAACGAAATCTGGTACATCTAAAAATATAATCGTCTTCACCCAAGATAGGTCCTACTTATACAATTGTACCTGAAATCGCTTCAACCTTCTTATAATGTAATGGTGTTATGGGTATATATATTTAAAAGAAACAAATATTATATTCGAGGTAAGTGGGATCTTGGTACAAAAAATTCCGCCACATTATGCTCTATTCAAATTGAAACCCACTCAATCGGAATATTTTGGTATTTTTAACTTTATCACACTATCTTCTAATCAATATTGTATAATATTAATGACTAATGAGTTAGAATACATTAGGTATGCCATTATAGTTCTAATTCTTTTATACATAATTGATCTCGTTTTGTAGATCTTAATGAACATATTTCGAATATATAAATTTTATTAAAATTGAAATTGTGGATTTAAAGTTATGGCATTTGAAAGTTTTTAAAAAATTTGATGAGAGATAAGTGTTGTAGAAAAGTAAATAGAGGTAAGAGTTATGTTTGTGTATATGTTTAGTGTGTGAGTTAATGTGGAGTTAATTTGACATCTTATTGTGAGTATAAAAGTGATATAATGGTGTAAAAGTATTAATACTATCAAGAATTAATATGGGACATTAGATTGATTTATTATTTTATTGCAAAAATATCCTTGTTTTATAATATGCATTATAATTTCATAGTAAGCTAATCTTTTTTAATTTGCATAAAAGAAAATACAACCTCTCCCCTTCAAATTAACAGAATAATAAGAGTCTTATCCAGTTTTTCTTTCGCTGAATTTCCAAATTAAGATTGTTATTTTATTTTTTCATTGTAATAAAATGAATTATTGACAATTGAATACATTAAAAAAGCGTCTTAATAAGAATTCAAAAATATTGGTAATTTGCAAAGGAGGGGGTATTTAAGTTTCTGTTTAATAACGATATATAATTGTTGTTCCGGGTGAAAAAAGAATAGGTAAAGAGCACTTCTCTTATATATTATAATACGGCAAAACAAACAAACCACTTTATAGTCATAGATGACTTTCATTTTATTTATTATTTTCTCACCAGGATATCCCCGCTTAATGAAGAAAACTAATCACTCAAAATACGGTCAGGCACTTTTCACTTTCACTTTTATTATGAAGCACTTCACCACTTTTATTTATATTTGTCACCATATATACCATCTAGATTTCAATCGAAAGTAAGATATCAATCTAGTAGGTAAATAATATTTCATTTCAAAATAAATATATCGGTCTAAAATTATTGAAGTTTGGAGGAATACTTCAAATTTTTAGGCATTTCATGTAATATGTACATCTTGCATTTCCGTAACATTTTCGCCAAAGTTTTGAAATCATCTCTCTTTGCATAAAAAATAATAAAAGATGAAAAGTATTTATTCATAAAAAGAAGTAAAAGATGTATAATGTTGTTATTAAATTACGTATCTCATTTTTTATTTATACTAAAAGTAATTATTTTTCAATTACTATTTATTTTCATTATCAAATGGTACTTAAAAGATGAAAAAACAAATAATATATTGCTCTTAGCTCACCTCGAAGGAGGTGGGTTCAAGAAAGGCCTCCCCAAGTTACCCATTGTTGTCTGGGGTTGGCCGCCAGACTTATTTATTTAAAAAGGAGGGAGTAATATAATTATTGTTCTAGTAACAAAGTAGACAAGTACGTAAAGGGGACTTTTTTCCTTGGACATCAAAATTAAGTGGGGGCACTTCTTCTCTTATCTATATGGTAAAACAAACAAGTCTTCTAACATTCAAAGAGGATTTTTCACTTTTACGGTAGGGTACTTCACTTTTTATACCATATAAATCTTGCTTTGGCCAGATTAATAAAAAGTGACATATTAATCTAGCAGATAATATAGAATTGAATGTAATAAGAATAAAGTAGAATTAGTATGACAACATATTAATATGTCTAACAATAAAATGCTAATAGGGTAGCCGATAACAAAAATAATTAAATTAAATTAAATTTAACTACCGATAAACTTTTCTCACACAATATATAATATATCGTGCAAGTTCGCACAATACACTATGTATTATGCGACTGATTTTCAGCTCTCACAACATAAACATTTTATCATGCCAACCATTTAGAGAGAAACAAATTTTATGCCACAAACGCACTCACTCTGAGTCAACCACTTTTTAGACCAACCATAGTTTGCCACGTGTACACTTGTATAGCATAGTTTGAACCAATTGCTTTATTTTAGCATTTTTATCAATTGTATAATATTTTTAATCTATTATCTTAATATTTTGCAGTGTAAATTTTTTAGAGTTAATAAGCTAAATATATATTAGTACCCTACTATTTTATATCTACCAATAAAAGTCACCTAAGAGAAATATTGTGGAGCTTCTTGGAACCCACAAAACCAAATATCAAAGGTTAGAGTCGCTGAAACTGGACCTTGCAAAGTTGGAAACGACGCGATAACACAAAACAATCCGGCATAAAATTATCAGTTAATGGATAGACCCTTATCGAGTTCGAGTCATTATTGGGTGGACTCGATAAGATACGACCAATTAACGAATGGGTTGACACTAACCCGGTTAACCCGCTAATGTTTCAGGTCATGTCGTGTCGAGTTAACACGATAACCCAATTGACCCTTTAGCATAATATATATACATATATATTATACTATTATATCTAAGTTATATTGACTTTTAGAGTTTTAGTTGAACTAGTGATGAAATTGTTGTGATTAACTAATTATAGCTACTGCCTAGTGCCTACTATTATTAGGTTTGAGTCACACGAATTTACCTGATTACTTAACAGGTGAAACGGGTCTTGTCAGGTCACCCGTTAATATAATGAACCGTGTTCGTGCTTTGAAATTTCACTTGTTAGCTTAACGGGTCGTATTCGATTTTAGTTGTTTATCATCCCAGCTCGATTCCACCCAACACGAAACTGGAGCAACACGACCCGTTGCCAGGTCTAGCTGATACTTTGTTATAGGGAAAGGAATAGATTCTTAATGGTTGGTTTGTTTATTTACTATGGTATACCTGTGACATCCGGAACGGTAAAATAAATAAGATATGATAATAGGATAAAAAAGAGTAACGTGTGACGAATCCAAATCGACAAACATCAATCAGTGTATTTTGAGCCCATTGTCTAATCTAGTCTAACGTTTTAAACAACCAAAACGTAAGTTTAATATATCTTCATGCTAAAAAATTAAAATTAGATCGAATAGGAACGATTTGTTTTTAACATTTTAAAGAATCTTTTAATCATATTTATTGATCTTATTTTGATCTTGGTAAAATATTTTTTTAACAAATTAAATTCAAGGCTAGATTTTAGTCTGATTTGAAAATAGTTCAAAAATTGAACTGATGTACCATGAATACTCCTAAAAACAACAGACTGAGGTGATCAATAATGTACGAACACATAAAATATGTCCTTAAATGTTACACAGCAATTTTTCTTAATTTTTTTACATAATTTTCTTGATTAATATTAAATTTCAATTTTTTTTCTAAGTTTGAAAATAGTTCAAAAATTGAATTGATGTACCATGAATACTCCTAAAAACGACAGATTGAGATGACCAATAATGTACGAACACATAAAATATGTCCTTAAATGTTACACAACAATTTTTCTTAATTTTTTACATAATTTTCTTGATTAATAGATTTTAAATATTAAATTTCAAATTTTTTATTCTAAATTATGGCATTTTTATTGTAGACAAAATTATTAGTATGTGAGAGTTTATTCTGTGTATGTTATTGGTATGAGTGTTTTAACTTTTATATGATATCTTGATGTGTGTATAAAGCTCATTCAATGGTATAGAACTAATGCACACTATAACATGTATACTTTTAACTATTAGGTTCTTATACTTTTTGGAAAAAAAATGGTTAAATATGATGTTTAGTAATATAGATAGCCAAAAATTATTGAGTCAAGGGGATAAAATAATAAAATTTAAATATTTGATTTATGACGTTTCCATAAACACAATCACAATTATCTCTCGCTCAATAATTTATAAAATTGTTTCGTCACATTATCTTTTTTATATAATAATTAATTTTTCATGCACACAACCAGTTGCCATATATTTATCCACGTTGTCATGAACAAAAATGTTTTTATAATATTCATGTTAGAAGTTTTGACAAAGCACAAATTTTAATCACTAAGGCTCCATTTGATAACAATATGAAAAATAAAAAGAAAAATAAC
The DNA here is from genome assembly GCA_021464415.1 of Lonicera japonica. NCBI lineage: Eukaryota > Viridiplantae > Streptophyta > Magnoliopsida > Dipsacales > Caprifoliaceae > Lonicera > Lonicera japonica. The sequence goes on from CM038468.1 coordinate 42,657,956, forward strand.
TAATTTAGATCAGAAGATGGAAAATAAGTTGAAGGATGTGGTGAGATTAATTCTTGTTTTTTGACTTCTTCCATGGAAAAAATTTCTTTAAGTGGTGGTGAAGAAATTTTTTTCACAAACCATAAAGAAGGATAGCGGATATATGCTCATAAAAATGAGTATGAGCCTCAACTTATTTTCCATCTTCTCACTTAAATTAGTTGTTTTTATTTTTATTATCCATGTTACTATCAAACGGAGCCTAAATGAATATATTATGTGATGAAAATTTGTTTCATCACAAAGAATAAAGACGTAATTGAGTTTCTGTCACTAATTAAAATATTTGTTGTACTAAGTGTAGTGTCAGTGTAAACATCGAAGAAAAATGAGATATATGAGTTTTGGTAAATGTAAATTTTATCACAACTATAAATATCACTCTAAATCTATCATTAACAACACTTTACGTCTAATTTATTTTGAACACTTTTAATACATTAACAACATTTTTTTAGAATAATAATAATAATAATACCATTATATATGTTGAATTACTTTACACCTAATCCTAGTATATTTTTTCACATTTTAAAAGGGAAAAGTAATATGAAATTGAACAATGTATGTCGTCTGTCTTTTTTTATTGAATTCGTGCCTCCGGTCTTTGACCAAGTCCTATTTTCTCCAATACTTAACTAATCAAAATATAAAGTTGTTTATAGTATGATTAAAATATAAAGTTGTTTAATCAAAAAAAATATAAAGTTGTTTGGACTGTAATTTATTTATTTGATAAAAATTGGACTGTAATTAATATATGAAAGAGGGAAAGAAAAAAGAGGTTTGATATGATTAGAAGCTTCTGGTTGAATTGACGATTAAGACCTATTTACACATACAAGGCACCTTCGCTTTACTTTCCAACTGGCGTATGAGTCAGACGCTATAGAATTTGATTAATCTTAATCTTTTCTTCTTCTTTTTTTGTCATTAAGGTGGGAAAATAAACTAAAAATTCTCTTTCTTCCGACCCAAAATTCTTCTTGATCCCGAATCCCCATTCCCATTCCCAACCCCATCCCCGTTCACTTATTTTATCTTCACTTCTCTTAGATCTCTTAAATGCTGTAATCACCACTATTCTCTGGTCTATATATTCACCAAGCAAATATCTACATCAGCTACAACTACAACTACAACTTGTTAGAGAGCAGATTCTAGCTAGTGAGAAATTAATTAATCAGCTAGAAACACACTTCTTGCAACCAGTCAGCAATATTAATGGCGATCCCCACCTTTGAACTCACTGAGATCATGAAGGCAATTGACAACTCTAAGAGACGGGTTCTTGGCAGTGGTGGATTCGGGATAGTATACGAGGGGAACTTCGAACCAGGAGTTATCGATAAAAACAAAACAACACCTGCCGCAGTAAAGCTGCTGAAACCTGGTTCCGAGCAAGGGGACCTCGAGTTTGCGACGGAGGTTGCTACGCTTTCCGAATTCAAACATCCCCATATCGTGTCTCTACTCGGTTATTGCGATGAAGTGTACAACCACGACCGCAACCTGATCATTGTTTATGAATTAATGCAAGGCGGAACAGTTGCCAAACGTGTGCTCAACAAAACCACCAGTGGTAGTGGTCCTCCACCGGAGCCTTTATCCTGGGTGCAGCGTCTCAACATATGCATAGGCGCCGCGGATGGGTTGAATTATATACACAGCAAGGGCACTGATCACGGCTGTAGATACATACATCGCGACATTAAAAGCTCCAACATTCTGCTGAATGAGAAGTTGGAAGCTAAAGTCGCCGACTTTGGGTTGGCGAAACTAACCCCACCGGACCGGTCGTATTACGTGGGCCAAAAATACATCAAAGGCACGGTAGGGTATCTTGACCCGGCGTATAAGGAGACCAAGAAACTGACGAGGAGATCCGACGTGTACTCTTTTGGAGTGGTGATGCTAGAAATTCTGTGTGGGAGGTATGCGGCGGATCCAGATTTCCCACGGAATCAACAGCTCCTAACTAAATGGGCCAATCCGATCATTCAGACAGTAACTGAAAATGAAATCCGGAAGATTATTGATGACAGGATCGTGAACGAAATTCAGTGGGGTTCTCTGGAGGAGTACGTGAAGATAGTCAATCAATGCCTAGACCACGATCCAAACAAACGCCCTTCAATGCTTGAGGTGCTGGACCGGCTTCGCAACGCCTTGTTGTTGCAACAGGCTATCAATTAATATTAGTACGTGGCCGTGGCCGGTGGCCGGTGGCGGTGGAGATTGGTAAGTAGATTTATCCGTGCCGCCCCAGTGAATTTATGATTAATTATATACTCTCTCTGTATGTTTTTACATAAACAAATAATCTCATTTTGATTTTGTTATCTCATTCTGTTTTCAGGTGTGTACGTTTTGCATGGAAGTGCAGGAATGGTGGCAAAAAAGTGTGCTGTGTTACTTATTAATTTGCTTATCAGTGTGTGGATATTAATGACATGAGTCTCGATGAGTGTAATGCATGTGAGCAACCCCAGGATTTCAATCGTATTGTTTGTCCATCTTTATGTTAACAATGAGTTGAAATTAATGGCATAACTAGTTGATCTTTTATATTCTTTCCCTTTCTTTTGTTTTATTTTCTTTAGACAAAAAATAAATTTTTTACTTGAATCAAGAAAAATGTTTGGTAAACAAAACATTATACGATTATATTTACTTGTTAGTTGTTATTATAAAAATGATTATACAGTTATGGTAACATTTTATTTGCCTCTTGAGCAATGAAGTGGTAATTTAGGTGCGCACAAAAATTCACTGCCAATATTATTTTATGCATAAAAGCGGAGACATTGAGACACGTTTGGACCAAGGATTTCGGGGGAGTTTTTTTCTATTTTTATTTTTCAATTTATCATGCAAACAAAGTAACCACTAATAAAAATATCAAATGACTAGTTAGTGCTTTAGATTTGGATAAAAAAAGGGTGCTGGTAATTTAAACAACTTTTTTATAAAAAAGAAATAATTTATATAGTTAAGTACGTGTTTTGAATGCACCCTAATATTTCAATTTATAAAAAAGGGCTGGTGGAGAGATTTGTAGGCTTAAGACGCACTCAAGAAGTGCTTATAGTGGATTTCACTGGGCTGTTAATACTCCTCTTTGGTATCGATGTTGGCCTTGTTGTTCTCCTTCCATGAGGCTATTACTAAATGATTGAGGTTCTGCCTATGTTCATGTTTATCAGTTATATTTGTAGTTCTGCTAAATTTTAGTATTCTTCCATGAGGCACTCTACAAATATTGTTTCGTGAATTCCCTAACATTGACTTGTATCTTAGACTAAATAGAATAAAATTTAATCTGATAATTATAAATTGATCTAAAATAGTCATACAGTAAGAAAAACAAAATAATTTATACAATGCATTACTACAAATAGAAATCAAACACTACTTAATGTGATGTTTAACTTTAGCATATTATAGTCCCAAATGAGTTCCACCATTTTTTTTCCTCCTCCCTTTCGTCATTAAGACTCCGTTTCATAACTAAATTGAAAATAATAATACCAATAATTGAGAGGCTTTAAAATGGGTAGATTCAAGAGCAATTGCACGGGTTTAAATATAGGGGTGGGTCTTGTAGCCCGTTGTCAGTTTTCCTGTCCTTGTAATAGGAAGGTCTTGGGTTCGATTCACATGAACGTAGTTGTTGAACTCTTTGTTGGTCCACCCTTATTATGGTCGTTATTGTAAATTCATAGTTTGTATGAAAAAAAATGTTGTATTGTATAAGAAAAATTGTGAATAAATTTAACGCTCTATAATCTAGAATATTAGATTAATTACACATGCAATGTGTATACTCTTAGCTATATAATTTAAGGAAAAAAGTTTAACAACAATGAAGTACGTTCTGTGATTGGGCAAGGATAAATTGTTTCTTTTTTAGGGTTGAAATCCTATTACAACTAATTTCCATTAATTAGTACCATTAAAAAAAATTCAGATTGTTATTACTAAAAATTGAACATTTCTAATTTTCACCCCTTTGACTTAAATCCTAGGTCCGCCCTGCTTAGATTGGATTTGTTTGATGTTTGATTACGTTGTTCAAATTGGTATTGCTTATATTTGATTTTATTTATTTATTTATTTTTTTTGGTTCCCCACGGGATGTCCGGGCCAGCTTTCGCGCACCTCGACTAATCCCCGCTCGCGGTTCGTGGCTGCCGCTGGCCAAGCATTATTTTGACAACGCCGGGGTTCGACCTTGGGAGCTCCAAGTCGACCCAAGGTTGTCCCAGTGGCAGCCTTATCATTATTTATTTATTCTCTTTGTATTTTTAAATAAAAAATATTGCCATATTAGTTTGAGATAGAACTGCCGCTCGATATTGTTTTTAACAAAATTGACCAAATTTATCAGAGAAAATGGTTTCGGTATCGCATATTCACGTACCAAAATACTGAAACAGACAATACAAAAAAAGAATTGGTTTGTTTTGGTATTACATACCAAAAAGTGTGATATACCGAAGATACTAACCATTAATACCTAAAACAATAATTCCGAAATTATCGAAATTACATAATACTAAAATTGTGAAATAATTATATACAATGATTGCCGAATATAGCTAATAACGTAAATAACACATATTTTGACACTTGCAAGTTATTACTTTTTAAAATAATTTGTTATATTTGTACAATCAAGTGATCTTGATCGACCACCTATTTCCTTTTTAATTGTTAACTATCGCATAAGTAGTGCATTTTTTTCTTTCAATCTAAAATCTAGTCTTCAATCTAAAATTCTTCCGATTTATTGAAAACTGAAAATATTTATAATTTTTACACTTTTAATATTGTTTACTGAAACTAAAATTAACCAAAAATACCGAAAACCATAATTTACCTAAATTATTGAATATACTGACCGGTTTGAGTTTGGTTTTTAATTTCAAATACCAATTAGTAAACTGATAAAGCTAGTACTGAACCTTTTATTTTGTGTTTAATAATATAGTTTTATGATTAACTAATGAGATAAACTGGGTCTTTTTTGCAGGGCCTTTGCACGAGGCCCATTCCTAATAATGCTTACCACATAAGTAAATACAAGGGAATAAAACGTAAGTTAAATTAATTGGACTGACCTTCAGAACATAGTGAATTTTGTTTTTTCTGAGATATATGAAAATATTAATTATATTTCTTTTTTAGAACAATGAGTATAAAATTTTATAATAAAATATAAGTTAAATTATAAATCAGTCAAAATTAATATATTTGTAAACAATATCAAAATTAAAAGGAAATTAAACTTAGTATTTTGATTCTTGAAATGGGTGAAGAAAAAAAAAACTAAGTTCTTTTTTTATTATTTTAAAGACATTTTAAAGACACCATAACTTTGAAGTAAAATATCAGATGCTAATCAAGTTTCGTTAATTTCTGTGCATAAATTGGGCAAATTTGGTTCTAAAAAGAAGTTGCGCAATTTTCTCTATTTGCATGACGTGCTAATTAAGTTTCGTGGCCAACTAAAAAAAATGGTGGTGCTAAGTGTAGGCACTGCTTGTGTTATGAGAGTTATTTTTTGATGGACCTATGAAGTTTGCTTTTTTAATGATAGGGTTATTCTTACTTAGACCTGATAACGGGTCGTGTGTTTCTTGTCGGGTTAAATCGAATTCAGGTGACAAACCAGTAAAATAGAACACGACTTGTTAAGCTAACGGGTGAAATTTTAATACACAAACACAATTCGTTAAATTAATGGGTGAGATGACACGATCCATTTCACTCATTAAGCAAATGCGATGAAAACCAGATGAAGATGATGAAGATTGGATGGCAAAGATGAAGACCGACAATGATAAAAACCCCATAAGCAAACACGAGGAGATAAATTTAGCGTGCATTCCTCGATCAAAATTTTCAATTATAAATTCTTCTAAAAATAAGCAAAAACGGATGAATTTGCAAGAAGGAACAAGTTGAGAATGGTTAAGTAAGTTAGTGAAGAAGATAGAGGGAAACAAAGAGTACCCATTCGGTGATCTTTGTTGTAATTTGAGTTCAAGGAAGAAGCATAGAGATATAAAGAGAATTTAGAGAGTAAGATATGAAAGAGGCGGCTATGGGTCTAAGAAAGAGGGCCATAGGGTTTTAATTCCAAGGGGCTGCTGAAATAACCTAAGTACCTAACCAATCTTAGTGTATTAAATATTTACAAAATTACTAATGGGTTATTAGCAGGTTGGCCCTTTTGGCGAACACGACCGATTATGTTAACGGTCTAACAGGGTCACCCGATAATGATTCGAATCAATAAGGGTCCACCTAGAAACTTATAATTTCGCGACGGATCGTGTTGTATTATTGTGTCGTGTTCGACTTTGCTGGGTCTAATTCTTAACGCTAGAATTTTATGACCAAAAACAAGAAAATTGACTAAATTTTACAAAACCGACTAAAATCTATCTTGATTATGGGAACTATATTTGGTATACTAAAAAAAATGGTAACCAACGTATCAGTTACATTATGTTCGGTTACTAAACTGATTCCACCCCTAGAACTTATTTTTGGTCCATTCTATAAATTTTTTGCTCATTCAGCAAGTTCAATATAATATGCATGCTAGCTCTGGGTAAATACTACAATAGTAAAATTAAATGGGGACTGGGATCGGGGGATCGCCCGTACAAAATATTCATAGCTTAATTTGTTGTGAATTTGCGTTTTCATTGAAGTTGGATATGCCACCTAAAATTTGTCACTTATGGTGGAAAGTTTTCAACAATGCTCTTTCGTCGAAAAATAACCTTTTTAGGCGTTAGTGTCCCCCTTCTCCACTTTGTTCCATTTGTGCTAAGGATGTGGAATCTATCGATCACATTTGGTTTTGGTGTCCTTGGATTATGGATGTGTGGTCCCGGTGTAAGTTAGCGGACCATGCGAATCCCCTTCGTGAGTCTGCATTGCATTGGTTTTCAGATTTTCTGGAAGGTTTTGATATTGTCTATGTTGCTGCTGATTGTTTCTCTTGTATGGCTTTGATTGGCTGGCATATTTGTCTAGCCAGGAATTAGTGGTTCTCCATGGTGTTTGGCTGAATGTGCTTCGTGTTGTTGAATTAGATATAAGGGCGTTTTTTAAATTCAAGGAAGCGTCGTCTCCTTCCGAGTCCTCATCAATTATGGGTAGAGTTCAGCCGCTTACTGCATCTCCTGTTTGGCTTTCCCCAGCGCGGGCCTTTTAAAATTTAATTTTGATGCAGCCTCTCCAAGTCTAGTGCCGCTATTGCTTGTGTGATTAGAGGTTCGTCGTGCCATATGGTGCACTTCTTTGGTAGGAAGTTTAATGCTCTTCGGCTGTCTTCGCTGAAGCCGTGACGTTTAGGAAGGCCTGCGTCTTCTGCGTTAAAACTGGTGTGTCTAGAGTCGTCATTGAGGGAGATTATTATGCTAACATCCTCGCTTGGTGTCATTTCACGGTTCCACCCTCCCTGGGAGGTTGCTAGTGTTATAAAGGACACTATTTCTTCCCTTGGATCTCTCAATATTTCTTTTAGTCTCATTAGAACGCCGGCCAACAGTGTTGCTGATTTTGTGGCTAAATTTGTCAATAGGTTTGGCTGGCATGGCAGTGGTTTGTCTAGAGCTGCTATTTTTTAAGAAGGTTTTAGACTTTTGTTCTTATGAGAGTCCTTTGTAGTCCTCTTTTGGCCTTTTTGAGTTTTTAAAAATAAAATAAAATTATAGTCAATTATATTACATAAATAAATTAAACATGTAAATAAAATCTCTCACAAAAATATATAAATGGTATTTTTGTGATTTAACCTGGAGCAAAGTAGACAAATCAGATCAATAATTAATGAAGCTAATGTTTCATAATGAACCACATAATCATCTTATTGGAGTCTAATCATGTTTTAAAATAAACTTCAAATTCATATCATTGAAGTCCAATAATGAGGAATTAACTTCACTCAAAGTTAAAATAACTAATTACAAAACATAATAAATTAAGTGGGCTATGGCATTTGCATTGTCTTGGTAATAGATAGGTCGAATTTTACTCACATGAATATAATTAGGGTGATTTTATTTTTATCCTCAATAATACTTAATTTTACTTCCATCTTTCATTCGATCCATAAGCACTAAATAAGGGTATATTATTCAATTTTTGAGAATGGAGTAAAAGCCTATTACTTGATGCTTACGGATTAAATAAGGCATTTTTAAACTTATATTTGGCCTTGAAAGAATTTAATAACAAATTCTTACTCGATACTTAAATACCAAATGACATGTAAAAATAAAAATAAATATTATTAAAAGTAAAAATAGAATCACACTATAATTATTAAATTTATTTTATTAATCGATCTTTATTATAATAGGGTGGTGATGTTGGCACCCCCAATATCCATTGGTAACACTCCCACCCCAAAAAAAAGATAAATTGTTATTTCCACCCCACTTCATTTAATCTAGTAAAAAAGTTAATTAACCCTAAACTAATTTTTCACCCCCAAATTAAATTTCCCTCCAAAATAAATTTATCCCCAAATTGGAGGGAAATTAAAAGACCAAAATAGGCAACAAAACTTTGATCTCCACCATTGATGCAAAATGGTAAGCTTGAGAAGAATGGAAGGAAAAAAGGAAACTTTGGAACAAGATAAGAAAACCAACAAACAAAACCTTCATTAATGCAAAACTCTAAATTTGAAGAGAATGGTATAAACAAAACTTCCACTGATGCAAAACTCAAAAGTTAAGAATAATGGTAGAAAAAAGAGAAAAACTTGAAAATAAGGAAAGGAAAACAAATAAGAAAAAGTTAATAAAATGAAACACGAAAAAGGTTTACTCGGTTCTCCGTAACCGAGTTGCAGGCTTGTACACTCAGTTGCTCTCAACTGAGTATGAAATCCCATAAAATGTAATGCTTTCGGGACCTTCATTCAGTTGAGAGTAACCGAGTGTGATTAATGTCACTCGACTGCTCACAGCCAAGCATAATATAACAACACTCAGCTGCTCTCAACCGAATGAAAGTCCCGAGAGCATGACATTTTATGAGATTTCATACTCGGTTGAGAGCAGCCGAGTGTACAAGCCTGCAACTCGGTTACGGAGAACCGAGTAAGCCTTCTTCGTGTTTTAAACAGAAAATTTTGTTTTTTGTTTATATATTTGATGTGTATATATGCTATAAAAATCATATAAACAATAAAACAAAATAAAAACATGTATGTCTCTCTTTCATTAACTATTTCTTACTTGTTTTCATTCCTTTATTACAAAGTTTTTCTTTTTTCTACCATTATTTTCAAATTTTGAGTTTTGCATTAATGGATGTATTGTTTTGTTTATACTATTCTTTCCAAACTTAGAGTTTTGCATTAATGGAGGTTTTATTTGTTGTTTTGTTGCTACCAAAATTTGTTGCTAGATAGAGAAGATGGTAGAGATGGTAATTTTGCTTGTTTGAGAAGATGGTAGAGATGGCGGAAAATTTTTAGGATTAGTTTGGGGTAATTTGTTTTATGTTATTATGTAGTTAATTACTTAATAATGTTATTAATTAATTAAATATGAGATTAATTCTTAAAAATAAGTGAAAGTGATGAGAGTGTTAGATATAATATAAGAGCATTATTAAAATAAAAGTATAAAAATGAGAGTGTTAATAAAAACAAAAATATTAAAAAAAAAATTATAGAGATATCAATATCACCACCCTTATTATATTCGCTTAGAATTTATAACTTGTATGAGAAATGACATATTGAATTAAAAAAAATATTATATAATAAATTTATAGTTTTGTTCAAGAAAAGTTACAAAATTCCAAAATCTCGTCACTCTCTCTCCTCTCCGTCCGCATTTGCCTCATCCTTCGCCCCTTTCTCCACATTTATCTCCGCCTAGTACTATCAAAAGTTTAATAAGAAGCAACAACAATGGCGGAATCGGTGCCACCAAACCTTGATTTCGTAGTACCGCCATCAACACCACCATCAGCACCGCCGGATCCTCCCTCACCACTCCAATCACTCTTGAAGCGGCGACCGGCGGTGAGAGTCACCTCAGAGTTCGACAGTGACACCTCAGTTTTCTTCCACAAAATCTCCTGCAAGTTCTTCGAGAGCCTCGCTAAGTTGAAAGTCTCGTTTCAGAACAACAGCAAGGGAGAGATCTACGAACCTCAAGTGGCCTTCACTTCCAAGTACCTCTCTCTCCTCTACGATGTCGAGGAGCAAAACGCTATCGTCAAGAGCACCGTTGAGGTCACTCCTGGTTTGCAGCTCAGAGCTATTCATGATGTTAAGGTCTGTCTCTGTTTGTTCAACGTACATGTTGACTGTTTTAGTTCAATTTATTTATTATTTGTTGGATGACAATTCAATTGAGTTTGGCTTTTGTCTTTGAATTACTGGAATAGAATGCATGTTTTTGCTTATTATGATTTGAGTTAGAAAATTGTGGTTGTTTGATCTCTCCGTAATTCTATTGTTTCGGATTCGATTGTCTCAGCGTGTTGTTTTAGTTCGATTGATTTATTTGTTGGATGACAATTCAATTGAGTTTGGCTTTTGTCTTTGAATTACTGGAATAAAGTGCAGGTTGTTTGTTACTATGATTTGAGTTAGAAAATAGTGAGTACATAATTGTTTGACCTTTGTCTGTGTCTGTAATTATATTATTTTGGGTTCTTTTGTCTCATATGTTTTGATTACTCTCGCTATGTTGTTTTAGTTCAATTGATTTATTTGTTTGATTCAATTTGGTATTTTCTCTTATGATTCAATTGAGTTTGGAATTTGCCAGTTGCATTTGAATTATTGGAATTCGGTGCGTTGTTTGTTAGTATTATTCATCTTAGAAAATTTTCGGTACATACTTGTTTGATCTCTATGTAAAGGTCTGTCTTTCTATGTGTATATCATATATGATATGTTGACTGTTTTAGTTCAATTGATTTATTTGTTTGGTGTGCTGTAGTATTACGATTCGGTTGAGTTTGGAATTTGTCGTTGAATTATTGGAATAGAGTACATGCTGTCACTTAATTCGATTTCAATTTCAATTTCAATTGTGAATTTGTCAATAAATATTTATTTGATACCTGTCTTTGTTATTAATTGTTTCATTTTGGATTCGATTGTCTCTGTGCCAGGCTCTTTATGTTTTGATTATTCTCACTCTTGGTGTATATCAATAGGTAGGGTAAATTTTGAAACTATTTTGTTTTTTTCTGTTTGATGCTCTTAGTATATGCTTTTGTGATTCAACTGAGTTTGGAATTTATCTTTGAATTATTGGAACAAAAGTGCATGTTGTTTCTTCGTATGATTTGAGTTAGGGAAAATGCGAATACGTACTTGTTAGATATCGTAATTCTTCTATTTTTTGATTTGATTGTCTCAGCAACAGACTCTTCTTAAATTTTGATTACTCTCACCTTTAGCGTGTTGCTCTAGTTAGGCTAAATTTTGACACTAAAGTTATCTGTATTATAGTGTGAATGAATCGCACTTCTGTTTTTAGCAGTTTCATTTTGTTATATCATCCTGCTCATACCTGAAATCTCTATATGATTTTGTATAATCTGTAGCGTGTGATGTTAGTATTTTCTCCTTTTCCAAAAACCCAATGTTCCTATAAAGAAAAAGTTGTAAAGTGACCTGATTTAGCAGAATCACTCTTCTATATTCACTTAAAATGAAAAATCTCCTTTTGACATTTGTGATTTCCTCGGTGGAAGCAAACTTCGAATGTTATATTCAAAATTTGGGTGTTCATGTTCTCCGGTTTCTCTCATTGAACTCTGAGGTGTCTTTAGTCCAGTTACTTGAAGCTTGTGATGGAGATGGTAGTATAGTGTGGAGTACTTTTACATTGACGTTGCGTGAAACTGAGTGCACTGGCTGGGTGCAGTCCAGCCTATGTCACATGAATGGTGAGCCAATGCACTCATACTGTGTCAATGTGTCTCTCAAACTATGTGCTCAATTGCATTGCCTGCACAGTACTCGCAAACATAGAAATCTCAAGATTTGCGCTTCACTACCATCAATAATCATATCAGCATGTTAAGTATTGGTGTAGGATGTCCTTTGGTGATAGTTAAATTTTTCTCCAAAAATAAAGATAATCAAATAAATCATACTCTTTTTTTTCTATTTTTATTTTCTATTCCATTATGAAAGTTAATCATCAACAGGCTGGCCTTGAGAAATTTCTGTTAGTTGCCACTTCATGCCTATCCGTTCCATGATTGTGCATTTTTCTTTTTATAATTTTAATACCAGGATTTTTACTCATCTCATATTATGGTTATTAATACTAAAGTTCAAGGGAATTACATTTATGAAGTTAATTTTGTAAGTTGAAGCTGATACGATGGAACTTTATTTTATATATTGCCTTTTCCTTTTAGGTATATGTCCATAAATTTAAAACCTCAACAGACCTTTAAATGTCAAAGGGATACCCTTTAACCAAGAAAATAGTTAACCAACCAACAGTCCAACCTCCAGCCAAGTCAGACCTATCAGTCATTTGTCCCCGTTCTACATCCCCTAACGGCTGCCTGTTGCCCTTTATTCAACCAAGGCCAAGTAATCCATTTTATGTTCAATGTAACTATAAGCCACTCCCTTAGTTTCAATTTCTGCCAATTTATGGCATGCCCCAAGGTTCCTATTTTAGGATATGCATGTGATGCCATCTAAACATTAGGGCATCAGTTTTGGAGCAAGGTTATTATATGTCTATGCGTACTTGCCTCACCCCATTCCACCAACTTCTTAAATCCAAGTCCCCCCTCTCGCAAACTAATTCTCAAGCAACTCTGTTCACTGTCACTATTCCAAAGAACTACTTAAGAATGATCTATGACATTGTTAGGCAATATGGAGATGTTACTTCATAGGCTGCTACACTGTTGGATAGAAACTACTAATTGTAATTGCCTGCATTGCTTAAGAATTTGGAAAGCCCTTTAGTTGGCGTACTTATCAAGGATACAAAATGTTCAGTCATTCCATTTACGTGGCACAATATGCTTGTCTCTCATTCGCTCTAGCACAATATATAGTGCTTTCTAATAAGTTTTGGTGATAAACCTGGCATCTCTCCTATCTCGTCCAAGGCTTGTTTTATTAATTGAAGAGAACAATCATCAGCAGTAGTGAGACCAAGCAAGTTATCTGAAAACCAAACATTACTTACGCCCAAATTTGCACACTTTTATGATACTGAAATTGTCATGATTTGGCATGATTATCAAGGATACAGATAAGTGATTCCATAATCAACAAAACAAACTAAAGACAGATATGGGTACCTTGTCTCAACCCTTTTGCATCCTAAAACTTCCACTTAGACTAATGGAGAATCTTTTTGCTTAAGCACTCAGCGATCTACTGACTCACAATACTAACGAAAGTTAATCACATCTGGAACATCAATCATATATTGATGATATTGTGTGCAGAGCAGAATCTGTGTCTTTCCCACCCTTGACAATTGATGATAGGAAAGTTTCACTGGTGATTGCTCTGTGGGAACTACCCATCCTTGAAACCTTAACCTCATTAGTATTTAACTTCCTGATATAAAGAATATTGTCTTCTACTTCTCCTCACGTTTTTTGCTTGTTTAGTGTTTCCCATTATGAGTTCCAGTAGTTCCAGAATTTGCTGAAATTGGATCGGATTTGGGTTTAACTAAAAGGTATGGAACTGAAACTACGATATACTAGTGGGGGCCCATTCAGCTCCTAAATTAGTTTATTGAAATTTTTTGTTCTAGGTATGAGTAGATGAATTTGGAGTTAAGCTTTAATTGATCCCTTAGTTTTTTAGTAGACAAGTGATTCGGTTTAGTATTTACTTCAAAACGGTACATTTGCTTACGTAGTAGCCATGCTTTATGAGAAAAGCTCTCTTTTCCATAAGCTTTTTCCCTAATTTCCAACAGTTTTGAACATGATTGCATATCCACATACGATTTGTTGTGTGCCACCCTCTAGCAATATGAAACATGATCTTGGTGGGCCAAAGTTCTTCCTTTTTCTGTGTCTCGCTTGCAGACTCTTAACTTACAATTGTACTGCCCAAGCTATCGTTTCTTTTGAGCATTTTGTTGTCATTCTGGCTCTAGGCATGAGTTGATAATTTTTTTATTTTTAATTAGTCCCTAGTTTTTTTTATTTGACAAGTGATTCAGATTTGTTTTTGTGTCAAACTGGCAATTGCTGCAGCCTCAGCAGCATTGCTTAACAAGCAAAACTCTTTCTTTGCCTGAGTTTTAGAATACTATTCTATCTTTCAAATTAGTTTAGCTGCATATCTTGGCTGCCATGTAACTCTAATTCTTTACTGTGTTCTGCATGTAAAAGTTTTGAATCGTTTATAAATATTGAAGTTCTTTTGAAAATAAAAACAGCGTGGAACCTCATATAATGTATCTAAGTCGGATTTGTGTGCTAATGCTATAGTGCCTGTGGTTTGAATTTTATCGTATGATCTATTGACACAAATTTTGTGCACTCTTTAGGCTCAACAAGGAGAGGTGGCAATGGTTGCAGATCTTGCCAGTCCGGCCTACAAAGTTGAATTGTTATCTGCTCTTCCAGCCGATGGTTTGGTGAGAATGATACTTTGCATATAGTTTGAGTATGATTTCCCATTCATGTTTGAGCCCATTGCAGTACCCTCACCTCAAGTTGCATTCTTTTAATCGTTGATAATGCTTTAGCAGAGCTAGGAAATTTGATATATTACTATAATTTCATGGTCTCTTGAGTGGTGGATTAATAAATGTCGTAATTTTTAAAATTGAATTGTCCTTTTTAATAAAATCTCATGATCTCCAAATTGTCTGATAATTTGAAATCTTACAATTTGTGATATTTTAAAATCCCATAGAAAGGGGTGTGATTTTATGAATCCCATTTCTTGAAGATAGACTTTTGGTTTCATTCCATCTCTCTCTCTCTCAACAACACTTTCTCTCATTCAAACATATTTTTCCACACAGGAGTCAAATTAAAGAATGACTTCTTGCTAACAATAGATATTAAGTATAACATGTGCCTACGATGCTATCTACATTTATAGACAGTTATTTATGCCAACGGTACTATCCATGCTTACAGTACTATCTATTGTGCCTAGAACACTATCCATGTTACAAACAACATGTCGCGATGGCAAACTATTATTATCTGTGCCTATTTGTAAAAACTACATATTAGTTCCATCTATATATGTATGTACACATCTCTATATATGTTGCTTTTGTAATTTATGTAGATTGAACTTCAAACATCATTATAAAAGTTGCATAAAAATGGGGCTCAGACTTGGATATAATTGGAAAAGAGTATGCGAGTATTGTAATGATAACAAGGATAGAGGTTGAAGAAATATCGTGTTACTCACTTTTCTTTGATTTAGTGTCTGTAAAGGAGTGTGTGCTATTTGTAATTCTAATGTGCGAGTATTTTACCTATTGATTTGATGTTTCATGCGAGTATAACATCCTATGATCCAAAATTTACTGTAGATGTTAGCTAACCTTGATGTATGGAACAAATGAGAGCTTGATGTTGCCAAACTGCAACTTGATATAGATACAACTAATTTTTAATTTTTCTATGCATTTCACAAAATAATATTATCATATATTGAATACAAATGCTACTCGATCCATTGAGCACAAAGTTTTGCCAAAAAGTAAAAGGTAAGAATATTTGATATTCCAAGTTTCAAATGAGCAAATGGATTAAAGGTCAACTTAGTGGGATTTGAATTTCTTTAATTACAGATCTTGTGATTTTCTGATTCTTATAAAATGTGATAATTGCAAAAAGAAAACAACCTATTTGCTTTTCCCCTCCTGTTGCTGAAGATAAAACATACTTTAGCGTAAAACAAAGGTAAACGTGCATTCACATCCCATTAACAGTTGTTAGTGTTGTTGCAGCCAAAAGCAACATTAAAATTCCCCCTTGGAGAAGTTTCATTTGAGAAGAAAGTGGAGGTGGAGGAAGAGGAAGTGCAGCGGATGTTGTCGATAGCAGGGATCGTTAAAGGTCAATTTTTCAATGGGGCTTGTACTGCCCAATACAATGATGGGAATGTGAATTTGAGATACTCCTACAAGGTACGCCCTTTGTAGCTTATTTCATCCATTCAGTTTGTATGATATTATATTATCATTTACAGTCATAAAAATTTCATTCCTCGGATATTTCAACTTCTGTTTATTCTCATGATAAGCCCCTGCAATTAGTTTCTTTTTTGAGTTGTAATTATGCAAATATTAGATCTGCGATTAATAGGATTGTCTATCCGTAAGATGCCGAGTCTATGGTTCACCATTAGTGTTTCATCCCTTTTTTCATGGTATATGGAATTTAAGAGTTTTAACTTTGCAGGATGAGGAAATGACCATCATTCCAAGCATTTCTCTTCCTTCAAATGTACTATCACTTGCATTCAAGCGTAGATTTGGTCCTTCAGACAAGTTGAGGTGACCCCCTCTCTCTCTCTCTCACACACACACACGCAAGGGCCTCTAGTACTAGTGATGTTAGATTACTAATATGCTGTTTATTCTGGTGACCAATGGTGCTACATTAATGGGAAAATATCTGTCTCTCAATCATTAAGAAAAGCATGGAGAGAGAGAGAGAGAGAGGAAGGGACTTCGAAGTTGTTTAAAAATAGTTGTAGGTCATGTGACTTATGGGGGGGAAATTGATTATTTTGGAGTGCAACTACATAAAACATTGATCAGAAGTTCCTTTTTTACTCATTGCTAGCCTGGTTGTATGCAACTAAAACGGTGTTTCTATTTATTTTGTGTGTGGTGCAGCTACTTGTATAACTTCGATTCGAATGACTGGAGTGCGGTGTACAAGCACACAGTAGGGAAGGACTACAAATTAAAAGCGGGTTATGATTCACAGGTGCGACTGGGTTGGGCATCTCTTTGGGTAAGTTCTTTCATTCTTCATCAACAAGATTGTTAAAATCAGTTTAATGATTTGAGTGAGGAGATTAGAGTTGGTTTTCGGAATATGTATTTTAATTATTTATTGGGTACTGGTATATGATTATAATAATAATAGGTTGGAGATGAAGCTGGAAGAGCAAAGACGGCGCCAATGAAGACGAAAGTTCAGTTCATGCTACAAGTGCCTCAAGATGATATTGGAAATTCAGCGTTAATGTTCCGTGTCAAAAAGAGGTGGGATATTTGATGGGTGCAGTCTTAATTCAAAGGAAGATTTCCTCTCCTCTTGTAATGATAAAATTCATTCATTTTCCCACATACATACATTGGTATATACCTCTTCTCTTATATTTTCAATTTCAGATTATTACATTAGCTTCATATGAATTTTAAATTTCTTACGCCCATCTTTTACGTGTTAGCTTTTTGTGCTTATTGATAGTGTGATCTTCACTGTAGCTCTTTCTGGGAATTGCTACTCTTACTCTGGTCGGATACAAATTTTTTTATACAATCTAATGTGGGACAAATGAATTTATGGGGCCACACATAATGCTTGAGTAGTGCTAAACAATTGTACAAACTTTTTAACACCTAGAGCACCCGAGCACTAATCAGATCAATAAAAAAAAAAGCGAACAACAAATTAAAAGTGTGGCTCTGCCAATTTGTTTGAATGGTGCCATATCAATTTGTACAAAAAATATGTATAAAACTCAAGGAAGCTTAATATTTTTCCTTATCTTATTGGTGTCGTATTGAGTTTGTATAAAAAAATTTGAACATAAATGGAATAGGTTTAGTATTTGTACTTCGTTGACAAACAAATAATTTTAAGAAAAGTTGTGTCTTAAATTTTTGCTCAAACTAGGAATTAGTAAAATTGAAAGATTCAAACCCAAAACAATGAGTGGGAGGTTATTGTTATAGTGACTGTTCTAACCGGACTCTGATGAATTTGGACTCAATTATAGTATTATACTCATTGGAGAACAAGAAAGTACTAATTTTGGAACGAATTTAGTACATCATCTATTTCAAATTAATAGTTCTATTTTTACTTTGAAGGAAACATTAATTTTAATCTAATTAATGGTTAATAATGTAATATATATATATATATATATTCTATTGTCAAATTTGAGGCTACTAATTTTAGACTTGAAAAAGAAAGTGAGACTGTTAATTACTGTAAATATTTGCTTGATTAATCAGAAGCAAAAACTTTACTAACGAGTGAGCATGACATTGGCCTTCAGCTTTCACTTGAGAGGTTCTGGGTTTTATCCCTTTTCTCCTCTTTTACTTAGTTGTTAACAAAGAAGAAACTTTTAGACTTTTTTCTTTTTTAAAAATAAAAAAGTAGCTGCAACCCCCGGAATTTCATCTGATAATTGCCTTAAATTTTTATTTATTTATTTATTTTTGGGTAAGGAAAAGCTTTATAACAATAAAACGGGATATTAAAAAATAGAGATTGTATGAAAAAAAAAATTCTACAAAAGAATCAGGAAATAATATTTTTTTTAAATTAAGGCATATATTTGGCCAATTTTCAAAAGGATTGTAAGGTTAATTTTGCTGTAAATTTTTAAATTGTATTTTTTTATGGAATCATGCAAAATCAAGTTTGCAATACATTTTTTAGTATATTATTATAAATAAGTGTTGTGCTTTAGAATAATTTTAACAAATTACATATTCAAAACATATTTATTAATAAAATACACAAAATAAATCTTTTGGAGTTATGCAAAATTAAGTTTGCACTATTTATTTTCTAAAATATTACTATTTATTTGTATTTATTTGACGTTGTTTTAAAGTTTTGTAAATGAAAAATAAGAATATACTTGTTAAAAAATATAAGCACATCATATAAAAAAAATTTGTATTAAATTTTTTTAATTACAAAGTTAAATTTGCACAAAACACAGTTTTGTGCAAAGTTAAGTTTACACTAAACACAATTTAGTGCAAAGTAAAGTTTGCACTGAATCAAACCCCTTATTTTAAAACACAATTGATAAACAAGCCCTTATCTCATAATAATAATGATATCTAAGCCCTTATTTCTAAAAAAATATTATTCATTGATTTTTTTACAAAAAGTATTATCATACAAACCATTTTACCTTATTTACAGAAAAATGAAATGTTGGTAGACAAATATAGATATATGGTATTATGACATTTGATGGTGTCAAAATCTAGAACAGATAATTGACGACCGACCAATCAGTGAATAATGGCGAATTAGAGGTTTAATAATGGATTGTAACTGTGAACAGTGATTGTAAACAGTACCACCGTATATGTGAACAGTGACTGTGAACAGTACCGGCATAAACTGATTAAAAATGAAGATGAATACGAGACATTTTTTGTTAAGGTAAGTTCCCCCGGTAGCGCTTATGCTAGTCCGGCAGTACGTCCTCCTTTTGTGTGTGCTTGCTTTGTATTAGCTCAAAGGCAATCAATTTGGATGATAATATAAGCTATCAATCTCTCTCTCTCTTTCTATAATTTCATTAATTCTATTTATAAGTATAGAATTAGGATTACAAATATTTCAACAGAATAAATAATAAACTGTGTATGAGAGAGAGCGTATAAGGATTGGTATTTTTTTGGGGTATGAAAAGAGAGAGTATAAGACCCTCGAAAATTGGCTTGTATTTATATTGCCAATGGCTTTATATCTCTTAGGAGAGATGGATGGATATTGGGAGAGAAAGAAGAGATGTTTTTTGGTGTGTTTTGAATGAATGAATGAGGGGGTATTTATAGGCAAAAAGGTAAATTTGTGTAATGTATATGATGTGTATGCTTAGGTCACATGTATTCTAGAATGTAGATGATGTGTATGCTTAGGTCACATGTATTCTAGTCACATGTATTCTAGAATGTACATGATGTGTATGCTTAGGTCACATGTATTATAGAATGTACATGATGTGTATACTTAGGTCACATAGGTAAAAATGGTATTTTACTGGAGGTAAAAATAGGATTTTACTGGAGGTAAAAGTGTTAAATTAGTATTTAACCCCATCAACATTATTTAAGAGATCCTCTGAAAACAAAAGAGTCACCATCACAATTTATATTCCCATTTATGTTACATCACCTTCATCGTTGCATTGGCGAGTCAGGTCATTATTCATTGCACATGAGGAGAGCATGTGTTTAGTTTATTGTCCATACGTCTTACATGGCATTCTATTTTTAGCCAATTCATAATTGTGTTGAAAATGTTCCAAGAGCCATTCCTTTTGGTATGTTTCAAACTAAAAATACTTCTTTTTTTAAGACATAACTAATTTTTGTACACGTGTGTTACATATGGTTTTAGTGTTTGACAAATGTCATTAAATCTATTAATGAATGTGTATATGCTAAGAATTGAATAATTAGTATGAAATAAAAATAATAACAAATAAACAAAAACATAGTATCAAGTGTAAAATTTAATTAATATTTATAAAAAAATCATATAATCAGCCAACTATAAAAAAATATTGTAGATATATGATAAGAATTTGTCGTGTTGAAATTTATTACTACATAGGTGGCTAAGCAAACTCTTGATCAGATATATAAGAAATTAATAAGTTTTTAAAATTGGTAGATAGTTAATTATATTAAACCTATGCGGATTATTATGCATAGTTCCAAACAATAATATAAAACTTGTATAAATAATAAATTATATAACTCGATGATCTATAATATGAATGTTTTATCACAGTACCAAACAATAATACAACATTCATATAAATAATAGATTATATAGACTGATAATGTATAATATAAATGTCTTATCAAACTATCAAACCATAATATAACACTCATCGAAATAATAAATTATATAACAGCGAAAATATTAAAATAGTAAAATAAATAAATTAACATGAATGTTTTACTAAGCCACAATTACAATATATTCATTTTTTCTACTTTAAATATTAACATAATTATAAATAAAGAAATAAGTTTTAGAGTATATGAATAAATTTAAATTAATTTATAATGTTAAAAGTAGTCAAGTAGAGTAGAGTTTAATATACATACATTTGCGTAGGGTTTGGGAACGAAATTCTAATTCACTTAAAAGCTTTGTAATTTTAGTACAATCAATTAAATAGCTTCCTTTTTGCGAAGTTTGTTATGAATTTATATAGAACTTTTATACCAAACACCTAATTCAACACAAACTATGATTTGTTTAATTATCTAAATCCAATAAAGTAGAGTTTAAATTTATTTGAAATACTGATACTAATATTAAAATATACACTTATATTGTTTTATTGAATGTAAATCTTAAATTTTTTGTTTAATTATTTTATCCAAATAAAGCAGAGTTTAAATTTATTTGGAATACTAATATTAATATAAAAATATATGGAGTTCCTTCTTGCAAAGTTTATTATGAATTTATATAGAAGTCTTATACAAAACACCCAATTTAACACAAAACTCTAATTTGTTTAATTATTTTAACCAAGTAAAGTATAGTTTAAATTTATTTGGAATACTAATACTAAAATAAAAATATATGGAGTCATACACTTAAAAGTGTTTTATTTAATATAAATCTTAAAATCTTTATTTAATTATATTAACCAAATAAAGTAGAGTTTAAATTTATTTGAAATATTAATATTAATATAAAAATATATAGAGTTATACTGTTTAATTTAATGTAAATTTTAAAATCTTTTGTTTAAAATCAAAGGGTATATTTGTTTTCACCAAAAAAAAAAACAAACAACTTAAATTATTCGTACTTTTAGATATAGTATAGATAGATATAGATATAGATTAATGTAAATTTTTTATTATACCAAACTAGTGTTTAAATATGGGAATTGGGGATAAAATTTATTTATGCCTTTGCGGTAGTTGGATAAACAGGAAGGTTAGCTATAGCTCAATTGGATCTTCCTATGGCCCAGTTGGTTGCCCCACGAGGATATAGCTCCTGAGAAGTCGCGGATTTTAAATTGAATGTAACTACTTTTATCACGTAATTATTATATTTATATAATATCACGTAATTTGGTGCGATATATATATATTTATTATATATATGATGTTACCTATTGAAAAGAATTTCTGCCTAAAGAGCATAAATCCTTTTTGGAACATCAGTGTATGTGTAGATACAAATACCTGAAAATCTTGGTAACATTATCCATGTTCAGATAGTAAAAAGAAGGATTAACCAGAACTAAATTGGATAGATAATTAGCCAAACGTTTAGGAAACTTCCCATTCCATTACACATCCTCTTTCTGGTACATCAAATTTCCACATATCACTCCACTTACCAACCTCACCTCTGTTGCTCCTCTCTAATAAGAAATCCACAAGCCCCCAGCAGCACAACAAACCAACTTCAAACTCCGGTATAAGTAGGGTGGTTGATATCATTGATACGTTGAATAGGCAGGATAACTATGTTTGGCGTACACAATAAGAGAAGTCTAAGATATAAAATAATTTATCTTGTCTCATACTTATATATATAGCTCACGCTTAGATATAAGCTAGATTATCCCGAAATAATCTCGTCTCTCAGAGTATATGATAAAACAATTTCAGCTAAGAGATGTGAGATTATTTCATGTTTTTTCATCTTGCCTTGATGAGAAAACGTAATAAGGCGATGTTACTACGCCTCATTACATATCATATTATGTACAATATTTGAAAATTTCTATTACGGATGCTTATCTCTCTCACCTTCATCTTATATGTTTTTTCTCATCTAACACGCCAAACTCAGCCTGATTATATATATATAGCTAATATGTATGTGTTTATTGGTGGCCGGAGATGGAACAGCCGCCGTCTCTTCGGTCTATCCACCACCGCCAGTCATCCATGGATGCGCTGTACATCACCACAACCATAAACGCACTATCAATCTCTGCATTTCAAATACTTAGATAGCTACTATGCATAAATTCAAACTAGTTTGTTCATATTCAGTTTAGAGCTAGAGTTAGAGATTCGATTCCACAGATAGTATTGGAAAAATCGCATCCCTAAACAGTTCAGATCAAGCTAACAAATGTATTCTGTTTGGCTGCTAAGAAAATAAGGCAACAAATTACTGACAATAACAAAGGCAGCTGTAAGATAACTAAAGACAATACTGAATTAACAATTTGAATATACAATATATAGACATACACATAATACATCCAAAAAGAGAAGAATAATTGGAACCAAACAGATATATCAAAAAGTTTATATACTTACCGAGAACTTGCTCGGCGCTGAATCTTCTAGAAACATCTTTACACAGCATCCTCCGCAAAAGATCCTTCGCCGCCGGCGACACCGAGTTGAAAATCCTAGCCGGAAACCTTAGATTCGCTCGGAGCACAGCCTCGAAGATCTCCGTCGCCGTATCTCCATAAAACGGAGCGATTCCGGCGAGCATTATATACAAAATCACTCCCGCACTCCACACATCCACCTTCTCACTATACTCTCTCCCGGCCAAAACCTCCGGCGCCACGTAATACGGCGTACCGACCACACCGCTCATCAACTCTCCCTCCCTAAAACACTCCGCCGATCCAAAATCAGCGAGTTTCAGCCGATTCCACTCGTCAAATAAAACGTTGTCCGGTTTTAAGTCTCGATGGGCAACTCCATTGCGGTGACAGTGAGCGATCGCCTCCATCAGCGGCGCCATCACCACAACCGCTTCGGATTCGGAGAAAACTCGGTTCGAGATTCTGCTATAGAGATCGGAGGAGTTGCAGAGCTCAAGAACAATGTGGAGATGCGTATCATCCTCGTAGATATTGAAGATTTGGAGTATGTTAGGGTTTGGTGAAATTAGGTTCATCACCTTCGCTTCATTGTAGATGCATTGTCGATCGATCGAGTCATCGGAGATTAGACGCTTATCGATGGATTTAACGGCGAATGATTCGCCAGATTTTAAGGAGAAACAGCGGTAAACGACGCCGAATCGTCCCCTTCCGATCTCCTCGCTTACACAGTAGTCTCTCTTCAGTGCCTCGCTCATCACTCTCTCTCTCTCTAAACTTTACCTCTCTACATCACACTTCTCTTGCCGGAGGTTTTAATATAAAAAAAGTGAGGGGGGGAATCGTTTGTTTGGAATGTTATAAAGGAATATTCGGTTGAGGAGTTATCCCATATTTTTTATAATTTTATTTCTATCCCATACCTCTAACGTCTGATTAACGTTGGGATTTGAGGCGTAATTCTAGCCAAGTAATTCGGAGGAGGTTTATTGTAGTATATTACGAAACTACCATGATTCCGTACGAATGCAGTCCGGCAGGTACAAGGGGGTTATCCAAACGTACCAAACGTGATGGGTCCCCTGCTGCTACGAGTTGTACTTTTGTCCTGCGTTTGGGTGAAAAAAAGGGAATCGCCCCTCCCATTCAGTTGTGCTCATACTTGTTATGTTTCAACAATTATCCATACGTTATATTTATGCAATATTATTTTTAATTTAGGGGTCCAAGTTCGACTTTAATTTATAATGTATTTTTTTAATATAATAATAAGAATGAGCAAAATTTTTGTCATTCACAAATAATTTGCCAAATTTAGAGATAGACTAAGAGCAATGTAACAGCCTAAGTGGTGCACTTGCAAATAGAGCATTTGTGAATATGAGTTACACATGGATAGTGTCCTTTGGAGGAAGCAAAAGGATACTGCGTGCAAAAATCTTTTTGGGATTTTCTTGGCAGGGAGACAAAAAAAATTGGGAGTCCATTAGAGGACAACAATGAGGTACAAAACAAAGGACAATCTCAACACATAAGTGGATGGGTGAGTCACAATATTTCTAACTGTCGCTAGCCAACAAACACCAAACCAAGTGGTGTGACATATGGTCCACACTCGAGCCATGATCCACTTATAAAGAGGACTTATTAATAAATAGGGTCTCATTGGTTACTAGTGGTCCAAATACTTTTGTGGGGTGCACTTAAATGTAGTTTGTTATATTATTCAGTTAGATATTCTTATTTTGATTTGATAACTTTTTAAAAGAAAGAAATAACAATTAATATTTAATTAATATTTAAAAATCTAATTTATTTCTTACTGTGAGATTTTATCTGATATGATATAGTGCCTTAATAATGAGACAATCTATTAGTTTAAAACATTCTAAAAGAAAAATAAAGAGTACTAATTTAAGACGAGAAAGTACTTTACACTCTAATAATTAACATTATAACAAATTGTTCAATAAGTGGCAAAGTACTTACGACAAAAACACATTTTTGTCACATAATTTATATCTTTAGTGACCAATTATTTGCGACGAAACATGTTTTCGTCGCATAATCATTTAGAGATAAAAATTTGTGTTTTTATCACAAAATAGGTTACTTCAACGGTGAAACTTAGAATTCCTCACAAAAATTACATCAACCAAGAAAACGGTGACGAAATCTAGAATTTTTTATTGTTCACCACCACACATGAAGCAAAAGAATTGAGATCCCAGACAGAAAACACATGCATAAATAATGGTCTAATGGCAAGGCCGGCGAAAGAATTCGAGACAAAGTTGTATGATGTGGAAGTCTCACATAGAGTAAAAAATATTTCTTAAAAGTGGCACGGAATTTTAATACCTTTTGTGATAACTTTATTTTTTGTTACCAGAGAGCTTTATATAATAATTATAAAATTTTTATTATTAATATAATTTGTAATGGAATACATAATATTAGTAACGAGAAAAAAAAATCATCATTGAAGAGCTGCCCATTGTTTTGTAGTAGAAAAAATGTCATGAAAATAAAAAAATATTTCATCATTTATAAATTTAGGTTCCATTTAATAGCAACTTGAACAATGAAAATAAAAATAATGAAATACAAAAGTCAAATTCATTTTATCATTTAGTCGCAAATTTAGTGTTCTCTATTTGCAATTGTTTAGAATGTCACAAAATAATAATTAATTTTCTTTTTTAAGGAGATACCAATGAACCAATCGTCTAGTGCATATCTTTTACACTGTTTACAAGTTTTATTTCTAATATTTTAGCCATCACTGTTTACAAGTTCATTACTGTACAAATTACAGCTATTTACCAAATTGTTAATTTGTCAGCTAATTAGCTCAAGCATCTGTCCAAAAATAAAATTGCTCAAGCAGCTTCCAGAATAAACAAATATTCAAATTCTAAGTTTTCATGATAATATCGACCAACTTTGTGAGAGTGACCAGATTTCAACTCCCTTTCACTTTCACTTTCATTTTCATTTTCATTGTAGTTAGGACATCTCTTGACACATAGTTTTAATCCATCTCCAGTAACGTTGTCCATGGAATTATTTTTATCATATTCATCAAAAATCTCATTCACAATGTATTTCGTTTATCATGTCAACTTCAAAGACTTTACAATTTATTATACTTGTTCTGTATGAATTGTACAAAAAATCAAAGAAACATGAAGGAATTTTTTATTTTTTTGAAACATTACAATTTTTTATATTTGTTTCGGTGAAATGATTCCTCTTTTTCTATGCTATGCACTTTTCAAGATCCAAAATATCTTAAACAATTGAAAATGGTAATTTTAGAGTCTAATTCGTTTCATTATATATATTAGAATTTTAAGAATTTTTTCTTAAACAATTAAGATTTAAGTGAACGTACAGTTTTTAAGCAAGTATATATACAAATACGAGAACACAAACATTCGCACTACTTAAAATATCCGATACCAAGAGTCTGACATAAGCGTCACTCAGATCATTTTAGTGTTGGCACAAAAAAAATCCAAGTATTTGGGTTCATATTACTATATACAACATTATGATTAGAGCACTAAGATTAAAACAATGATTAAGTTGAGAACTAATAAACAATGAGGGAAAAGTATGCAAGATCTAAGTAGAGGGCATTTTACAGTTGGACATTATTTTTTATTTCAAAAATGAGATCCACTCGAAAAGAAAGGGGACAAATTATGAAAAGTAGAGACAGATATGAATCCCCTTAATTTAATAAGATTGGCATCAAAATATCTCAATATTATTTCTTTATTCATTTTTTTATTCAAACAGTACACGGAGATCAAAAATCAAAGGAAAGGGAATAGATTAGATATATAAGATAGATCTCATGTTCGAGTTAAAGAGTAAAGGTAAATTAAAAGAGAAAGGGAAAGATCATTCCACTCTAATCATATCATTCCATTATATTAAAAAACTATTCGTACTATGATTATAATGATAATGGAAACTAGGCAAATATATATGCACATATCGTCTAGTGGAGAGGGAGGGGGGACTCAAACTCCGTAGTACCTTGTGGTTAACCAACCACTTTAACCACTTCCGAGCATCCTGAACTTTATTAAGTGCAAAATATGGTGGGGCATGCTTCATAATTTACCAAATATGAAATCACTAAGGGCATCTGCAAAGGAAATAGTAAAATGTATGATAAGTAGTAAATATTTTGTCGGATGAATTCTACATGGAAAATGGTAAAAATGGGGAGAGAGGAGTGACAATATTCACCCGCCTGAAATAGAGACAGGTAACATTCTCCCGCCGATCAACACAATAACTAGTTTGACAACCCCCCCCCCCCCCCTCCCCTCCCGATTATATTCCAAACCACCACATCTCACCAACAATTTAAGTCTCTAAATGTCCACCCCTTTCTTCACACCATTGTTCCAAACTTCTAGTGCACCCCACTCCATTTTAGTGTTTTTTTTTTCTCAATTACTTCACCCAATTTTGTCATCTTCAATTTTTAACTATATTTTTTCCATTTCAATAATACAATTATGGAGCGTTTTCAACATTTCTTTTTAATGTAATGAAATTATTTTGTATTTAATTTATTTTTTGGTTTATGTTATTGCAATTTTTTATTATCTATATATATATATTATAATTATATGAACAAATCAAAAAATTTGAGTTGGCTTTTTAAGGAAAGATACAAACAAATCAAATAAAAAAACAAAAGGAAAGGGACTGGACGGGACGGGGAGCGGGAGGGGGAGAGATAGGTGACATTCACCCCTCTGTGGGAGGAAAAGAGGTGAATGTCACCCGGTTGACGAAGTAGATATCGATAGAAAAAAGTGATCACCATAACGCTCATTTTTCGGTGAGTAGCCAGCTGAACAAAAAATCTTTTTGATGCAACAAGTAAAAAAAGAAGAATTAGTTGAGAACTCTCTGGTGCGAAAATATGCAATTACGATGCGTTCAAATTTAGCCAATTGTTAGACTTAGTAAATCCCTTACCATACAAGTAAGGGCTATATTTAAGTATTTGACATACCCATAGTAGAGATGAATATGTCATATTTGGGTTTTGCACAGTGGATGTGCTAAACAAGTAAACGCCGTGGGTCTTTTTACGATTGAACCTAATGGAAGATTTACTTCATTTTTCCATTTTTAAAAGGTTTTTGGGTAATGGGCAAGAAAAAAAAACATATGTATTAAAAGGGACATTAAATCATGAAAGAACTTAATAATATACCCTTAGACTGCGTTTGACGTGCAGGATAAGAGAACGGAATATGATAATTTTATCATATCCCATGTTTGGTGTTCGTCAAGATTGGATATACGGACGGATTATTTATCCCACTAAAACTTCTTATCCCACCGAGAGGGGGATTAACGAATCCCACCTGAGAGGTGAGATTATTTTATCCTGTTCGGATGTGATTAAATAATCATATCTGACTCTCTAATTCGGCGTATCAAACACCCTTAGGGCGTGTTTGTCGTGTGGGATTAGAAGCAGGATTGAATTAATTAATCCTATTTAGTGTTTGTTGTCAAAAACGATAGGATAAATAAATTCTATCAAATATTTGACTCATGGGTAAATAGGATATTTTAATTTTATCCTGTGTTTGGTACAACACGGGATTGGACTGCACTAAGGATTAATTATCCTTTTATCCCTTTAGAACCGGATAAATATATACCACCCCTATAGGTGATAATATGTTATCCCATGGTTGCCGGATAACAAAATGAATATGAAAAATAATTTTTAATTAAATTTTTATTTTATTTTGATCTTTTTCTTTATGCCTTTTAAATAATCAAATTTATTAATGAAAAATTTCAACCACCCAAAATCATAGTAACTCAACTAATAAAATTCATTTTTTGTATAATATGGTATTTTTATTTATTTTTTATTAAATATATGTATTTATAAGAAACTTTAATTTTAGAAAAAAATGGTAATATTAGAATTTGAAACTGTACTTAATACTTAGTTCGTAAATATTATATAGAACTTCTCTCCCAAAAGAATTTTTTACGAAACTTATTTATGAATAGGATAATTGCATTAGTTAAAAAAAAATTATGAATAACAATTAAAATTGCATATATTTTTAAAAGAAAATCACGTTATATTATATAATATGTGGATTTGTAATCCGGAACTTCATCAAATGAAAAGTTTATTAAATCTTTATCCGATTAGTTCTTATCATGTTCAATACCACTTAATCCTTATCCTATTGATTCATTTCCTATCATATCATTTATAATTCTTATCCGACTAATTTCGACTCTTATCATATCGGACTTTTATCTTATTCAATCATACCTCCTTATTCGGCACGCTAAACGTACCCTTAGGATACAACTATACAAGCATAATCGTAAAATATACAAAAATTAGAATGGATAGCACTTTTCTCATATATAAGATATTTCTCGTACCCTTATTACAATATTGTGTTCAAATTATTGGCCCTAGTGCATAAGTTATAAAAATTATTATTATAATAAGAGTGCTATGCGGTTGCTCATTCTGCGTACTTTTAAAAATTAGGACAACCGCGCACACAAGTTAACATTTTTTTTTAAACAAAGTACATTTCTATTTGGTTAAAATACTGTTAGCCATTTTTTCTAAAATATTTTTTTTAATCATAACCAACACCAACACTCAAGCGCCCTTATTGCCGTCCATCACCGGAGACTTTGTCAGAGCTCCACAGTGACCAATGAGACTTAATGACGACCATAAGTGAGAAGGAAATGAAAAAAAGAAAAAGAAAATATGTAAAGGTATGATTGCCGTTTCAAAAAAAAAAGAGTTCATTATAATATTTTTCCATAATTTTAATATTTTTCTCAGTTTTTCAGTGCAGCCACATCCTAAAAGTTCATTATAATTACTTCCATTCTTCCGATCACGAAGGAAACAATTGCATTGGCACCGTAAAACTCTATTTTATGCAATAGTAGAAATGTTTTAATTTTAAATAAGTTTTCCGTCAATGTGCTCCCACTGAATGCCTACACTTGCACTTGCACCTGCACCTGCACCTACTCGGCGGCGGAGAGCTATTACCTTGAATAATTGTCCATTAACAAAAGAGGAAAACGAAACTTGGCACCATAGTTAGCCGCACTACTTCTAGTTCACCTTGCAGCTTGTAGAATAGTTTCGTTTTGGCGAAATTCTAATCCATCCTACAGTTCCCCTTCTGTGTAGTCAGTTGGTCCAAGATGTGTAGTTAGAACGTTGTGGTACAAGGCACCCAAGTATAATAACTAGTCTCTAAAATAAGAAGAGCATAAATAACAGTACCCTCTCTCTTATAATAGGAGAAAGTACACTCTCTTACCAATGAAAAACTAAAAATGTTTAGAAGAAACCTCACTTATCTTTCTCTCTAAAACAACTCTCTTTTCTTTCTTCTTATTCTTACTTAAAATGGGACATATTTCTAATAAAGAGGAGGATTGTATATATAGTGGGAGAAATGCGGCAATTTTGTGATGGTAAAACAACTAATATGTAGCTTTATGTTTAGTTGTATATTAGTTGTCATATTAGTTTTTTAGTTGTTTCAATTTATATTGTTCTACCGTTATTAACCAATTCAAACACTTATTCAAGAAGCAATTTTCTTCTTCTCATATAATAGTGAGCTTTGACCAAAAGTGGTTTTATAACAACGATGTTCGGTTAGGCACCATAGTTAGCCGCACTGCATCCAATCCCATACTAGTTGGTGCACCCTCTAATACTATTTGTAATGTTCATATACGTATATCCCACTCGACTTATTTTGCATTTTTTACATGTGTACACATCATCTAGTCTACGATCTTTATAACAGTGGCCAAATTACAAACCACATCCAAAATTTGATGGGTCGTAGCTAAGGGACAAACAGACAGAGCTTTATAAGTCAGAAGTTCACATGAGTGACTTTTTCCTTTTTAGTCTAGGGAGGTAAAGAAAAAAAGAAGTAAGAACAATACTACATTTACTGAATATTTTTACCATTTATTTTTACCGGCTTGCATTATATAAGTTGTATCTTCGCAAGAAATAACAATAGTACTACTCATGTAATACACCTAATAAGAATAGATGGTAAAATTTGTAAGTAAGAAAATTATTTTTCCTTTTGTAAATATGTCATTTATTTTTGAGTAAAATAGTCAATACAATATATTTTCATTAAAATTTCTCTCTTCCTCTTATTCTTTGCATCAAAAACTCTAAAATGACAGAAAGCTTAAAAACATTATATCATCTTCTCTCCGAATTGAAACTCCCAAAGCACATTATATAGTAAATTATATTTTAAATTTTCGACCAATTGAGTCACTTTTACCAGCCAAAAGCACATTCAAACAAACTAAAATCATGTTCACCAAGCCAAGCCTACTATGTAAGGCCGGTTTACACTCCATTTTAACTTTTGCTTGTTTATTACTCCCCAATACTCTCTCTCTCTTTCAAATTAAGAGTATATTATTCTTTTTTGAAATATTCCCAATCAAGGGTCAACTTACAATTTTAGAACATAATCAATGTACCAAAATTTATGATAGAAAACGAGTTTTGTTCTAAACAACTTATTGTGATGAAATTAGTGTATTCATGAAAAATGTGAAAGTTAAACATGGAATTCTAACAAGGGACAGGAGTATAAACTTGTACACTTTGCTTAAGTAAACGATTTTAACTCATTTCCTTGACAAATGAGATCGACTGAATTCAAACGAGTTCCGCTTAACTTTCTTGTTACAAAAGGATCCAAATCTTGCTCTACAACCCCTCGCTTTTGGGAGCTATACCTAATATGTCTAAAATACCCTTGATCACTTTAATATAATTTCTTCCAAAGAATAATAATTAACTACAGAAATGAATGGCTAGAAGAAGGATTGAGTCCATGACCCCTCAAATGGATGTTAAGAGTCTTCATTGCTAGGACTTGCACTCTTTGTGAATTGTCACTAGAAAATCTTTTTAATGTTGCACACAAGTAGATTGTGCTGCGATAACTATTACGTGGTGCGTGCTGTCCAATTTTTTTCAGACTGCTCAATTCTTTGGAAGCGTTAGGTCAGTTTTCTATTTGTTTTTGGGATAACATTTGGCGGATGCACAAATATAGTTTCAACCAGCCACACCCAAAAAAAAACTCCATAGCTCATACCCTACTAATTACAAATATAAAAGCATTATAGAACACATACATTTCATTGATAGTAAAATCAACAACCACAACCAGATTTCTATTTTCCATCTGAGAAGCATCATGACAATAAAGAGGGGCCAAGAGACAAAGCACTCCTCCCCTCCTAATCAGCCTTCTCAGATGCCAAATATTTCAAGATTATATATTTTAACCATAAACTTTGTGTCACAGACAGGCTATTAGATTGGTGAGGAATTATATAGGGCCAAACCTTGATAAAAGCCATTGGAATAAGCAAGAAGGTTTAGTTAGTTAGCGCGGTCCCTGATAACTTCAAGATCCATCTCAGTTGGGTCGGTGGCTTGAATCTCGTAGTGGATGCCCTGCAGCTCCCTTCTGAACCTTTCTTTTGATGTGGCATACAACATCTTGGCACGGATTCGGGATACTGAAGGAGACCTGAAAAAAAAAAAGGAGTATTAAGGCCATGGGATCTGACATTCCCAGAGGACAAGAACATTGAGCTGCCAGCACACAGAAGGCAAACTTTCTTGAAATCCAGCTAAGGGGGTGCTTTTATTTTTACCTTTGAATGCTTAATGAAAGAGTATTAAGCATTCAGAAGTGCAATATGATGTTTGTTTTTTTAAATCATTAAGAGGTTAACGGCTATTTTTTTTAATGATTAAGCATTCAGCATTAAGAGGCATTGGTCACTGAATGCTTAATGCTGAATTTAAATCATTGTTTTATACAAAAACATAAAATTCAGAACCTCATTCAGAATAAAAAACAAATAGCATTTTTAGAGCTTGGATTCAGCTTTTAGCACTCAGCAATTAGTAATCAGCATTCAACAATCAAAGGTAAAAAAAAAAAAACGCACCCTAAGACTGGTTTTCAATTCCATGAGATACATACATAAACTAGCTTACCAACACACGCGATGCATGTGCGACTCATATATATCTTATTTGAAGAAATTAACTAACAAAATGGTAAGTTGCCTAATGGTTAGACACAAATGTAATATCTTAGTAGCGCGGGATTGGATCTTGTTGCTATAATTTTTATGGAAAGAAAATTGATTGCATGGGTAATTGGAAATCAAAAGTATGACGGAGCCTCCAAATGGTTAAAATCCATGTTTGCTATAGATACTGTGTATAAAGTCAAGCTTCATTTTAATATGTGAAGCTGTGTCATAATTGTAATTCCCATTTTACCAGTAATCACACTAACATCTCATTTTCTCCCTGAGGTAAGCAAGTCAGAAGATTTGAAATGTTGTCTAAAGTGCAAGTCTAATACTTCTTTAACACCGGTCCATTTCTTTGTTTATAAATTTTTATTTTTTTTTCATTTTAAGTTGCATTTATAAGAATTGCACGTGCATGTTGTGTGCACAGGAAACTAGTATATATATATACAGGTGGGCTGTAAAGAGGATGGTATGGTACTTTAAGCTATTGCCGATCATCAATGCGAGAGATGAATTTGGAGGACCAACCAATACTGGTTTCAGTTCCATGAGATGTATACATCTACTGACTGCTGCATATAAAGCCAAGATTCAATTTGGTATGTGAAATCTGTCACAATTGTGAATACCCATTTTACCCCTATCATCTTGTTTCTCCCTTGAAATATAAGGAGGGCAAGTCTAATACTTTAACACCAAACCATTTATTAGTTTTTAGTTTTTTTCCATTTTAAATTACTTATATGTGAAATGCGTGAGCATGTTGTGCACAATGGAGTATATATATACATGCCCGATGCAAAAAGGAAGGTACTTCTTTTAAGCTACTGTTGACCTCCCTTTCGAGGGATGAAATTTGGTGGACGCTGCAAAAGCAATAGTAATACTAAGACCATTTAACAATACATATCAGCTTTGACTTAACAGTTCACACACTTCGTATCACTAGCCAGCAAAAGCCCAACGGAAATTAAGACTTCAAAACTTGTTGACAAATTGATGACAATGGATAATAAGGACAAACAGCAACGAATCAGAAAATAGATAATACAACAAGAATTGTGGATCTCTTGCACAATCAAATTGTTTAACCATTTTACTTCCATGTCTAATTACCCAAACTGAGGAGGGCTCATTTTAACTGTTCAGAATTTTACACTCCCTCTGTCTCGAATAGACAGTCCCGCTTTCCTTTTCAGGATTTTCTCAAACTGATAGTCCTATTTGCTTTCCGGGACATAATGTACCAAATCTCAGCATGGAAAATAAGTTGCATCATTTACCATTGATTATGATGAAATTAGTGTTTGCTTAAAAGGTACCAAAGTTAAAGTGAGCCTATCAACTGGATACGGAGGGAGTATTACATAACAACATAATAAATTAACACAAATGAAACGCCAACCCACCACCACCCTGGCGTGTGGTAAAGGAGAGACAATAAACGTTCATCTATTTCCCTAATTCAAACTCCCAATTCCAGATCGAGATAGGAACTTATTTGGCAGCAGAACAAATAAATGATACATATATATATGTGACCACGCATAATTTTAATAAATAATGTAATTGGTTAATTTATAGCAGAAAAGCGACAGAGGGAAAGCTAGTCTTGTATGTAAGCAGTAACACACAATAAGAAAGTCTTTAGCATGCATTAACTAAAAATATGGATCTAGACAATTTGAAAAGAAAGAAGATGATCCAGTTTGCAATGTCTAAAAAGCAGTATAAGAAGCTCATGAGTGACAATACGAGGAGAGGGGTTGGCCCAGTGGTAGGCAACCTCCACCCTTGCCTTGAGGTCAAGGGTTCGACTCATGGGGTGGGAGGGGAGGGTTTTTCTTTATTTGTAGGATTAAGGGAGAGACTTAGACCTCCCTTAATTTTGAAAAAAAAAAAAAAAGCTCATGAGTGACAACAGCATTAAAAACTTTTCCCTGAGCACAGAACTGTCTTGCGTTGTATTAACAGGCTTATTCAACCAAGGTCAATATGTTTGGAGCCTAGGTAACATGAACTACCATTGGATTGTACCAAAAGGTATATTGTAAAAGAACCAATATGGATTTTAAAATTTCAGCTCTGAAAAGGACAATATAAAAGCAGACTGCAAGGCCAAAGTCAAACTATAAAAATGGTGAACAATAAAGATCATCGTCTAGTGCAGAGGATAATTGCTGTGTAAGTTGCTGCGGAGGACCAGCTGTGACAACATAAAAGTACACTTTCGAGCAATATCAAAAAAGAAAGATTTAACTGCGAGAAATCTTGTAGGTTACAAAATAAATCCCAGGAACACCCTCCATACCATGCTAAGAAAGACAAATGTTCATTTTTCTAAATGCATATAAAAAGCTAGAAGAAGTACGACTAAAGGTAAGAAACTACTGTTTCAACTTATAACAGAATCAGACTACCGCTAACAAATTGCTCAAAACGATATACAAGAACAAGAGATCTCAACCATACAAATTGATATTTAAACGCAATCATATTAAGTGATTAGGATGAACAACTGACCATGCAATAAAGAAGATCTTGCTCTTTTGGCAGTTCTCGGAAGTCACAAAATCAAAGTCATAGACTGCATATCGACAATCATTCTCAGGCAGAGATGCAGTGAAGTCATCATAACTCTCCGCTGGACCTCCAGTCTTCTCGACCACCACCTCTTTTTTCTTCTCGTCAATCTTGAAAATCACATATCGGTGTACCTTCTTCCTCTGCAATTCCAGATACGTGCTTTTGCTGTGATCAGCAACACCCATTCCAGATGATGCATTTGTCTGTAATTAAAAAGCAAATTTCAAAGGCTTGCACTGGATAAAGCCACGCATATGTAATAGATCTCCAATAATGATGGCACACTACACGCAAATTTCAAATGCTATATCAAATGATAAAGTTGAAATGACAACTCTTTGCACTTTCCCTATTTAGTATTTACAATGTTCATGCTCATATCATAGGGTCTTTGGAGGAATATGCGAGATATAAAAAAGTAAACGTGTATAAAGCTTCCTTAAACAAAATTGAAAATGAAAGTAGAATGGGCAAGAAAACTGATGCATTTATGCATATTCCTTGCTTTTCCCTCAAATCTTTGAAAAGAAAGATCCAGATAAAAAGAATAAAAGCACAAACAGAAAACCCTCAAACAAATCCACTACAAAATGAAGCAAGCATTCTCTATTCAAAAAGCTACCACCATGTCATACAACTCATGATCAATTAACAAATAACTATACCCTAACTCTTAAGCCCTTAAACAAGTTCAATGCAATGAACTATAAAAGCAGTATACAACACAAATAGATGCCCTAGGAAAAGTAATAGATCTGTTCCAAAGGGACCCGAATTTGAAAAGGGGATGAAAAAAAAGAAAGAAATGAAAAGAAACAGAATTTGGAACTAAAATTCACCCTGTGCAGTAGAATGAACAAAACATCAAATAATTAAAAATTGTCATTTTCTTAGTTCTTAAAAATCCTGGAGCCAAAAAAAAAGAAAAAGAAAGGAGGATCATCAAAATCTTCCTTAATTTACAAACAACCACCAGCATGCAGTAATAATTTCCAATCAGACACTCATAATGGAAAAGTTAAAGACTGGAAAACTCTAAGATTATAACAAAAGCAAACTGAAAAGCCTTAGGTATCACTTCCGTACAAGTAATGCAAATCTAACCAAAATTCAAGAACCCTGAAATTAGTCCATACACCAAACATATACAACAAAATAAAAAAGAAAAATATAGGATCTGGTTCCTCTCCTCGAACATTATTTAATGCAGTCCATTATTTTATTTTTAAAGAATACGATCCTTCGAGACAGAAATTTTTGGTGTAACAAAAACAAATAACTAGTAAACAAACATAACTTCAGACAGACAAAGTATAATCTGAAACAAATACTGTAACAGATAGTATGAGATAATGTGCATTGTGAGGCAGTATCTCTCCGGGGGAGACAATTCTTTAAAACTTTCATGTGGACAGGATCCTAAAAGCTTAAAGCATACAAATTACAAAGCAAAATTGACAAACAAGGAAGATTGATATGCATGCAGTGAGTAAGAAGCTCGGATCTTAAACAGAGAAATCTGAAAGGTAAATTACAAATTTACAACTGATTGAAACAAGGAGTAGCTGAAAATCTTACCCCTCCACCTCTGAAAGACATGGCTGACTGGATCAAGAGATTCTAGAGAGAGAAATGAGTAAAAAATGAGGTAATGGTGCGAAAGAATAGTAGTAGAAGTAGAGAGAGAAAGGAGGAAAAAAGGATGAGAGCCACCGAAGAGAAAATCAAATTGAAATTAAGAATTTCTTGAAAGATAAATGTAGGAGAGATTCGTGTTGTGAGGGAGAAGAAAAGAGGAGAAAAAAGAGTCACGTCGTGTCCATTCTTTTTCTGAAAGTGACTTTTGCCACTTTTTAGTACCACGTCCACGACCCGGTTTTATCACATGGGTTTATGCCTGACCTGACTCTCTGAACTCGCCCGGCACTTTTGGTGCCACAAATTTCTTACACGTGAAAATTTAATTTGAATGCAACCGGTTATAATGGCCGGTGTTATTGCCGCACCACATTTGGTTATTTTCAATAATATTCTCATTAACTTATTTTTATTTATTTTTAATTTTACAAATTTTTACACCATTCTTATCTTCTAATACTAGTAATTAATGATAAATTTTTTTTCATTAATTAATTAACTAATAATTATAACATCAAATTATTTTCTCTCTCAAAATTCAAGCCCTAAAACTATCATTCTCGTGCTCCACGTCTTGCTCTCCCTATTCGTCTCACCCTCTCCGTCTTGCTCTTCGGTCGTTTTTCGTCTCTCTTTCCATCTCATACCCTCCTCTGTCCGATAGACTCTCTCCCTTTCCTCTCCGGCGCAAGTTCTCGCCTCTCTGACCCTAGCTCCTTCGCTCTCTTCTCTGACACAAGCTATTCCAAAGGTACCTCCACTCTCCTCCCAACTTTTCCTTTTGGGGATTTTGTTGGCCAAAAAACAACCCTAGAGGGGGGGTGAATAAAGTTTTAAAAACTTAATGCGGAATTAAAACGTCTTTTAAAATATTTAAGCAAAGCAACTTAGCTAAGCAACAATATCAAAGAAATAATAAATTTCAAGTAATCAATCTCAAGACAAGCAAATAAACAATCTCAAAATATAAGCAATAATATAGTAATAAAAAGAGAGCTTGAATTTAGAGAGATTAAACCAATTTGAAGCTCAACACTTTTTGTCCTCACGATTCGGTTTCCTAAACCATACGTCCGCGCTCGGTTAGTTTCTCGAGAATTTTCACTATTCAATCTTCTTCGGGTGAAGATCAAACCTTAATACAAATATTGTTATGCACACAACACTCACAATGTAGTTTACACACTACACTTCTCACAAGATATGCACTCTTACTCTACAAAGGGACAAACTCTTTTTTGAAATGAAGAATGAATTATTTGTGGTGATACACACCAATACAATAACTCACAAGTGTATTTAAAAATTACAAATGAAACTTACACTAGAGTTATCAAGATTAATCAAAAATATATAACTCAAAAGATGAAAGATTGATCAAAATGTGTTCTTGAATCTTTGTATATTTGAATATATGAATAATAGAGTATTAGAATGATTCAAGGTATATTAAAACATGTCTAGGACCTCATATATATAGCTTGCAAAACCATATGGCCGTTAGAGATTATTAAGAAAGGTTTTGGGCCAAAGGTATACATTTTCAAACTTCCCAACAGTTAGTTTTGACAAAAAATTCAAATTTTTTTTGATAATTTCTCCCAATTTGACCGTTGGATCATGCTCAAATTTTAGTCAAAAGTTCTAAGAGATGTTGTCTAACTACTGTAAAATTTCAAAATGATCGGAGTCCGGAAAGGCCTCAATCTTACAGTTAGATCAAAACTGTGCGAAAATTGAGCGAATTTTAAATATAAAATAAAAATATTTTTTTAATTTAATAATTTAGTTCCAAATACAATTCTAATAATTTGTGAACCTCTGAGATATGTTTCTAAGATATCTATTTTTATTATAGCTTAAAATATAATCATTTAAAATTAATATGAATTTATTTTGAAACTTAGTCTTTGTAAAATGATGTTTTTCAAATAAATTCAATTTCAAGCTTGTTTGAATCAATCTTTTAAAAGATGCATAAGTACGTTTGAGCTAAAAGAATTTGATCAATAAAGTAACTTTACATAAATCTTAAGCACTCACTCAATTACTGAATTAAGGAGTTTTCGAATGCTTTGATTTGTTTCTTCGGATTGATCTTCATTTGAAACTTTTTCCTTGAAACTTTTTATATAGTCTTTTAATTCTTTGTGCTTCATGACTTGCATTGAGAGATTTGATCTTCCTTATCTTGTCCAATGATCGAATAGTGAAAGATTGATCCTTATCATGTTTTTCTTGAATTTTTCAAGTGAATGAACTATATACTTATATCAAAAAACATGTTAAATTACACATGATTGATTTATTGTTATTATCAAAATAAGATTAAGACCTTAGGTCAACAAATTTCTTTCAGAATTTAGTGTTTTTTTCCTTCTACATTTGGTTTATCTACATTGTGTTTATTTTGCTACAATTTTATATTTTACATTTTGTGATCGATTTTAGAATAATATGCACTTATCCCTTTTACAAGGGGCATATAAAAGTTATCGATCTTTTGGCTTAGACATATATTGTCTTTCTTTATTAATCTTTCAAACCGAATTGTATAATAGAAGTTATACAAATATAGGACACTACTTCACTTTACTATCAAGAATTCAACATGAATCCTTAGTTAAATCTAATTATGAATTGGAAAAAAGAGATATTTTTTTAGTGAGAGTGCAAAGGTGTAATGATACCCCCTCAATTCTATTCGGAAAAGGGTATACAAAGGTATCCCACTTCAATTCAAACATCTTTCAACCCATTCAGTTAAGCAAAGAGGAAAAAAGGTATACAATGGTATTAGTAACCACTCTAGTTGTTTGTTGAGTTAGAAAAATGCGATTGTGAAGTGTGAAGGTGTAATGATACTCCCTCCCTGCCTCATTCCCTCTCTCTCTCTCTTTCGAAATGGGTAAATATGATATCACTTATAAATAGACAAAAATTATAAACCACCAACCAACCAATTGTACTTATCCTCTCTATACATCAACCACTTGAAATTGCTATTTGGGAATTTTTTTTTTTTTTTAATATACCAATGATTTTTTTATTTTAATAATTTTGTTGCACATGGATATTAGTATTAAATAGTTTTTTGGTGTATTAAAAAAATGGATTGTTCTATATTAAAGTCTAATTTTGAAAATATGTTTAAGATTGTATTCAATTTTTTTTCCATTCTTCAGATATTTCTTTCACCTCAAATTCGAGAGTAGACAAAGGAAGGGTCTAATTTTGAAAATATGTTTAAGATTGTATTCCAATTTTTTCCATTCTTTGGATATTTCTTTCACCTCAAATTCGAGAGTAGACAAAGGAAGGGTGCATCTTACGATTCTAACCATACAATTTGTCTAAAAATTTGATATACTAATTTAAACTGATAAGCCAAGTGACCAGCTACCAAGATGTCGAACCACTAATTTGTTGGGAACCCCCTTAAACCTCGATTTTTTCTAGGACGGATACGGTTATCTCCTGTAAAGCTTATTTGGTATTTTTTAGGATTGAGTGTTAGATATAATACTGCTTTAAGAAGTTGTATTTTATATTTTGATAATAATCATAATTACTTCAGCAATAATATTACCCATACATATATATGATGTTAATCCTCTCTAAGAAAAAAAACCATTTACAGAGTCGACAAACTGCTTGTGGTACCCTTTGATTGACCCAGTGGTATTTCTTACCATATATTTTTTCTTTTTCTTATCTATATATCCCCCCAATCCCCTTTTTATATTGCTGAAGCCGACTGGTCCCTTTGCACATGCCGCAAGCCTTACCCTAACCAATCCTGCACATGAACCCATCTTTTTTTCTTTACTTTTCTTTAAACAACTTTATTTCAGTCTAGTAATTTTCACTCCACTTTCTCTTCATTTATTATTATTATTATTATTATTATATATATATATATATATATTAACCTACTTTCTGGTTATATTTTTTGATGAAATTTGGTGGAGATGATATTATGGATAATTTCAAACATATATTTTATTCAAACTGGATACAACTATGAGGTATTAATTACCTTATGCTTTAATTAATATTTTTAGGCATGACAAGGAAAAGACCAATGACAGCGTCCGAGAAGCAAAGAAAATCAAAGAAACATTGTGCTACAGTATGGAAAAACAAAGAAGTCGGTGACACCAACACCACCTAAAATCAAAAATGACCCCCCCCCCTCAAAATGAACCACAGTGTGAAGGTAATAGTGATCCTCTCTCAACCTAAAATGATCCCTAAAATGAAAAGAATACATCTCATTCAGTGGCTCGAAAGAATCCGCAAATTGAAGGTCCTAGCGATAGTTATAAAGGTCCTAATGGAGGGCTTATTGACAAAAGTGTACTTACATCCTTCAATGATCATATAGCATATGCAATATGGAATCAAACCAAGGTATTTAATCATTGTATTTCTTACTTCTACAAATATGCATATGCAATATATAATTGTGGCTAACATCATTGGGTTATTTAATATAAGACAAAGATAGAAAACTAAGCACTATATGCCATTTGCAAAAATTGCGGGAACGGGACTTA
Source organism: Lonicera japonica (assembly GCA_021464415.1). NCBI lineage: Eukaryota > Viridiplantae > Streptophyta > Magnoliopsida > Dipsacales > Caprifoliaceae > Lonicera > Lonicera japonica. The sequence goes on from CM038468.1 coordinate 42,700,268, forward strand.
TCAAGAAAGGTTGAAGGGGTTCAAAACCGAGTTAAACCAAGTGGCTTAACACCATTGATAGAGCACAACTATTGGTACATTGACTATGTCACCGTCCAAGCCTTCGTTGAATGATGGAAACCGAAAACAAATACATTTCATCTACCTTTTGGTGAGATGACAATTACTCTAGACGACGTGAGACAAATTTTAGGTCTTCCGGTAGAGGGTGAATGTTTTACTTTCAAGAAGGGTGGAATAGCATTGGCTTCCGAGTTGTTAGGCATTAGTGAGGTTAATATGATTGAGAAAACAAAAGACACATACCATAGAATGCACGGGTCGCGCTACCATAGAATCAACTTCCAAGAAGTTGGATAAGTGTGCAAGGGGCTATATTTTGTTCTTGCTATGGTGTGCTATTCTCCCTGATAAGACAAAGAGAAAGATTTTCTTATACTATTTGGCTTGTTTGAGAGATTTAACCAAGGTTAGTCATATATGATGAGGTATGGCGATACTTGCACACCTATATCGTTAATTAGGACAAGCGTCCAAATATGGGGTAAGATGGATTTCTAGATGCCAAACTCTTCTTGTGGTACACCTCTCGTCTTCAACTTTTTTTATTATTTCTATTATTATTATTATTAATTATGTTGGTGAACTTGAAATAATACAGGGTTGGATTTACGAGCACTTTTATAATTGTGTACACGTGAATCCTAATATAGAGTATACAGAGACACAACCACTGATGTATAAGTGAAAATCCTAAGCAATTGCAAAAGTTGATGCTGCTATAACCCTTATCACCTTAAGGGAGAGACTTGACGATTTGACTGAGATAGACGTAAGTAGTAGGTAGTAATTTTTGAAATTTTGTAATTTTAATTTTTAAAATTACTAGTTAATTTTCGGTCATTTTTTTAACAGGTGTGTTAGGATCATTATAAGGAGTATAGAGCTACATGCCCATTCCTAGAAATTTCATACTTCTGTGGCTTACTTGTTTGTTTTGATGTTGATGAGCCTTACTATCCTGACCGCATTCTTAGACAATTAGGGCGAATACAAACAATTCCCATGATGTCGATTGTTAAGCCCTCAAAGTCGACTAAAGGAAAAAAACTCAATCTTTCAATGTGGTATATGTAAATCGCCATCAACAAAAGAATTGGAGTAATAACATTCTCAATCCAACACAACACTCTATACCAGTGATGTATTCTTGGGAATGTAAGAATAATTACATGGAGCGATTTTTAAAAGTCACTCATCCTTATGTACAAGTCCTAACCTTAAGAAAAACACCGCGAAAGGCACGTGTGAGACAATATATTGTAAATGATAAATTGGTAAACATTTTAATCATATTTTCATTCGATGTTTAATAAAATTATATAGTATAGGTACTCCAGCTACTAAGTTGCAAAGGCTAAATTATTTATGTAGTAAGCTGAAGTTTATAAGGTAATATCAATGCTATGTGAAACGCTCCATGGTGACGAGGCGGAGGATATCTCCATTGTTGCATGTAATGCCTATGACATACTTTTGAATGCAAGGAAGGTAATGGCACTAGAGAAAGCCCAAAAGCATGATCCTAATGCGACTCCATTGAGCACCACAAGACCTCTAACAAAAGAGAAAGGGAACACATTTACGACTAAAAGAAGAAAGAATTAGCTTTTTGGATTTTGAGATATTATCTACTTGTATTTGAACTTTGTGAACTTGTTTAATTTTTGCTAATTGTTAAACTTAACTATGTAGTTTTTTGGTTGATGGATATTATCTATTTGCTAATTGTTAGTTTAGGTTGATGGCTACCATCTTTTTGGTTTGGTTGATGGATATCGGTTGGATATTATGTACTTGTTTTAGTTATATATCACAGGGAGTTGGATATTATATACTTGTTTTTTGTTATATATCACAAAACAATTGTTGGATATTATGTACTTATTTTTTGCTATATTTCATAAGGCGTTCACTTATTAGTCATATATCACAAGGCGTTCACCTATTAGTTTTTGGTAATTTTTTAATTACATATCACCTTTAACAACCAAGTATTTTGGATAATTCGGATCCCTATGACCTAAGTTCATCAAACTCTTCGGTCTCTTAGGACCAAAGTATTCCGGTTTGTATTTTAGCTCTTGGGACCTTACATCGGCCTTTAATAATCGAGTATTTTAAATAATTTCAGCTCTATATGATTGAAGTTCATCAAATTTCTCGGTTTTCTAGGACCGAGGTATTTCGGTTCATATTTTAACTCTCGGTACCTTACATCGACCTCTAATAACTGAGTATTTTAGATAATTTCGGCTCCCTATGATTGAAGTTTATTAAACTCCTCGGTCTCCTAGGACCAAGGTATTTTGGTTCACATTTTAGCTCTCGGCACCTTATATTGGCCTCTAGCAACCGAGTATTTTGGATAATGTCGGCTCCCTATGACCAAAGTTCATCAAATACATTGGTCCCTTACAAACGAGGTATTCCGATTCAAATTTTATCTCTCGGGACCTTACATCGGCCTCTAATAACTGAGTATTGAGATTAATTTTGGTTCATTATGACCAGTGTTAATCCACTTTCTCGATCGTTTACAACTGAGGTATTCTGAACTATATTTTTAGCTCTTGGGACCTTACATCGGTCTTTAACAATCGAGTATTTTAAAAGTTTTTGATTCTCGAGGACCGAAGTTCATCAAATTGCTCAGTCTCCTAAGACCGAAATTGTCTGAAATATAATCAAATTACCCAAAGAAATTGAATTTAATCAAATTGCTCAAAGAATCAAATTTAATCAAATTACTAAAAGTTGTTGTCATATTTTACATCGTTCGAACTTTGTGAACATCAAATAACCACATGTAATGACAAACACTTTATATGAGACATATTTTACATATTCCCATAAAAAAAAGAACAAAAAAACTTCATAATAAACTTACCAATCACTCAATTAATCAAGAGCGATTGGTGCGTCTATTGTTGTTAAATCCTTTTTTGGCTTAATAAGTCTATTAACATAATTTTCCAACTAAAGGATTACTTCTTTCTTACAAAAAAGTTCCTACCAAGCAACAAGGGAAGGAAGCGGTGCATCCTCTTTCAACTTAACTCTTACAAAATAATTCCCTCGAACATACGCTAAACATACTAGCTAGTGTCTACCATCATCCGGTGGAGGGCTTGAGTGTGAAAAAAATGTCACATTCAATTTCTTTGAAATTGATACAACCACGCAATTGAATGCCGATGCTATAATATAACCCATTATGGGCATTTTCATCCAATTTTTCAGGAGACACAGACTCCTGTCAGTATCAATTATTCATAACATATCTTAGTAGAACCAATTACCCCACGAACCATCGTATCGATCTTTGTACTTCAAAAGATCGGCTATCATAGTACTTCTAACCATTAACCACCATTTTTCTTCAAGCAATCCTAAATTTGCCGCAACTCACTGAAACCCCAATTCCCGTCATTTTTGACATTTATTATTTCGGCTATGAACTCATGCATGTCTTTAGGGATGTAAGACGTAAACCCCGTCAATTCAACCACATCATTTTTTCTTGTATTTAAAACTTTTGATGACTTATCAGGAATGATTGCGGCTAATTCTCTCTCTTCAATAATTTTTGGAAATTCATATCTCGATGGATCCCGCTTGGTTGACATCTCATGTTTCATCTCCTTTCGAGATATTTTTTGCTTACTACTATGCGATCTACCCTTGGGAACAACAGGAGTTGGCTCTTTAAGCGATATCGTTGTTAGAGTCGTAAGATCCTTTATTTTTCTTAAAAGAGCTTTCTTTTGGTCATTTGTTAAATCCTCATAGAATTTCCTAATTGAAATAATTTCTACCGTACTATCAAAATCTTTGTAAGTTTCATTATTTGGCAAAACGGTGAGCTTTTTTCAATTTTGATCAACATCCTCCAAGGGTATACGACGATTTTCGTGATGATACTCTAACAATTTGTGTGCACACAATAACTCATAAACCATTCGAAAGACATGATTACACTTCGATGGATCTAGGCCAACATTCTCGATGGACCTCTCACTCTCTGTCCTGATTAAATCTAAAGTTAAATGAGAAATTCTCCCAATGAGCTCTCGATATAGCATTCCATTGTGAAACAATTTTGTCAATCCAAGACTATTCTTAAAACTAGTTTTAATTTCGGTAAGCTGGTTGTTCAACATATTGTTCATTGCCCCAAATATTATGAAAAAAAACTACCTTGGCTTGAGTCAAGGTAAGTCTTCAACTTACCATGTAACCCTTCGGCTCTATTTATAGTGTTGTTGCCATGGTGCTTTTAGTCCATGCGAGTATAAAATGCTCTCTATGTTGGAACCACTTATTTTCTAAGTATTCAACGCACTTTGAAAAATAAGACCAATCCATTTTAAATTCCTCCTATTCTTTGTAGAACTCTGCTTCTAATGCCGCTCGTGTAAGATTAGTCCATGATTAAATAAGCTTATCCCAAATAGAGTTATTTATAAAATTCAGTTTACAATGTTGTTGCATACATTTTGAAATATGGAATGTGCATAACATTCGGTGAGATTCTGAAAAAATAATACGGATGGCATTAATACAGGCATTGTCTATTCGTCACAAATGCATTTGGTATGTCATGCGGCGCATATAACATCTTTAATTTTGAAAGAGCCCATTGGTAATTATCCTCCACTTCCTTATGCATAAAACAATAAGCGATAGAAAATGTTTTCCCGACTGACGTAATTCCTACTATAGCAAACAATGGCATTTTATACCGGTTGGTCATGTTCGTGCAATTGACAATCACAAGCGAATGAAAACACTTCGCCAATAAAATGCTCTTAGGATGCGCTTAAAAAATGTCTAAGATCTCATCTGTTGTTTCCTTACTCCTATGCCAATAAACGTAATGCTTTTTAATGAGAATTTTAAATGATTGTTGCATCGCACTTCTTACTTCCATGGCATTTGTTATTATATTAAACTTCACATTATAAATCGTCTTCATGATGGATGCATTCTTTTTGTAACGCCGCTTAATTGCATTAAAAATCTATTTTCATTTAACTCCGGCAAGGCTCATGTCCACAACAATCATCTTCTCATATTTTCTTAATCTTCTAGCATACGGATGACCCACCAAGGTTTTCGGTAACTCATGGTTATGAATATAACATTTCATTTATATCTTTCAGTTATCTCCACCAATATTCACACCCCAAAGTTTAAATGGGCAATTGCACTTTCTTGAAGCATATTTTTTTTTTGTTGAGATTTTATTTCTTTGGACGGTGTATCCCGCCTCTTTCACAACCCAATAATAGCCTTGGTTGCCTCCTCGTACGATTTTTTTTTGTCAAATTTCAATGTAACGACAATAGTTCGGATGCCTCTTCCTTGACTTTAGCACCACAACTAAATTATATCAAGAAGTAAATACCTACAAAACATACATTATACACAATAAATTAACTCAATCAAAATCTCCAAATCGTATGATAGTATATAACTTCGCTTGTACTTACTTTATCTATTATAAATACTGGAGTCACGTCAATTTTTATTTCTTTAACATTATTCGTTGTATGACTTGAATTGCTACCCACCATCGAGAGAGATTGTTCGCAAGTGGCTAGCGGTAGATCAAATAAACAATCATTATCATGTTTAAGCTCATAAGGTTGTTCACAACGGCCATTGGGGTCAAAAGGCACATCTATAATCTTATCCTCGGAACTTTGGCCATCACCATTATCAATATTATTTTTGATTGAATTCAGAGGCTCTAATTCAATTATATGCTCATTAAACGTGTGAACATATTTTGGATTTTGAGATATTCCTGCAATTGAAGTAAAATCAATTGCTTGAATAAATGAACAATCTCTTCATATTGTAGAATCAAGAGAACACACATCCTACACATAAAAAAATATAGTAAATTTCCACGAGACTAATATATAACTGATATGTATAAAATTATTTATTGGCAATGTAGTTTTGCTCTTAAGAACCGAGTAATAGGATTATTTTTGGTTTCCGATTTTGATTGACCATGATCATTGTTCTTTTGATGCGCACAAATATTCACACTTGGTCTTTAAAAATTGAGTATATTATCTTAATTGGGTTCTCAGTGAACAAGTTAATACATAAATGTCAGTTCTTAAGGACTGAGGTACTTGGAGAAGAATATAACCCTTTTAGAATTTTTTTCACTACCTCGGCCCCTAGGAGCCGAGTAATGGGCATATATTCGACCATTAAGGATCGAGAAAAATGATAAATGTCGGTTCTATAGAATCAAAATATCATTCTCCTTCACGTCTTCATATAACACATTCGGTCACCGAAAATTGAACAAGTGCTCCAATTTCGGTTGCTCGTAACCGAAATAACCTGTTTTGATTCTCTAATTCGTTTTGTTGGTACAATTTTTTATTTTGATATTAACTAAACAAAATAAACATTAAATATAATAAAAACAAACATACCTCTCATTCATTAAGCTTTTCTACCTTGTCAATCTCCATTTATCTTTTTTTTTACCATTATCTACAATTTAGGTTTTTTTGTGTTGTATCAATGGAGTTTTTGTGGGTTTTATTGGTTTTTGGTGGAATTTTGGTAACTAATATTGTTTTAACCAAATATGAAAATAAAAATTGGTTGAAAATGATCAAAAATTTTGGAGAAAAGTGCATTCAATGTGGTGGGGTAAGTTTCTTGAAATAGATTGAATGAAATGAATTGGGTTAATTATGCAAGAGGGGGGGTGGAAATGAGTTAATGGTTAATTATTAACCATTAGGTAAAAGCTAATGTGACTAATACTAGAGAAAGTAGGGTGAAAATAGAAATAAGTGTACTTTTTTTGAGTGGGAGTGGAAGCAAGCAATTGTGGGGGTGGTAATAGTACCACCTTTTATAATTATTTTTTTTAAATAATTCCACTAAAGGATTTTACCAATTTTTTTGCTAAGAAATCATATTGAATTATACAAATAGGAGTAACCATCTCAATCAAACGATCCCTTAAAGGACTTTTAAAACTATCCTAATGGGATTTGAGTTTGTTTCATAATGGCTAAAGATTTTGTTCGCTTTCGCTTTTGCTTTTGTTTCACTATAACTTTATCACCATCTTATTGTTTTTGAGCATTTTTTTACATGCTTAATTTTTGCCCTGAATTCACCATACTTGTATCATTATCCCTTAAAAAATTAATCAATTGCTTCGTCAAATTGTTATTGACCAATTCAATGTTCACTATTGTGAAGAATGAACGGTTATACTAAATAACTCAAATTGATAATATTTACAGTGGAAAATAAGTGCACTTTTCGAAGTGGGGGATACTATTTTGGAAACAATTATGTTTATTGTCAGGGTAATTTATAATTTGAGTAGTATACACTAAAATTTCTTAAAACAATATTATACTCTAGTAAAGACTAAAGAGATAACTACTTTGGCATATGGGTGTACTTCTAATTACTTAAATTTATATTGGCTTAGTATCTATTATTTTTATTCTAAAAAAAGACAATATTTTTTTTATAAGGGCCACCTCCATTTAACAGGTAGTGTTATACATATAAAAATATACACGTGTTACTCCAAAAACCATGTCTTCAGCAACCTGCGTTGATTATGTAAGTATAATTCGACAAGTCATAGTTGAGTGGGTTGGTGATTGTTGATATCTTTTTCTCTGCAATATGTGTGTCAAGATGGTATATAGTAATAAACAAAATTAGCAACATATCACCAAGAAAACACAAAACAATCAGCACCCTTTCTTAATCGAATACTAGATGTACTAATTGAATTAACTAGAAATTAGGTAGAAGGTCTTATTACACATTGATTTTTACCAAAAATCCAATGAATAATATTTTTTTGAATGAAGGGTCTACTTTTAATTGGTAATAGTGTAAGAGGCATATTTTGTTTTATATTTTAAATGAAGGTATTTGAATAAATTTAAATATCATTTAATTAATAAAAACATGTTATATATTACCTAAATTACTCCCTCTTTATGAAATTTGCACAAAAAATATGGACTGCAAAGTTCATATTGCAATAAAATATAAACTGCAAAGTTCATATTGTAGTGAAACACGGACTGCAATATGAACTTTGCACTAGAAATATAGACTGTAAAGTTCACATTGCAGTAAAATATGGACTGCAATATGAAGTTTGCACCAAAAATATGGACTGCAAAGTTCATATTACAATAAAATATGGACCGTAAAGTTCATATTGTAGTCCATATTGGTATTTTTTTAGTTTATTTTAAAGGTTGGGATGTCATTTTACAATGAAAAAAAAAATACATGTCATATTTCAATAAAATAAAAAATAGGCCCTTTATTTACAAAAAAATTATTCCTTGGCTTTAGTGTAAATTTTTTTCTCTAGTAAGACCTTTTTTTTAATTATCCCTTGAATTAAAAAAATAAAAAATATCCTATTTATATTTGATTGTTAAATTTTGTCTTGGCGTAAGATAAACAAGATACAAACTCATTATATAAAATAAAAAAAAAGACTGTAGCAATAATTTATATAACAATATATATTATCTATATAAGACTCTTTTAGCTGAAATATTAGGTTTCTTATATTTATTCTTAGAATAAGTGCATTAATTATATTTAAAAACTATATATGTGTGGTATTATTAATGATTCAATATTATTATTATTATTATTATTATTATTATTATTATTATTATTATTATTATTATTATTATTATTATTATTATTATTATTATTATTATTATTATTATTATAGTTTGTACCTCATGTTAAAAATAAAAAATAGTATATTAATTTTACAACGAAGTATTCAGATTTAAAAATTATAATAATAGAGTGGTACGTACTTTTTACCATAAATTATATTAGGTATTTAAGCTAATTTAAATGCTTTAATTATACTTATATGATGTTAAAAAAATTAACTATTCAATTTAAAAATATTTTTAGAAATAAAACTATATATATATTGATTTTAGAAATAATATAAGGGGCAATTAAAAAAAAGGGCTTATTAGAGAAAGATTTTCACACTAAGGCCAAGGAATAATTTTTTTTTAAATAAAGGGCCTATTTTTTATTTTATTGATAATATGACATGTGTCTTTTTTTTTATTATAAAATGACATCCCAACCCTTAAAATAAACTAAAAAAATATCAATATGCATTAAAATATGGACTGCAATATGAACTTTGCAGTCTATATTTCACTGCAATATGAACTTTGCAGTCCATATTTCACTGCAATGTGAACTTTGCAGTCTATATTTCACTGCAATATGAACTTTGCAGTCCATATTTCACTGCAATGTGAACTTTGCAGTCGATATTTTTAGTGCAAAGTTCATATTGCAGTCCATATTTTACTGCAATGTGAACTTTGCAGTCCATATTTTTAGTGCAAAGTTCATATTGCAGTACATATTTCACTGCAATATGAACTTTGCAGTTCATATTTTATTGCAATATGAACTTTGCAGTCCATATTTTTTGCGAAAATTTCATTAAAAGGGGTAATTTAGGTAATACATAACATGTTTTTATTAATTAAATGATATTTAAATTTATTCAAATCCATTCATTTAAAATATAAAACAAAATAGGCATCTTACACTAATTACCAATTAAAAATAGGCCCTTCATTCAAATTACCAATTAAAAATAGGCCCTTCATTCAAAAAAATATTATTCATTGGATTTTTGGTAAAAATCAATGTATAATAAGCCCTTCTACCTAATTTCTAGATAATATAATAAATTATACTCTATCATTATTTACCATAAATAAATTAAAATAACAAAATATTTATTATTTATTTTTTTGATGTCACGAAATATTTGGACCAAGCTAATTTTTACTTATGGTAAAATGCGACAGTTACTAAAGAGTTTTACAGCTGCGGGACCCGGAAAACTACCCAACGTAGTCTATCCGTGAGGGTTTCCCTCACCTTTTTTTTCCCTAACAAACCCAAGGCAAACAGAGACTTTAAATAGGCGCGGCTTTCGTTTTTGCCCTAACTTTCGTGCGCATCGATTTCAAATTCAATCTTATTTTTAACAATTCGTTGCACTTAAAATCTTAAACCTAAAGCTTGAATTCAAATTATAGTTACTCGCTCGGAATTTGGCGCGAACATGGAACCCCAAGGTAAACCCTAATTTCTCCATTTTCATTGAATCCAAACTTGTGCTCTTCTGGCATTCAAATTCTCTTAATCCTGTTTTATTCGGTTTCGTTAATTTCAGGGCAAAAACCTTCAAATAACCCTAAGGTCATGCTTACATCTCTCATGAGTAAGAAACAGAAGCTTCAGGAGGAGCTTCGTACAATTGAAAAACAGGTATTACATAATTAATTTAATGTTTGTGTGTATATAAATGGGTATGTTAATTGAATTGTTGCAATGGCAGCTGTTAGTTAGTTGCAGTTATTATTTCAGTTTGTTTTTGTTAGCCTGTGTATAATTGAGCCTAAATGACCTCGAACCCGGGTTCATAAACGATCATTTTCAAGCTAAAATGGGTCTACACGGGGAATTAATTATGTTAATGAGTCAGTCAAGCCTGTTTGCGAACTTAGCAAACTATGTTCACGAGCCTACTCGAATCAAGTTGATTGTGTTCGACTATGAGCTCCCCATGTTGAGTCCCGGCAGCTGCAAAAAACTCTAGCGGCCAGCAGCTTGCCACTGTTTCGTGATTGGGGAATAGTCGGGGTGTATGAAGCTGGTCCAGACACCCTGTTGCTAAGACCAGAAAAATAATTGCTGAATACTTAATGTTGAACTCTGATTGCTTGATACTGAATGAAAGCTCTAAATATTCTCTTGAGTAGGGGCATTATTTGAACAAAGTTATATTAAAGTTAAATGAAGCATTCAACATAGGATTTGCCTCTTAACGGTCGATGCTAAATTGTAAACTAATTCAGCATTAAGTGGTAAAAGCAAACACCACCTACGCTGAAGTTGTGAGCTGAGGGTGTTAATATAAATTATTTGTTGTAGGTTTATGAGTTAGAGACAAGCTACCTACAAGAATCAAGCAATTTTGGGAATGTGTGGAAAGGTTTTGAAGGTTTTCTTTCTTCATCGAAAAACACCACAAAGTAGGTCTCTCTAGACATAGTTTATTATGTTTTCTAGTTTATTATTTTGTACATTTACTTCCTCTATTTTTATTGTATTAGAAGATAAATAGAATCGTGCTCAATCTCATGCTTATTCAAAAGTAGTAAAGTTATGTTATTGTTTGTGCAATCATTTATGTTTCTTGTCCTATTACTTGATTTATCAGAAGTGATAGTGAAGGCTTTAAATCATACTTTATCAAAACAATTTGCAGTTTGGGAATGGGAAAATATTGGGAAAGGGTGCAAACGAGCCAAGCGGAACTCAGCTTTTTGGTTGTTCAGGGTCGAGCTCAATTAAATTTTAACTTACCAATATTGAGCCAAGCTAAGACAAGCTCAATAAATTCATGTTCGAGCTTGACTAGATAGAAGATTATGTTACTCTAGCTCAGCTCAAGTATACAGTCGAGCTTCAACAATCTCAAGCTAAAACGAGCCTACTGAAGCTCGAATTAGGTATATAAACGAGTCAATTGAGCCTTAGTGAGTTGAGCTTGTTCATGAACTTGGTCAAACTATGTTCATGAGCCTGCTTGAGTTAAGTTGAGTGTATTTGAGCTCAGCTCATTTAATGAATGGGCCTTTGTTTGAGAAGTTAAGTTGAAAGAGGCAAAATTGAGGTTAGATTCAACAAAATCTACAGCAATGTTCCAAGCTACCCCTGATAAATTGTTTTAGGACATACTTTCTTTGTGCCATTATCTTATAATTAGTTAATTATACTCCAATTTTTATGTTTTCTTGGTTAAATATGAAAATATTACTAAAACAATATGTTACAGTAAAGCCCAAACAAAGCCTGCAAGCGACAAACAATCAAAATTAGGCCAAAATCAGGCCAAAAAAAGATGCAACATCAAAACCAAATCGAAAGAATAATAAGACAAAAGCAGAAACCTAAGTGCTAGAACGTACTGCCACCGCCACACTTGAATTGGATCTGAATCAAAGATAATAAAATACAATCGGTCCCGAACATATCAGCTGGCCTCATCAATCCAATCCGATCAAACAAAACTCCTAAGATGATCATCTTGCTATTGAACAGAATTCTGAACCATTCTCAAACTCGGGAATTCTAAGTCCTTTAGGTCATGTTGAAGAGTATGATATACATTGTTGGCCCACTACTTAACAGCTTAAGCTTTTGGGTGAGATAGTCACTAACATGGTATCAGAGCTCAGGTTCTGCAAGGTCTCGGGGTTCAAATCATCCCGCTTGCATTTGTTTCCCCCTTTGTGTTTGTGCACAAAGTGCCCTTTGGTTTGGCTGATTTGGCCTTTGGTTTTGTTTGTCTATCCACGTGCGAGTGGCTCGCACGTGAGGGGGAGTGTTGACGAGTATGATATACATTGTTGGCCCACTACTTAATAGCTTAAGCTTTTGGGTGAGATGGTCACTAACAGGTCACAAATTCCCGTCCAGTTCTATGTTGAAGAGATCAAGCCTCAGTGTAAGAGTATGTGGATGTACGTCCAAAATTGTTTAAGATAAATTCGAGTGTGATTTAAATAAGTTATTTCAAAATTAGACTCTACTTTAAACATTTGTGGATGCTTGTGCTACCTTATTGACGAAGAAGGTAGAGGAAAACTCATTGCTTCCTGACCTCGTAATGATGATGTGATATGCAACATGACGACAATGAAAAAGGAGAAACTAATATCTTGAGGGTCCACTAGGTTTCAGTAACAACCGATGTTAGTACTGAAGATTGAATAAGATTCGCCGTGTTCAGAATAATTATGAAATGAGAATCCGGTGATCACATGAGATTTATTTAAGGGTCATTTGCGTTTTGGCACTCAAAGTTTATATCAGAACTGACTTTGGCACCCACTGTTTTTGTTAATTATGTTTTGACAACCATTTCAACAATTCCATCAATTTGCTCCGTTTGACCGTTTAGTCAATTGAAATTAATTACCCAAAATGCCTCTGCCTAAAAACCTGTGAGCTTACTCTTTTTATTTATCCCTCTCACCCTCTCTCTCTATATGTATACACACATACGTATCTTTCAGATTTTCTTTATCTTTTACATGCCCACATTCACACCTCACATATATAATACGTATATACATACACACTTCTCATATTCTTATTCAAAACTATAATCATTCAAGGTCAGACCACCCTTCATCATCACCATTCACCAAATCTGTTATTTTCTTCCATGTCCTCACATTTCCTCTAATGTCACCTCCATTACTTAAATGAATCTAATAAGGCGAGGTCCATCATATCTATTTATGTATATTATGGAGAGAGAAAGTGAGTATTGTATAATGGAAGGTATGGCCAAAAGGAGGTCAAAGGCGGAGGGGGTATTTGGTTGAAGACGCCGATGATGAAAGTAATTGATCAGTGGGCAATATGATGATAATTTATGTCTTAAGTACACCAAAGCATTTATTTTTTTGGGTCTGGATATATATAAATCAAGTGATACATAAAGCACAAAGGATTTTTCAATAGATGAAAATGGTGGCTGGAGTTCTCACCTGAGCGGCAACCAGAGGTGAGACGTGGGCGATAAGGATGGTTTAGTGAATGGTAGAAGATGGAGTGTATGGATTCATTACATGTATGCATATATGTGTGTGAGAGAGATTTTTTTATTGTATATATCAAGTGCGAGTGTTGCCGGAGATGGGGTCTACAAAAAAAAATATTGCCAAGGATCGTACTTTTGCCGCAGTTGATGGTGATGATCGGTGGTTCTAGATAATGGTGATTTTGAAGAAGAATGAAGTAATGATGTATACATACAGATATCATTTGTATAGATGTAAGGGTGTGTTTATTTGATTACGTTAGAGGCTTACAATATTTTGCGAAGAGAAAGAAAGATGAAGTAAGTTATTGAAGAAGGTGAAGATATTTTCGGAAGTTCAATTATTTTTAGGTTTGGCCAAACGGTCTAACAGAGTAAATTGACAGTATCATTAAAATTGGGTGTCAAACCCCAATTAACAAAACTAGTGGGTGCCAAAGTCAGTTTTGCTATAAATTTTGGGTGTTAAAAGTTAAAACCCAAATGACCCTTTATTTATTTAATCAGTGGTGGAAGTATTGAGAATTTGTTATTTATAGCATGTGACATAAAGAAGAGGGAAAATCTGAAGTATATACGTGACTACCTACTATAAATATATGCATAATGGTAATTTCTTTTTCTAATACAACCAGTACATATGTTTGGATTACAGGGGTGGAATGAGATTTAATTGAAGGCATGATATTTAAGAGAAGGGATCGAATTGTGGCGGTGGGGGGGTTTAAGGTTCGCCCAATCATACTTTTGCCATTAAAGTTTCAGTATCACTTGTTTCATGATTTTGTGTTGGGGGAGCATATTACAAATCTTTAGCATGTGTAATTTCTGGTGGGTCAGCATTATTGTGCAATCAATTCTAAGGGGTAATCTATCGGTGTTTACCTACCCACTAATTTGTTTTACTACATGGCTGCAAGAAATCGACTTCATGGTTCCTTAATTTGGTGAATACAAATTTGTGAGTCAACTCATGTCAATATTGATTAACTCCATAGTTCTCAGTCTAATTATCTAATTACTTGGATACGATCAATCATTCTATGGGTATGACCTTGTTTTAGTTCAGGTTGTCCTGTCCTTTTTCTAGGCCTAGCTCCACATTCATTTAGGCCTTTCTGTTGTCTTTGGCACCTTCAACTTAGATCAAACCATTTCCCGTGTACCAGCATTAATAGGCATATGCTGAACATGACTCATCATATCAGATACAACTTCTTCTCATTTTATCTTCGATTGGGTGCTACTGCTAACTCCCCTCAAATGGGTTTTTCTCTGACTCTAGCTGTCTCGTACCCACTCACTATCTTGACATCCTTCTTTCTGTTCTACTCAATTTACAAATACTTGGTCTCTTACGTATCTAACATTTTGTATTATAAAGTTTATCTATGCTTCTGCTGTTGTACAAGCCTTTTCCATGTAATTTGTAAGGGCCCTATGGTCACACAAAAGTTCAGCAGCATTCTCCATCTCACTCGTCTTACTGTAATTATGATGGGGAGCATTGTGGAATGGAAATTGTGTCCCACAGAGGGCTGGAACAACCATCCATGTCATTTTGGCAGGACTAACCAGACAACATAAATCACGACTTTAGTGAATTGAAGATAAAGCACCTTTCTGTACTTCATATATATAGGGGTCCTCCCCTTGTAATTGAACCCACAGCAATATACACAATACATACCTCTCTCTCTCTAGATTTAACATGGTATTAGAGGGAAGGTTTTGAATTCTCCCATTGCCGTCTCATCACTCTTCCTCGGCCGTTCCATCCTACTGCCATCCCATCCCTCTGCTGTGCTCTTCTCAACATTCCCAAACCTCTTCAACTCTCTCGAAAACTGCCCAAACCCCCACTGCCAAAGCCACTCATCCCACCACCATTGTCATCGTCTCGACAAGATGAGTTTGACCCCGTAAAAATCATCTCGAAATTCTCAAGCAAGCACTCTCACGCGCCTTGCGAGTGAGAACCAGACCACCCCGTCAATTGACGTGTAGATCCCACGCGTAGCCGCCCAATCTCTGCATGTGCCCACGTGCGAGTGACATACACGCGCGTCCTTCCCCAGCCTATGCGGTCAACAGCTTGTCTCCTTTGCGCGCCTATGCACTCTCACGCACCGTTACTTTTAACAAAGAGAGAAGTATGTATTGTATATATTGTTGTGTGTTCAATTACAAGGGGAGACCCCTATTGTAATGCCTCGCCCATCCGGGGCGATGAAAAATGAATAAATAGAGTACAACGGTTACAAAATACAATCCGAATAAATCTCACTATCCGAACTACAACTAACTCTAGAGTCGTCCCACGAACTCTCACCGTCCCGTCCCGCGTCCTCACCGCGAATACCTGTAGATGAAAAACATGTATCGGGAAGTACACTATATGCAGAGGATAAAAGAAATACGTGGGAATAATTTAACAGTAACAACAAAGACACATATTATACCAAACATCATACACGGCCTCATACCCGGTTCTCTCATGGCTACATGCCAATCCTTGCCTCACCTTACCCATGGCCTTTTAGCAGACATTGCAAACTGGGTCATATCTTGGCTAATCCTGGCAGGTGTACTTAAACATGTGCCAATCAATCACCATGGCACCATAGCCAACACATATATCAATCAGTATCATCAAACATATCACGGAGCCAATGAACATGCAATACAAGATGAATACAAGAATACGGATATCAAGGAATGCTCTAGAGCATAAAGGAATGCATACGGAATACTTCTCATACCTTAATCCGTAAATATCATGCCATATCCAAAGCTCCAATTGATGGAACTTCGTAAACTCTACGCCATCACGATCCTCGGGACAAACTCCCCTAAAGCCAAATCATGTTCTGGAGGACAAAATATAGAGATAAGCTAGATAGAAGAATGAGAGAAACCTTTCTCTCAATCTAGGGAGTGAAGGATATATATATAAAGGGAGGATGAAGGGTCTGGAACCCTTTAGAATCTCACCAACCGACCTAATAACAGGCGCTTGTTGGCTTCAACAGGCGCTTGTTGGACAGGTAAGAGGCGCATGTTTTCCATAAATAGGCTCCTGTCCAATAGCGAACCTAAAATAGCCAAGGGCCAACCTCCAACAGTCGCCTGTTTTCCATAAACAGGCGCCTGTTGGCCCAAAATCTACAAAATGAGCTCAAAATTCTATAAAATAAGGACACGGGGTGTTACAACTATATATATGAAGTACATATGGATTTGGAAAAAGAAAGACCTAGACTATGGAGGAGGATTTAGAAAAGGAAAGACCTAGCCTATGGAGAAGGATCTAAAAAAGGAAAAACCTAGACTAAGGAAAATATACTTAAGGAAACAATAAGAAAAGGAAAGCTAAAATACAGGAAATCTAATAAGGAAATAATATTTTAACACCCCCTTAAGCTTAGGATGGCTTGGAAAGCATGCAGAGCTTGGACATGCAGAGCTTGGACATCAGAAATTGAATCTTTCTCTTAACTTTCTCAAGAATCTTTAAGAACCATATGTCATTCCTAACCTTTATTTTCTCGACTTGCATTCCAACCACCTCCGAGGGAAATTGCCATTACCACCTGACATTGCTCTGTACGTTGATTACTCTTCAAATTATTTTAGCTCTTCAATCCCCGTTGGTATTGATAATAATATCTTGTCTGCTTATTCATTTTCTGTTGCAAATAATAACTTCACTGGAACCATCCCAATATCCATATGCAACGTTAAAAACCTTAACGCCCTTGACATGTCCAAGAACAGTTTGAGTGGCCCAATACCTTTGTGTTTAATTGAATGGAGTGAGACTCTTGGGATACTAAATCTAGGGAAGAACCGTCTCAGCGGAAATCTTTCTGGAACATTTCAGGAGAATTGTCGTTTGGAAACTCTAAATTTGCGTAACAATCAATTAGAAGGGAAGATACCAGAATCTATCTCCAATTGCTTGTTGTTAGAGATATTAAACCTGTCGAATAACCAGATAAATGATACGTTTTGTTAAATCTAGAAAGAGAGAAATATGTATTATATATATTGCTGTGTGTTCAATTACAAGGGGAGGACCCCTATATATATGAAGTATAGAAGGATTTAGAAAAGGAAAAACCTAGACTATGGAAAATATACATTAGGAAACAAAAAGAAAAGGAAAGCTAAAACACAGGAAATCTAATAAGGAAATAATATTTTGACACCCCCTCAAGCTCAGGATGGCTTGGAAAGCATGCGGAGCTTGGACATCATAAATTGAAAACGAGCAGTCACATGTGATTTGGTGAAGAGATTAGCTGGTTAAAGAGTGGAAGAAATATGCGGTAACTGAATATGTCCTTTGGAGAGGTGATGACAAGTAAAGTGACAGTGAAATTCAATATGCTTAGTGCGTTTGTGAAATACATCATTGTGGGTTATTTGAATAGCACTTTGATTATCATAAAAAGAAGGGTGTAGGAACCAGAAGAGTAATTCCCATTTTTTGAAGGAGTCAGGGAAAGCCAAATGATTTCAGAGGTAGTATAAGCAAGAGCACGATATTCAGCCTCAGCACTAAAACAAGCAACAACAGTTTGCTTCTTACTTTTTCATGAAATGAAAGTCACCGAGAAAAATGCAGAAGCCGGTAGTGGATCGTCGATCAATAATATCACCGCCTTAGTCAGAGTACTCTTGTAGCGTAAGACGAGAAGCATACGAGAAATGCTGGCCTTGGTATATGGTCCTTTTTATGTAGCGGATGATACAAAGAATAGTTGCAAAGTGAACAGATCATGGTGCAGACATGCATTGACTCACAATGTGAACGGCATGACTAATATCTGGTCTGGTGATTGTGAGATAGTTGAGACTTCCCAAAAGCTCTCGGTATAATCTAGGATTAGTCAGAGGAGTGCTATCAAAAGGAGAAAACTTAACATTCACTTCAAGAGGAGTGTCTGCTATTTTGTTGTCTGTCAGTCCAGCGCGATCAACATTGTCAGAAGCATATTTCACTTGAGAAAAGAATTACCCCGTAGATGAGTGATCAACCTCAATGCCCAAGAAGTAGTGAAGAGTACCTAGGTCTTTCATTTTGAAACATGAACACAGATAGGCTTTGAGTCGACATATGCCATCCAAATCATCCCTAGTAATAATCATATTATCAACATATATCAGAAGAATAACAAGGCCCTGTGATGAAGAAGATATGAACATAGCCGAATCATGAGCACTCTGAGAGAATCCATGGTGGAGGACATTAGTGGAGAATTATTCAAACCAAGCTTTGGGTGCTTGTTTGAGACCGTAGGGAGCATGCACCATGCAGTTTGCAGACTTGCCCAAGAGGACTTATGGAACTAGATCCTTCTGTACTTCATATATATAGGGGTCCTCCCTTTGTAATTGAACACACAATAATATATACAATACATACTTCTCTCTCTCTAGATTTAAAAAAACGTATCATTTATTTGATTGTTCGCCAGGTTTAATACCTCTTACAACGAGCAATTGGAGATAGATTCTGGTATCTTCCCTTTTAATTGATTGTCATGCAAATCTAGAGTTTCTAAACGACAATTCTCCTGAAATATTCCAAAAAGATTTCCACTAAGATGGTTCTTCCCTAGATTCAGTGTCCCAATAGTCTCACTCCATACAATTAAACACAATGGTATTGGGCCACTCAAACTGTTCTTGGACATATCAAGGGCGTTAAGGTTTCTAGCATTGCATATGGATATTGGGATGGTTCTAGTGAGATTATTATTTGCAACAGAAAATGAATAAGCATACAAGATATTATTATCAATACTAACGAGGGTTGAAGAGCCGAAATAATTTGAAGAGTAATCAACGTACAGGGCAGTGTCAGGTGGTAATGGCAATTTCCCTAAGAGGTGGATGGAATGTAAGTCAAGAAAATAAAGGCTAGGAATGACATATGGTTCTTGAAGATTCTTGAGAAAGTTAAGAGAAAGATTCAAGTACTTTAGACTTCCATTCCCGACTTTCCAAATCCAATTTGGTATCTCTCCACCAATTTGATTATCTGAAAGGTCCAATTTGGTATCTCTCCACCAATTTGACAAAGGAGCATTTCAAGGGATGTTTGATTTAGTCTTTTAGGTCTGGAAAATTCAAAAAGAAAGGAGGGGGTCGTTAAAATTGAGCTTGCAAGATTTTTTGGAGTTTTGGAAAAAAAAGGTTTTGGTAAGAGATGGATTAAGGGCTGCCTTTCCTCGGCAATTTCTCGGTAATTATAAATGTAAACCATGTGATTTGGGGCATGGGAAGGGATACTCCTTTTTTATTCATTCTGGCGGATGTTCAGAATGGAGAGCGAGTGAGACTGAGGTGGTGAGGGGTTTTAATGTTGGGCAAAATAGGGTAGAAGTATCACATTTACTGCGGACGATTTCGATGAGGATAGGTATATTGAAAATTTGAAAGGAATCCTTAAGGTTTTTTCTTTTGTGTCTGGGCTAAGTATTAATCTGTCTAAGTTGTTGTATGACAGATCAAGAGTGGTGAGTGGTGATTTCTTAACAGGGTTGCCGTTGGGTGGGACTTTTTGAAGTTTTAGAAAGGGTTTCAAAGAGGATTGAAGGATGGCACAAAAGTCTACGAGGAGGGAAATTTTTCTCGGTTCTTGGGAGCTTCCAATTTACTACCTCCCTGTATAAAAAACCGGCAAAATGGAAAAATTAATGAGAGATTTTTTTTGGTAAGGGTTCGGTGAACGGAAGGGAAATTGAGATTATCCAAATTAAATGGAATATTATCGAAATATGGCTTTGCTTGGAGTGGTTAGTTTCCTTTGAGGATATTATTCGGTCAGAGAGTAAGTATGGGGCTTTTGAGGTTTGGGATCAGTGGCACTTCTCGTGCCCGTGGAGATTTCTAGGTGTGGATGATTTTATGCAAAACATTAAATTAGGGTGGGTGTGGGGAATTTTTTAGGAGGATATATGGGTAGGGAGTAGTCAAAGGATCTATTTCTTCTAGCTTGTTAAATGGTTTCCTTGCAATTCATTGGGAGTCTTTTCGTAGAAACTTAAATGATAGGGAGTTTGTTGAGTTCACAGCTAGATGGAATTAATCATTGAATATTATCTTGATGTCTTGGGTGGCTCATTCATCAGGTTCATTTTCATGAATTTTTTTTAGTGTCCTTTCTCAATCTTCTCAATCACATTCGGTTTCATTGTAAATTCATCTGCGAGTTCCACAAAAATTAAAGTGTTTGCTTGGCTTGCGCTTATAAGGTTAACAAAATTCAAAAGGGAGGCCTTGTTGCCCCCATCTTGGTGTGTATTGTGCAGTAGAAATTTCTTCTCCTTCATTGCGGGTTTGTAAGATGGGAGGGTTATTTAAGGCCGGGGTGGTTGGTGCTATGCCCAAGAAATGGTTGGAGTTTGTGGAAGTAAATTGGCATTTTAAAAAGAGAAGATGGAATCCTCGGTTGCTTGGGGTGTTTGGATGGAAAGAAACAAACGTATAAATGTTCTGTTAGTTGAATTTCTTTCTTACAGCATGGGCTAGGGCGTCTGGTGTTTTATCAAATGCTTTCTGTTTCGTATATGTAATAGTTTTTTGTTTACAAGTGTGTTTTCTGCTTCTTTTGTATTTAACAAAACCTTCAAATTCAGTGAAAGAGAATGGGCCTGACAAATTGTTATTAGAGAGGTCTATGTGAGTGAGGTTTTTGGACATTTGAAGTGAAGGCACTGCACCAGTAAACATGTCGGCTGACAAATCCAAATAAGCAAGCTGAGTAAGGTTGCCGATAGAATTTGGTAATTGGCCTGAAACATTTGTGTTGCTGATCGCTAAAGTCTGAAGGTTTCCATTTTGCGGGAATTCTGGCAAAGAACCATTCAGTATTGCATTGAATGATAAATCCAGAATTTGCAGAGTTTCTAAGTAGAAGATCTTTTCTGGAAGTGCTCCGTTCAAGCTACAAGAACTAAGATACAGCGCTGTCAAGTTCTTGAAATTCACAAGAAACTCGGGAACTAGAGCATTTAGACTGTTATTATCGAGACGAATCACTAAAAGAAATTGAAGTTTCAAAAGTGAAGAATCAATAGGGCCTGAAAGATTACAATTTGACAAACTCAGCACTCTCAAATTAGGCAACCAAGAAGATATTGGTTGGCCCCCATCATATCCCTTTGCTGATATCTCTACATCGTCCAGATAGAGTTCAGTAAGCTGTGCGAGATTCTGAACAAACATATTTAAATTCGGATTCTCAAGTTTTAGCAAAAGGATATCAGGGACGAAGAATGTGGAGAGATCAAGAGTAACCAACCTTGTCAATTGAGACAATTCAATTGGGATTTGCCCACCAAAATCAGAGTGACAAATTCAAGTACATCAAACTAGTAAGGTTAATGAATGTGGATGGAATTTGTGCAAAGTTGAAGTTGTTGTAAGCCAAATTCAAGCTCTGAAGGAACCGGAGATTGAAAAGACTACTTGAATTGTCGATTCCACCGGAGATTGATTGGTCGTTCAAGTCTAAGCCAGTAACATGGCCATCTTTGCTGCGAGTGATGCCTTCCCAAAGGCAACAATCTTTATTATGATGATTCCATTGAACCAGCTTGGTAGAAAATGAAGAATCGAATTTGACGGTGTTCTTCAACTGGAGCAACAAACTTCTTTGATCCTCCAAACATTGGGCATTTATTGGAACGATGCTTACACAACAAATGGTGATTATGGTGATAATGAAAATGGGAATGAAGACTGAATTTCTCATTCTTTTTTAGATAAATTGTGAGGGCCAGACAAATTGATGAGTTGATGTTGGAGACTGTTCCAATGTTTAAGGACAAGCACTCACATCCTGAAGATAGGAAGAAATGGGAATTCTTGAGTGCTGCTTCGGTGGGATATGTTTTAGGCTTAGGATTTGTCATTGGGCCACTTTTCTTCTACGAAGATGGAGTAAATGGTACTGGAAGCACATTGATCGTGTTGTTTTGTGGATTGCCAATCATAAAGGCTAAGGAAGCAGAAATCGTAAAAGAAAAGCCTACAAGAAACCAATTCGAAGACGTTAGTGTTCGAGCTTAGTGCAGCAAGTGGGCACTGATAGGTAGGTTCAATTTCTTTCGAGTGTGAGTTTGTTTCAAGTGTTTCCATATAAGGTTTCAGGAATCTTGTTTTTAGTCTTTTTTTTTTTGTTCATCTTTTTTACTTGAGCAAACAACCTCCTTTTTGGAGTGGATGCTTTGTAACTACATACTACGGAAACTAAGTGTGGCTCTCATTTTTATGGGACATTTACACCACTTCCACTTACACCACTTCTATCATGGGCCCTACTTACCCTTTTTGTAGCAAGCCTACATTATGACATTGGGAGAGGAGGATTCAGGCATAACAGCACAGGGATCAAAGGAGCTCCAGGAAGGAATGGGGCTAGTCACTGGTTTATCTTTATTTTATACAGTTATTACAGTTACATTTAATAGTTTAGATGTTTCTTTTTCTAAAAGTTCTCAGCGGGTATTTTGCATTTGTATACGAGCAAATCTTGGAACTGTAGTAGAAGTTATATTGGGTTAATAAGAGTTTCTCCTTTTACCTCTTTTTGGTCTGTTGAGGTTTGAGAGGGTATTTCCTTCAGATGATTGGGGGATAGAAGTCGAGACTTGTTGAAGAGTAGTGTGTAAACTGTAAAGCGTTTCTTGAGCAAGATTTGAATTTTGTTTTGCCTTTCATGTAGCATTGTGCACAAAAGTTAATAACTTGTCTCACAAAAGTCTTCACTTCATCATTCCTTAAGTCCCATAGGTTTGATCCTTTAGAATTTGACTCATTTTCTGGGATTTGAGAACACTGAGTGACGGCACTCAACCCCTAACCTCGAATCCAAGTACAACATCCGCTGAAGCTGGCCCAAGTAAATCGAAATAGAAGTCGGTCAATGGATCAAATGAGACCAAACAAAGCCCCTTTAGGGATAATCAGGCTCGAACTAATGACTTCCACCACGTCAAGGTTTGAGGGACATTTTGGAAATCTAGGAAAACGTTGGAAAAACATGTAGGGTGTGTTTGATGACACTTCTTTTTCGATGGACTATGCTCCAAATATTATATTTTCCATCGTTGGCGATTTGGTGGTGCTTTATTGCATAGTTTTTTATAATCAATTTCTATGCTAGACTTCATTTAACCTAACTTCCTCAATTCTAAATTCTAGACAACTGCCACCCTAAGGCCTCGTTTGGTTCACGGATTTTAGTACTCGGGAAAGGAAAGTCGTTCCTTTCCTTTGTTTGGTACGCATAAATTCCGGAAACACTTTCCCGAGAGAGGGGAAAGTAGGGGGTAAAACCATTCCTCTCAAAACACATGGGATTGATTTTCCCATGTGATTTCCAAGCACTTGTTACAAAAATTTTAGACAATAATACCCTTACCTAAATACTTTTCATGCTTTACCAAACACAAGAAAGGAAATTTGACAGGAAATTTAGTTTCCCACCTCCATGGGAAAGATAAGGGAATTGATTTCCCTTCCATGAACCAAACAAGGCCTAAGTTTTTTGATTCCATGTTAAGCAATGTAATAGAATTCAATTTTCTTTCCTGTAAGCCAATCAAGTGCACTCTTCAATCTTTTGTGAAGCTTTAGGATCGATTAGGAGATGCTCTAATATAATACACTCAAAGGTCACCCTCAGTACAAGCTAGTGAAGAATTGCTATTGCAACCTTGTTTAAGGATATGTTGGTAAAAAGAAAAAAACACCATGTTTAAGGGAGGAGAGGAGGGGGTTATAGCATACTAATGAGGAAGAAAATAAACAAAAATGACTCAATGCATCAAATAAACTCATAAATTGCTGATATTGGCTTGAATTTAAATCAAAATAAAGGATATGTTGGTAAAAAAAAAAACCTTGTTTAAGGGAGGAGAGGAGGGTTATAGCATACTAATGAGAAGAAAATAAACAAAAATGACTCAATGCATCAAATAAACTCATAAATTGCTGATATTGGCTTGAATTTAAATCAAAATAAAGATAATCTAGCCATTAAATACGAAAGATTCTTGAGATTGAATTTTTTGCTGATGTTTTTAATACTGCTGCCCTCCCAAATTAAGAGTCGCTATTAAAAGTCAACTCTTTTTGTGAAATATTGAATTTAACTGAATCAATTGTCCACAATCAAATGTTGTTTAACTATTGCTAGTTTTGTACATTGATTTGAGAAACATGACTCTTAAAAACGCCCTGACGAGGAAAGTAACTCTTAATTTAAGACGATGGAATACATGGAATAATTCCTACATTTCTTCACATTAATAGAGTTCATTCCTGCTCATAATGGTACCTTAGACCTGCTTCAGTGCACCAGCCAAAATATGACCTTGCTCTAATTCTCTACATTAACCCCAAATAGAAATTTTGAAATAGTGGAACTGTATACCTTTCCTTTAGAGAGCAGAGATATAATTAGTCAGTAAATGCCAATCACTTCATTGCACATTTATCCTTGGTATCTGTATCTGTATACGTATTACTGATGTTTATATCTTACTACAAGAACGATGCTTGGTCG
The DNA here is from genome assembly GCA_021464415.1 of Lonicera japonica. Lineage (NCBI taxonomy): Eukaryota > Viridiplantae > Streptophyta > Magnoliopsida > Dipsacales > Caprifoliaceae > Lonicera > Lonicera japonica. Next base: position 42,725,626 of record CM038468.1, read on the forward strand.
TACACTTCAGTAACCAAACTCTGACATTTTTGCAGCCTAAAGAGATCACGAAAGTTTCAGCTCGAAGATAGGCTCTTTTCTCTGTCTTCAGTCACCTCACCAGCGGTATGTACTACACTTTAGGCATTTATTAATGGTGGAGTTTCTGTTTTACACCCTCTGTTATAAAAGCTTTTATATTATTTTTTATGCACGTGTCTGTAGAAGTAATTGCTCTGAGATATAGTGTTTGTATAATCTGGTACTGCATGCTTATGAAGATTGAAGAGTACTCTAGCCTTTAAACTTCAATAAGGCGTCTCTTTTCGCACGCACCTTAGGTCCATTAAGAAAGGCATCATACTCACTCCGTTCCAAAAAGATGGTCACCATTTTCCTTTTCAGTAGGTCTCAAAATGGCGGTCCGTTTCCGTTTTGGAACATAATCAACGTACTAAATTTCACAACAGAAAATAGTTTTATTATTGATCATTGATTAGGTTGAAATTAGTGTTTCTTGAATATGTACTGAAGTCAAAGTGGGACTATCAATTTGAGACGGAGGAAGTACTACAGCGTGAGTACATGGTGGTAAAGTCTGAATTTATAGAACTAGTTTATTTTTCTCTTCAGTAAAAGAAAAGGAAGTTCTCGGTTTATCTAAACTTGTCGCTTTACATATAAAGGGTGAAATACATTTTCTGCTTCATGGGTCACTTGTAAGCTTCATTCTGGTCCATACAGACTTGTTTTGGGCAAATTGATCCTGGATTTCAGTTTGTAGTACAATTTACTCCTCCGGTACTATTATTAATGGAATCTGATGAATTCATTTTTCCTGAAAAGTGGCTTTAAATGAAATTATTGCCAATGTGTGCATGTTAATTATAGCCACATGACCTCCTTGATTAAAGCCAATAACAACATTTGATGGATGGTCTGAGCTGCATTATAAAAAAAAAAAATGAAAAGGAGGGAAAAAGTCATGAAGATTCGACTTAGTTTGACGTTGGCTGGACGGAGGGTTTTGGGAGGCAAACGGAAGCGCAAATAATATGTGGGACAAGACGGCCGAGGGGATCAGGAAGATAGCTAAAGAGACGCTGGGTGAATCAAGAGGATGTGGACCTAGGGATAAAGAATCTTGGTGGTGGGATGATAGTGTACAAGATAAAGTTAAGGTAAAAAGGAAATGCTTTAAAGCTTGGTCTCTATGTAAGAATGCGGAAAATTGGGAATCTTACAAAGAAACAAAGAAAGAGACTAAGAAGGCGGTGAGTGAGTCGAGGACTAAAGCTTTTGATGGATTATACCAATCTTTAGGCATCAAAGATGGGGAAAAAGCTATTTACCGACTTGCTAAAGGTCGAGAAAGGAAGACAAAAGACTTGGATCAAGTGAGATGCATTAAGGACGAAGAAGGTAATGTTCTGGTTAAAGAACAAGACATACAAGAGAGATGGAAGAATTATTTTCACAAATTATTTAATGAAGGTTATGAGATTTTAGCATGTGGAGATGAGCTGAACATGCGAGAGGATGACCAAAATTTCACCTTTTATCGCAGAATTCAAGAAAAGGAAGTGAAAGAAGCATTGAAATGTATGGATAATGGTAAAGCAGTTGGGCCAGATAGTATACCTATTGAGGTTTGGAAGGGTCTAGGTGATAAAGGCATTGGTTGGCTCACAAGGTTTTTCAATGAGATATTGAGGTCAAAGAAGATGCCGGAAGAATGGAGGAGAAGCACCCTAATCCCGATTTATAAGAATAAGGGGGATATACAAAATTGCGCCAATTACAGGGGGATTAAACTCATGAGTCATACTATGAAGTTATGGGAAAGGGTGATTGAGCGGAGACTAAGAAAGGAAACCAGCATTTTAGATAATCAATTTGGTTTTATGCCCGGAAGGTCGACCATGGAAGCAATTTACTTGTTGCGGCGTTTGATGGAGCAATATCGGAGGGATCAAAAGGACCTACACATGGTTTTCATTGACTTAGAGAAGGCGTACGATAGGGTACCAAGAGAGATTTTGTGGAAAGCCCTATAGAAGAAAGGGGTTAGGATTGCCTATATTCGTGTTATCAAGGACATGTATGAGGGAGCTAAGACTAGTGTGAGAACACATAGTGGGTCCACAAAAGATTTTCCTATAACTATAGGACTACACCAAGGGTCAGCTTTGAGCCCTTATATGTTTACCTTGGTCTTGGATGTACTCACGGAACACATTCAAGAGCCAGCACCGCGATGTATGCTATTTGCAGATGATATTGTCCTAGTGGGTGAGTCCAGAGAAGAGCTAAATGGGAAGGTGGAAACTTGGAGACAAACTTTAGAAGCGTATGGCTTTCGTTTAAGCAGAAGTAAGACAGAATATATGGAATGCAAGTTCAGTAAAAGGCGGAGCACTCCTAACTTAGAGGTAAAAGTGGAGGACAATGTCATACCACAAGTCACTCAGTTTAAGTATCTTGGATCCATTATACAAGAAGATGGGGAGATAGAGGGAGATGTAAACCACCGGATTCAAGCAGGGTGGTTGAAATGGAGGAAAGTTTCGGGTGTGTTATGTGATAAAAAGGTACCACTCAAGTTAAAAGGAAAATTCTATCGTACTGCGGTTAGACCAGCGATTTTGTATGGGACCGAGTGTTGGGCGGTCAAAAGCCAACACGAGAATAAACTAAATGTAGCTGAGATGAGAATGTTGAGATGGATGAGTGATAAGAATAGGAAAGATAGGATCAGGAATGATACAATCAGAGAGGGAGTTGGGGTGGCACCTATTACAGAAAAGATGGTTGAATCTCGACTTAGATGGTTTGGGCATGTATGGAGGAGACCTGTAGATGCCGTGGTTAGGAGAGTTGATCATATGGAGGGAAGCCTAGTTGTTAGAGGCAGAGGAAGACCTAGAAAAACTATAGGTGAAACTATTAAGAAGGATTTAGAGGCAAATGGTTTCACTAAAGATATGATTCATGACAGACCACTATGGCGTCGTTTGATCCATGTAGCCGACCCCACCTAGTGGGATAAAGGCTTGTTGTTGTTGTTGTTGAGGGAAAAAGTCAGTGTTTGATTTGTTTAACATGAATTTGCATAATCACACTTCATCTGAAAGAGAGGGAGAGTGACTAGCATCAGCACTTGTAAGTTTTAGTGTATCACTCTATTTTGTAGACTATTTTCAGAAATGGGACTCTTAGTTCGAGACATACCAAAAACTAAAGTGGGACTCTCAATTTGAGACAAAGGATTTTCTTTGGAAAGGGTTCTACTTCTTTCGATGGCTATAATTACATTCTCTTACTATACAGAGAGAACCTTCTGTAATATCCCTGAAATATCCATGTCACGTATACTGTGTACATCTAAAAATACTAACGAAGGATTCTACTTTCCAACTTCTCTCTCCATTCCTTTTTTTTTATTTGGAAAGGGAGGTCAAAGTCTCTCTTCTATATTGAATTGGATATTTTCACTTATTTAGCCTTAAACTTTGTTACCATTTTTTTGACTAAAATTGCGTAAGACAGCCTGCAGATTTTACTTATAATTTTACAAGAAAATATCTGCCTGAAATAGGCCACAATAATTTTCTGTCTCAATATTTAATCTTCTCTTTCAGTAAACTTGGAAATGTAAAATGAAATTTCCAGATTTTGACATAACTTGGGGACTACCCTAGTCAGCCGAATCTAACATTTATGTTCCTTTGTTTTGCTTATGCAGTCAGAAGAGATCGGGATGGGACGAGAGGGTGAGCTCTAAAAATACACTCAAGTCTCTTTTTCTTTGTTTAGTACTAATTTAGAGGTCTGTATTGAACTGAGATGTTTACAGCTTGAGCTGTTTTATGAAGTAAACGAGCCGAGCTCAAACAGAAACCAGCTCAACTCAAACATGGCTTCACTTCTTTTAAATTTATACTTAGCTCGATAAGGATAGTGAAACCACCTCAATTATTCTTGTGCATTCAAGACATATTGTATTATGTGTAGAATAATAGGCTTAGCTTGATAATGCTCTTTTCTGAGCTGAAATCTAGCTCGTTTATGGCTTGTTTAGTTTGATTACTGAGCTCGGCCTAATTATGTTGAACCGAGCTTGAACATCGTTCATTTGAGATCAACCAATATTGGCTCAATGCCTCAATCTTTAGCTCAATAAAATGTAAACGCACAAGCCCGAACATTCTGAAATGTGGATCAGCTCGGCTCATTCACACCCTTATTGATTGACCATATATTTTTCTTCTTTTTTGTGTTTATTATAGATGGAAGATCAGATTTGGGTCATGGCCGATCCAAGGGCGGCTTAGGCGCCAACGGACAGTAAGTTCACCGTCCATTAAAAAAAGAGAAGAGTTTTTTTGTTTTTTTAAATGCAAAAGGTTAGAAGAGTTCTGCTTTAAAGGTAAATTGATAGGCAATATCTTGATTGTAATTATGCATTTTGCACTTATATTAATCTACAGGGGGAAACCCAAGAAAGGAAGAACAGGACCAAGAGATGGAAAGAAAATAAGGCTGTCAAGCGATTTAGATCTTGATGATGAAGACGATCTCGATTTGAGCTCGAGATAGGTAATACCGTAATACTATTTTTTATTTTCTAATTTAGTGTCCAAATGTAGACTATGTTGTGCGTTAGCCTTGTTGTCAGCTGTGAGAACTCATTAATTTGTGTGTTAGTTCATTGCAAATTTCTGGGCGCTCCAGTTATGTTAGAATTCTTTCTGTAATGTGGCTGTTGTAGATGACTAAAAGTGCCAAATTTATTGGACACTAGTAACAATATTTAATTGACAGAGTTTATGAATAATGTAGTTAACAGGGACAAGGAATAACTATGTGTAATGTATATATGCGTGCGCCTATTTTATTTTGAGTTTTATAGGGAAAAACTGTGGAATTCTCCTTCCGGCACTGTGGGTGATGCTTGCCAATCTCATAAGCTTGATAGACATTAAGAGTCATGGCCTTTTTTTTTTGACATAATTAATAAATTAAATTTCGATATTATACAAGTTCTGTTCTTGTCCATTAATTACATTGGACTCATTGTTTTTCTTGACATGGAAGTCAAAATGTGTGTTATTGTGGAGAATTGTACAATGTGCTTTTAGGAGTTGTACATTACTTCGACAGAAGATGGTTGAATAATACAGCTAAAAATTTGAGTTTTACGTGCACAAGTTTCCGAATGCAAAATAAAGTGGTCGTGCAGTTCTAAGATTTTTGCTTTTAAGAATTTTAAATCGGTGAATTTAAATGAAATGTTAGCGTTATGAATTCAAATAGTCTGGCATAAAAAAATGGTAAAGTCGGGAATAGTTTATAAAGTTTATGGGCACTTTTTCCTTGCAAATCTGTTTTCAGTAATAAATTTTACTCATGAGTTTATAACAAGTGATATCAGAAGAGTCTCTATGCTAGGTATAGGACCGAACGTGGTGTGGTCGAACTATGGCTCAAGTATAGGATCGGGCAAATAGGTATGGGACGAAATGTAGCAAGACCAAGTTACGTCTTGGACCGTTCAACTCAAAAGGGATGACTAATGGAGGGGGCACTGAATATTGATAGATGAGTGAAGCCACCGAAGTAGAAAAGGGTATCACTAAGCTAATGTTAGTAGAGTGGGCCGCCCTAATGTGGATTGTTGTAGATGACGATAAATGTTATGAACTCAAATAGCTCACACGGAAAAAATAGTAAACTTAAAGAATATTTTATACAGTTTATGAACACCCATATCTTAGGTTATTTCTAATGGTATTTTTTATAAATTTATTTATATCATGTGTTATGATACTTTTAATACATTTTTATATCTATTTAACAATATAATTGTATAGATAGCAAAGCTTCAAATAAAGTTTCTCTAATGGTGCCATTTTTATCTTACTTTTCTATCTTAGCATTTATTTAAGAATGAGAAAAAATTAGTGGGTTTCTTATATCCAATAAGGATGGGCCATGTCACATTAAAAATTTTAATCACTATTTCTACACGTAGAAATGGTGATAGAAATTTCCCATGTAACTCAACTTCTACTTCACATAGAAAAATTATAAAAAACTTTATTGGAGTATATTTTTTTTATCATAAAAATTTATGTGGATAAAAGTGACCATTAGAAATAGCCTTACAAGCCGGTTCTTATAGTATTTGTGCTGTTGTTTTAACTAGGCATGTACATTACGACTTTGGTCTGGCCTGGCTTTATCTACTATATATATATATATATGTTACATAATATTTACTAATTTTTTTTAACAAAGAAAATATAATTCTCTTCCTTTTTATTGTAACATAGAAACCCCCAATCCCACATTCAGGGTGTGACTCAAACCTAAGATTTCTTGAATTTGAGTGTGCGCCTTTATCACTAGGATAACAATATTTACTAGCTACAAAATTCAAATCGAGTTTATATTTTGACATTTCTTTTACATTCTTCCGTCTCTAACTTTGGTACTTTTTGATAAAGTTCTAATTCATTCTAATCTAAGAATAAAATTATTTTTTATTTTAAAAATTAGTATATTAATTATGTTCCAAAAATAAAAGGATCATCAATTTAAGATATCCACAAAAGCAAAATAAAAAATGAGGCTTGATTTAAGACGGAAGCCATATAGCAAAATTATATACTGATGTCAACGTAAGCTACATTTTAAGTATAAAATATGTTTATTATTGTGAGATTGGAAATATTCATTATGTTAAAAAAAAGAATTTTGAGATGTCAAGAAAAGATAAATAATAAAACTCTTCTCTTAAAGGGGATTCTTTAGGGAAAAATTACGTAGATAGTTACGGTTACGTTTTTCTATGAGCTTATGACCGGGTAAAATTCAATAATCCTAGCGCGTCCTTTGATAGTCTATTATGTGCACGTAACTTAATAACTAAGTAATTAACCAAAAATCAACCTTTTAATTTAATATACATATCGAAGCATCTATTTAAAAATGTCACATAGGGCGAACTAAGTCTAAATTAGGTTTTAATATCATAAGACATTATCAAACCTGTATTGACAAAACCCTAGGGTAATATAATGAATTGGTTGAGTGACAAAATGGAAAATTTGGTCATGCTTTTGAAAGGCTCAACAAGTAGTTTCCGTTTAATAGTAACCTAAAAAATGATAATAAAAACACTTGATTTATGTGAAAAGTTGAAAAACAAGTTGAGACTTGTGGTGAGGTACTTCTCATCTCATACTTAATCGTTGTTTAATTTATTTTTATTTTTTCTGAAATTTTGTTTTTCATCACCTCCTAAATGAATTTTTTCCATGAAAAAAACTACGAAAGTTAATCTTATTGCATGTCTTAATTTATTTTCTAGCTTGTTACGGAAATTAATTATTTTTCCTCCTATTTTTATGTTACTGTCAAATGGAGCCGTGGATTTCAAATTTGATTATTTGGAAGTGGTCCCTATGGGACCAAGTATTCATATTTCAGTTGCAGTGGATTTAAATTGTTGGATATCAGTTCAAAATTTGGAAAAATAATCAGAGGCAAAGTCATGCTTTATCTCTTTTAATTAAAACGGGTCGATATGTTTTTATTAGTGTTTTGACTAAGTTCCTTTTTAGCTAGAGAAAATTCAATTACGGTAAGGATCAAATCTTATATTATCTAGATTACAATACGGAATTACTCGTAATTAAATTGTATATTAAATTGTGATACGGTAATCCCGTATTGTAATATAGATGATATATATACTTACAATAACGTATTATTTCTTCTTGGTATTTGGCAATTACAAAATTAAATAAAATTAATTACAAACAATTTTTCTTCATATTGATTCACAATTGTGGTCCTAATCACTATTAATTTGGCAAATAATTAGGAGTTGCCTTAAGACCTCATTTGATTCAGGTATTAGGGTCAGTGGGATTAATAATATCAATATTAATAGTACTGGATTATTAATCCTGATATTAATTTAATACCAATATTATGTTTGATTCATGCAGTATTAATATTGGGATATTCCATGCTGATATTAATACCATGTTTGGTTATGTAACTTGTATATGGGATTATATTTTGGAATAACAAAATAATAATAATAATAATAATAATAATAATAATAATAATAATAATAATAATAATAATAATAATAATAATAGTAGTATTAGTGGTGGTGGTGGGGGTGGTAGTAGCATTTTTGAAAATATTATAGTAGTAATGGCATTTTTGAAAATATGTGGTTCATCTTTCTTAATCCCGGATAAACAATACCACATCCTCCCTAGGTATTAAATTATACCACAAAAAGTGATATTAAGTTAATTCCAGTATTAGTAATCACAGTACATTTATAAGAACCAAATAAGGTATTGTAAAAAAAAGTGATATTAATAATCCCATTCCACTTTTTAATACCAGAATCAAACGAGGCCTTAAGTGAATTGATGAAAAGTATGGTACAATTGTACACTTTTTATATGAATGGGAATGATTCAATTTAATTCCCTCAATTAATCTCTTAAGGGGATGGTTTGAAGACGAGAGTTAGAGAGGGTTCGAGAGTGATGGGGATGCATGCTCAATTCTTATTGGGGCAATTTCAAATCCTTTTCTTAATAAAAAGGTATCATCAACTATTGATAGATTTTATTTTAAAATTTGGGGTTCTCTTGAAATAACAAGAAAAAACTTTGACGTATAGTGGTCATACACTTTCTATCTCAAAATTTCTCTCCTACTTTCATCTTGATATATTTTTTATGAAAAACCCATAATTCTAATCTAATTAAGGGTCAATATTACAAATTATTTTCTCTATAAAATTTAGTTCCCTAATTATATCATAAAAAAATGAGATTACCTATAATTTAAAGTGTGCCAAAAAAATAACTATCAAATTGTATTTTTTTATTCTCTGTCTAGGATTGGGTATGCCACGAGACTCAGCGAGCACTTTTTATAGTTCTTACAAATTGTCACCAAGAGGGAATGGTAGTATCAAGATTAAAATGTAAGCATTACAAGCGAAGTATTAGAATTTTACCAACTTAATCAACCCTCATCAATGAAAAAAATACTATCAATTTAAGATAACCATAATTGTTGTGTCATGTTATTATTTTAAAAAAGAACCAGCTAGTTTTGGGAAAAACCATTTTTTATGGGAAAAAAAAAAACTATGTTACCTAGCTAATTGTTATAGTGGTTAAATTAGATACAAATTAAACATATAACATTTAAATAAATATTCCTGTAAAACAAATTAAAAAGTATGACTATTAGGACTCGATCTAAAAATTTTGCTTGTTATTTTAAAAGTGTTCAAATGGATGTATATAAAAGTATTACTAAAAATAATTTTCTAGAGTATTACATTAATTTTTTGGGGAGTTAATCGCCTTACCTTAAAAAAATATGGTATTTTTTTTTAACAAAAATTTAATCGAGTACACTATCGTATTTTGTTATGTTTGTGTCCTACTCCTTCCGTCTCAAATACTAGAGATTATTTTTTTTTAAGGTTTGTCCCAAATTAAAAGTTTAATTTTTCTTTGATACCTGATCAAACATACTAAATTCCAAATAAAAAGTAGTTGTATCATGTATGTATCTTGATTATTTAAATTGTAAAAGTGATACGGTCTGTTTAAGCTCCGAGAAATAATATATATATGTATATATATTACGTATAAGAAAATACTCTTTTTAAGAAATTTCTTACTTTAAGAACGATAAAGATTGTTTATTTCGAGAGGTAAATAAATAAATTTTTTTATGAAATTAAGTGGAGATAATCTCTATAATAAGTATCATATGCTAAAAATTTCATCAAAAAAATCAAATCAGAAGTAGGTGAAATGAAAATGTGATATATATGTTTATTTTCGTCCATTCAAATCATATAACCAACTTCTATAAAAAGGATTATATATATATAATTTGGTGAAAATGACCTACTTATTATTGAGACCGTCTCTACAAAGTTTTTTTTTAAAAATTCATTCATTTACCCTCAAAATAGACAGTTCTTATTGCTCTTAAGTAAGGGATTTCCTTATAACAACGTTTCCATGATCAATATATATATATATATATATATATGTAGTGTTTGAAAAAGTAAAACCATTGAAAAAACATAAAATTACGACCACTAAAATTACATAAGTTAATTGTTTGAGTCAATTATATTAAATAATTGGCCCCTTCGATCAACTAGTACTTTTTAACCACCATGGAAGAAAACAAACTTAGGAGTTGCTTTCATGTATTAATCCGAAACCATGTTGGCGGATAAACAAATATTTTTTCTTGCCTTGGCCTGTCATTTTCAAGAAATTTTTTCTATCATATCGCCTCGTGTTGAATTGGATCTCTTTATTTAGTTACTATTTTTTTGACAAAATTGATGTTGGTTTTTGAGGTTGGTTCCAAGTCGAGAATTGTTAGTGTTTGCACACACATATATATATATATATATATACATGTTCTAACTTAACTATAACGGATAATATATGGGAGGCTAAATCAAAAAATAGAATCATATTGAGTGCATATATACACATAGATATATCTTAAATTTATTGTCTATCAAAATGAAGCCAAATTTGTTTTATTTTCTAAATTAGTGAAAACTCTAAAGGGGATCAAGTTGAGGTAATCCTATTTAATTGATGCTTTCTTGTGTTGAAAAGCACAAAAACATTGAAAAGCATTCAAATGACTGCACTCTCTTGGTGAACGATTTGTAAAAACTAATTTAATTCTTCGTTAAGTTGTGTGACATGCTTTGATCTTGGAACTGAGATAATTTTTTCTCACCTAACATTTTTGCACCAAATAATTGTTAGCAATATATGAAACAATATAATACTGTTTTTTCTTGTTGATAATAATCAAAATCGAACCAATACCGAAACCGAGTCCTGTGATAACCACAGTCTCCTTAAAACAGTTACGCCGCCTCTCGGTAGTGCCATTAAGTGATTAATTAATCGAAATAAATGCAATGATTTCAAAATTAAATGCAATGATTTCAAAGTTCAAATTAGGAAAAATTAAATTTCCGGGTGCAAAACTCAACCCGCACAAGGCTCACTTTTTGGTCCGGCATTCGTGTCTACATGAGCCGTAAAGGTTTCAGGCTTAATTCAGTCCATGATTTACACCCCCCCTGTGCCTGTGTGCACAATAGAGAGCTTCTTATCTTGAATCATTCAATAAGGCATTCTCATGAGCTTAGTTATAAACCCATAGAATTTTTTTCACCTTTCCTATGTGGGACTTCCCACTTTCATTGCATTTTTCTATTTCAACTTGCTCACTTTGAGTGACAATTACTCATTCACCACTTAACCATTTTAAGCATATAAATACACGATTTCAATGTACTCACGTAGGAGAACACGAATATATTAAAAACTTTCACATCTGAGTACAAAGTCTTATTACAATTTTGCCCTCAAAATGGTAGAAAATGTGTTTTATAATACCCATTTTCTAACAATAAAAAAAAAGAAAAGCATTAAAACTCTGTTTCTTGCATGTTATTATATTTTATTGTTTGGAATAAGATTAATTTATTAAAAAACTTAGGTTGTAGCTCGGTTGGAAAAAGGAAGTGGTTTAATTTTACTAAAAAAACGTATATATGGTTGTTATCTCTTGTTAGTTTAGGTGCATGGTAAATAATTGAGTAGCAAAGTCAATATACATATATATAACTTGGTATCTCTTAACATATTTTTAAATTGAAGAACCAATTAAAGAATATCATATGCTAAGAATTTTAGTAAGGAGACATATATATGGTTGTTATCTCTAGACTCTTGTTAGTTTAGGTGCATGGTAAATAATTGACTAGCAAAGTCGATACATATACGATGTCATACAAAAGTAAGTGGATTTTACCCGCACGTGTATTGTGTGTACACAAATTAAAAAAAAAAAGGTAGACAAAATAAAAATATGGAAGGACAAACAGTTAAAGCACGACTCCACTGGTGATCGAACTCAAAATATCTGGTTTCGTAGACCAACGCCCTACCCATTGGACAATAGTCCTTGATGAGATCACAATCAAGTCAGTCTGCATGTATACATCGACTGTAGGATTGTGCTTTAGTTCTCCTATATAATAAATAGGTAAATTTCTAATTTATGCAGCCTCGTCGTTGGCAATATATTTGGCTTGTGTGAAAATACTGCATAACAATTGAAGCAAATAATACAATTTCTTTAAATTTCTAAGATATTTAACTCTAAGTGATCATTTCATCAAGAAGCTATGTGTGAGTGCGAAAGCAAGAGAGTGGATATGAGAAGGGTAACATTGAATTTTGATTAGATCAAATAGCATTTGAATGTTAGTGCTGGCGTTACTTTATAAAAAAATGATTAAGATAGTAAGGTTTAACTTCTATCTTTGAAATATTGAGCACTACATTGAACATTTTAATACTCTATTCTTCTCAAATTACGAGTGCAGTTTGACTTTCACATATTCTTAAAAATACACTAGGTAAGAGTGGATTTAAGATTCCTTTCGTGACATTAAGAGTCATTCTTCTTATTCAACGGTTGATTACGTTTCAATCGCTTTGAATAAAGTGCTTAGTGGTACTAAACCTAAGGGCCACTTACAAAAGCTAATGGTTATTTTCTTGTAGAGTGCTCATAGAGTTTGCTTCTTTTTCGAGTTTAATATATATTTATAGAGAATATCACTAGGTTAAATGTAGATCCAATACTCCCTCACAAATTTGTAGAGCGCCACACCCCTGTTTATCCATTTTTCTGAAAATGAAAGAGGAGAAAACAGATTAACATAAAATGTGGAGTATAAGTACTAAATACATTCACCTTCACACAATTATAGCTAGAACTCAAAAATTATATATATAATACTAATAACTTTCGATACTTTTGGAAGTTAGTTTTCTTTTTTACAACGCGAATCCAAATGAATTTAAACTATATATATAATTCTACTTAAATTTAATAAAAAAGTAATGAATACTTGAGGTACATTTGCATATTCTTTTTAGCTATATTTAATTTTGAGATGTTTTTAAACATGTAATGTAGCATATGTTGCTTTTATCCATTTTTTTTCCTTTTAAGGAAAAAAAAAATTGTTTTTACGCTTGCACACGGATGGAGAAAAGGGTTTAAGGCATACATGAATGCATCATAGTTTGACTCTCACTTTGAAAAAATTCAAAAGAAGTCAACATAGGTGAGCCTATCACTTCTCATACCTATCTGGCTCCCTCTCTCTCTCTCTCTCTCTAGTACACGTACGACAAAAATATCTCTCTTTCCGATCTCGAGAGCCATGGACTATAAATTTTTATAAAGGCAATCAAGTATTAATTTATAGTGCTGATGGAGATTACAAAATATCAGTTTTTGGCTGTATTTCAACAATTCATCAAATGTATGTACAAAATTTACTATTTTTCAATTGAGGAATAATATAAAAATTCGGTATAATTTAATTGAAATAGTGATCAAAATTGTATAGCAACATATAGTAGACATTAAACGACAAACTCAGCAACCGCTGACTGAATTAAATGCCAAATTAAGTTCCACTATAAAATACCGAATCGATGCTTAAATTTAGAGTATTCCCGTATAAATGTTATGATCAATAACACTAAAAATTGTAGTGTTAAAGTTATAATGATATTTTGTATATAAAATGGAATTGCCTATATATATATCACCCTATGCTAAATGGAGTTTTTAACGTTTAATATGGAGGACAATTTGCGCCTACCAAAGGTTCTTAGTCTAAACCTTCCTACTTTATTTTCGACTTTTTTAGAAAAAAACAAAAAAACAAAAACAAAAAAACAAGAACAAAAAGTTGAATATTCAAAATTTGTTATCCTAATTGGCGGCATTTGCCTAACCTTTTTATTTTTAGACGTTCATGCATGTATATGTGATGAAAGTAACAGTTTTTTTAGAATAATGTGTTAACAGTAAAAAAAAACTAATATTTATTGATATAATTAAGATCACGAGTTTAAAATCGAAAAAATAGGTTGTAAGTGTTTCATTCATAATTATATTCAAATTAAGGATATATTTTTTTATTCCATACTAAATAGAAGACTTTTTTCACATTTTGTTTTAGCCATAAGGATAGTTTTTAATATTTATCCACTGCTCCTTCTTTTGAATGGTTTCGTATATTTTTACCACAATAATTTATTATCACTGGTATTTGTTAAGCCAAACTAACCGTCTACATTACTACCACCACGAGCCAGGGGTGAAGTGACAGAGAGACCATGGTCCCTACCTGGACTTTTTAGAAAAGTTTCATAAGTATTTAGTTTTTTTTTTTTGGAATAGTGTGAAAAGTCAGGAGGTGTGCGTAATTAGCAAACTTGAAGCAGGGAGGGGGCGTTGTGCAACATGCATGAAGAGTATGGGGTAGATTTTCCTAATTAAAGAATAGGTTATCTAAAGTATCGGCACTGAGTCACTTTTTCTTCGTTTCTTCATTTTTCCATTTTGGCGCCACAGCTCACTGGTTTCACTTTTCCTATTCTTTCTCCTTTTGAGATTGATTCGATCAATACTGGTTCGGAAAAAATTAAATTTTATATAATAAGATGTTTTTGAGAAAAAATTAACTTGGAGATTAATATATATATTTAGAAAGATGTTTTTGTTTTGAAGCTATTGATAATGAAAATATCATTCAGCGTTTTCAAAAAATGAAGTGTCGAAGGGGAATATTGTAACTAAATATGTGATTTTTGACAAATAAAATGTTAAATATTTTAATATAATATTTAATTTTAGCCTTATTAAAAGTACATGTAATTTTTTTTAAAAGTGTATTAATTTGGCCCCTCCTAGTTATAATTTTTGGCTCTGCACCTAACAGGAGCTCTGTCAAATCTTATGCTTTTATAATAATAGATATAGACTAATGTAGATATGTTAAAAAAAATTATTAGAAAGAGCAAATGGACTAGCTGTTTAGTTAACATGTAAGAATATTTAACAAATTAAAAGAAATGTAGTTCATGTCAAACAAGATTTGCATAAACTCTCATGAGAGAAAAGATCAAATAGTTGAATGGTTCGTTTCACACGTAAAGCTAGCTTTATTACATAGACTTGCCAGAGTTGACTCGCTCTTAGTATGTATATATAAAAAAGACAGTAACTGAGTTAAGAAGGCGTTTCTTTATAATTGGTACTATATATAGCTTGATCATGGATTGAATGGGCAAATTTGACCATGAAAAAGCAAAAGTACTCACACTACCCCCGTGTGTATGTGTGTATATATATTGAGATTATAAATTTTATATCGAGTTAAACTCACATCACAATTAGTTAATTTTAAGTTGGATGATTCGAACTTTTATAAGGTATTAGAGCGAGTTATTTTCCATGTGTTAGGCCTATGATCGACTTCCCGTCATTCAATGTTATCCACACATTGGACTACTTTAGTCATTGCCAATTAGTTTTAATTAAATTAGATATCTAATTTGTGTATTTTCCATAGATTGAATGGACGTATTGGTACTTATGTTGCACCGGAAAAGAATGTGTATTTTCACGCAGGAAAAGAATTACGTAGAATTTAAGCATTTTTACTCTAATTCTATGCTCACTATCAACAAATTCATATGTCACCTTTCGAAAAAAATTAACATATTTCATTTAAATCTTTTATCCGTAATGCATTTATCTCTTAACCACACCCTTGACATTTTTCATGGACTCAGCCCTTCAATTATTATTTGCTTATACAAACATTATTTTAGTTTGAGTATGTGAAGATCTTGAATTCGATGAATGACTATATTTATTAAGGGGAAGCTTCATATCTAGAAAGTTAAAAGCGTGTTGAATAATTTTCATGAACAGCCGGAATTAGTTCAATATTTTCTATGACGTTTGTGGGCCGGCCCCACCTTTGTTACCAAAATCGATCACCACTAGCTGGAATGTCTCATTAGCATAATATAATACAGTCCGAAACACAATAATAATTAATAGAGATAAATCAGCAATACACACACATACATATATATATATATTATATATCTGTATATATATAATAAACGACGATATTTTTAAAATTTTAAAACTGTAGAAAAAATAAAAAAGTGTGATTGAGATTGTAAATACTTTTTCAGTGGTGAATAATGTCTTTGCCATTGGTTAAAACTAATTATGTAATACATTAGTTTAATTTGTGGCTAAATATATATCAGTTTATACCATATCTGAACTATATATATATATATAACGGTTATATTTGGAGTGCTGGAGAAAGATGAAAGAGACAGATCCACTTTCGTGGAAAAGAGGGATAATTGTATATTTTAAAAGTGAGTGGATTCTGCCTTTGGACTTTTATTTATATACATAAAGAAAGTTTGTTTTTGTTTTGAACCATTATTAAAAGGGAAAGTATATATAATATATATATGCATGTGTGTGTTTAAGGATAGATGTATAAATATACCCTCCCGTGGCCTATTCAGCACAATACTCTTGAGCTTTGGCATCTAAACTAAAAGACATATATACATATAGAGAGAGAAAGAGAGAGATCGATCTAGAGAGAGAGAGTGTGTATCTATAATATAAATCACAAGAAAATAATTAAGAGATGGTAAGAGCTCCATGTTGTGAGAAGATGGGAGTGAAGAAAGGGCCATGGACACCTGAAGAAGATCATGTTCTCATCTCTTATGTCACAAAACATGGCCATTCTAATTGGCGGGCTCTTCCTAAACTAGCCGGTAATTTTAATTTAATTAAACCCACATATTACATATATAATCCAATCTTTAGTTCGTACTTCGTAGTTCATACTCTGCCGATTGCATGATCGCAAATTTGTTGGAAGGTATTGGCTCAAAAACAAATGTATCGACTTGTTATAGTGTGCACGAAAAGATTGTTTAGCACATGAATAAAGATTATGTACAAGATTGTAGCATATATCTATGTTAATACGTTTGCAAAGATTGGTACTTTTTTTAGTTGGAGATTAAAAAAGATAGATCGAAGATTCGTGAGGTAAGAGAGAGTTGCTAAAGGCATGCTATATTGCTAGACAGGAGGAAAAAAATTTGAAATAAACTAGTTTATCATTTGTTTTTTGACATGGAAAATGGATCAAAGTAGTGTTTAAGTTTTGCTATAGCTAGAACTTGCATTGTGATTTAGCATGGGTTTTTGCTCTTTCAAAAAGTATTAAGTAGAAATAACATTTTTTTTTCTTTGTCACATATATTTATTGTTTTCTTTTTGGACAATCTTTTTGTTTAGGTCTACAGAGATGTGGAAAGAGTTGCAGACTTCGATGGAAAAATTACTTGAGCCCCGATGTTAAGAGAGGAAACTTCAGCCCCGAAGAAGAAGAGGCGATC
Source organism: Lonicera japonica (assembly GCA_021464415.1). Classification (NCBI taxonomy): domain Eukaryota; kingdom Viridiplantae; phylum Streptophyta; class Magnoliopsida; order Dipsacales; family Caprifoliaceae; genus Lonicera; species Lonicera japonica. Next base: position 42,743,040 of record CM038468.1, read on the forward strand.
ATTAAGCTCCATGAAATGCTTGGGAATAGGTGTGTTTCAAAAGATTAATTCTCTTTATGTAAAATTCTATATTTTCTTTATATACATTAGAGGCAGGGTTTTTTATGTAGAATAAGTCTAATTACTTACGTACACTCGCATGCATTCTTTTTTTAGTTTTTCTCTTTTGAAAAAAGAATCTAAATTTTGTATACATATATATGGGTTTTGTAGAAAAACATTTATATCCAACAATGGCTAAAAAAAATTGCTCTCAAAAAGTAGGCTCCATCGATCTTTGATTATTCAGGCATGATTAATTTCTAGGCTTTTTACACCATAATAATCCAACCTTTTCTACTTAGTTGTACCCAATAACTTATCCTATTTTTTCTTCTTTTATCATTTTCAGATGGTCCACAATTGCTGCGAGATTACCGGGACGAACAGACAATGAAATAAAGAATGTTTGGCATACTCACTTAAAGAAAAGGCTTAAAAGTTATCCTGACTCAAAAAATTCTACGTCTCTGAAAAACCCAAAACCCGAATACTCAAATTGTCCTACTCTAACGGAGATTAACAGCAACAGTTATGATCCACTTTCACCTCAACCCTCTTCGAGTGAGCTCTCATCGGTCACAAACCCTTCAATCATGGCAATCGAAATGGATTCACAAGCGACCTTATCAGAGATAGACGGATATTTATGGACAGAAGAATTATCTAGTGATAACTCCATGCAATCGGATGCTCCGACCTGTGATGAATTAGGGTTTGAATCCAAATCATCTAATTTTGGGAATATTTCGGAAGGGGATGATGGAATGGAGTTTTGGTATGATTTATTCATGAGGGCTGAGGAATTGCAAGAATTGGTAGGGTTTTGAGTACTATTTTGGATACACTGTATATGTTAAGGCAAGTGGACAAGTTGGAGATTTTGAAGTGTTATGCATCGTAGTGTATTTTTTGACCTTTGGCAATTAATAAGGGACAAAAATGTTCTAATTGTTCAAGCCCAAATTGAAGGAAAAGTATCTCAAATTAACCAAATAAACAAAATACCAGTCTTAATTTACTTTTTGTGAACTAGTAGTGCATGTAGGGTGATGTGCATGAGGAGGCAAAAAGGAGAATAATAATCTGTTGACCTAGTCTTGACAATTGTTTTGTAAACTATAGATGATATTTGTGTGTGTATATATATATATAAAGAGAGATAATGAGAGGAAATTGTATACAAACACCCTTATTACCAAATACCAATCATATCACATGTATGGTTATTCTTCTCTATCCTTTTGAGTTTTGACTCACACGGACTAATTATTGAACTTTTTATTGATATATTTAAATGGTAGTGGTTGTTTGTCTACTTTTATTTTAGTGGTTGTGGACCTATAATTTATATAATAAAAATTATATTGTGAAATTATCGTTTTGTATAAATAAAAAAAATATATAGTCAAGTTTATGTTCCTTGACTTCCTTCGTTGCTTATTTATTAGCGTTGTAATGATATGATCCAAAAATGTCATTTTACAACTTATTCATTCTACGTGTTTGGCTTTTGAAGGCAAAAATGGAAGTTATAAGTTATTTGTGTGAAACTTAGAACACCGACTACCTTTCAAAATGAAATGCAAATTCTTAAAAGAAATAGTGTGCTGTTAATTTAAATAAGGAGTGTACTCGAAAAAGATTATGGTAAGAGGATCTCATTAATCACTAAATTGAGGGAGGGAACTTAACATATATATATCCTTCGATCAATAAAACAAGAATTCTCAATTTTTTATTACCCAAAATACATTTCTAAGTGCCAAAGCTCGGTTACCACCTCCGGCCAGTTGCAGGCCAGTGGCGGTCATCGTGCGATACAAGTCCGAAACAACCACCATGGTTAAGATTAAGGAAATAATAATGATCAACAACGATATAATTAACTTTTATAAAATCTTGCTAACTAAAATACAACATTGTAAACCTTGTTTATGACTAATTAAAATACATTGTAAATAAATTAAATGAGTACTAGGATGGTGTTTATTTATTCCTATTGTTATGTTGTGGTCAGATTTAGCATGTTTTGTATTTTTTTTGTTCAGTGTTCAGTTTTTTTTTTAAATAATAATAAAAAAAAAAGAAGTAGTAGAAGAAGAAGAAAAGGAAAGTGCCTATTTACTTTGTTTGAATATTGTGCATATGATGACAATAGATTGCGTCAAATATATAACTGGCCTTTTCAAATTGTCACAAAATAAAAAATAGAAAGCCCAAAAATGCATTTAGTATATGGCATAGTCACATAACATGTGTAGCCCTATGATTTATCATACGTTGTATTTTAAAAAAAAAAATTAGCACTTATTTATTAATCTATATACGAGATCATACACTTTCAACAACGCTAGATCCTTTTAAAAAAATTAGATTTTAATTTTGGGTTTTTAATTTTAAATAAATTTTTCTTGCAAAAATGCATAAAATTGTGATAGATATAATGTTTATCTCATTTTATCACCGGGCCGTATTCTTTATCTTTTATGTGGGTAGCTGCATTCTTTAATTTTTTTGCCATGAGGTGCAACTTAGACAAAAAGACCTCAATAAATTATGAAAAAAATAAATTAACGTGGCACTTTTAGCTATCAAATTAAGATCTCGTTTGATTTACGGATTTAAGCATTCAGGAAAGGAAATGTTTTCCTTTTCTTTATTTGGTAAGCACAAGTTCCGGAAATACTTTCCTTGACAGACATAAAAGTAGGGGGTAAAGTCATTTCTCTCAAAACCCATATGATTAATTTTTCCTTGTAATTTCCTAGTATTTATTACAAAAATTTTGGACAACAATACCCATATCTAAATACTTTCCATATTTTACCAAACACAAAAAAGGAAACGTGATAGGAACTTTAGTTTCGTACTTCCTTTAGAAAATATAAGAGAATTGATTTTCTTTCCGTAAACCGAATGAGGCCTAAGATAGAAGAGTTGTTAACGATCTTATATTGATTATATTCTTTTTTTTCAAAAGGATTTTATATTCATTTATGAAGTTTGAATCCTATTGACTAATTTCACAAGCGGTTATACTTTTTTTTTTTAAATCAGTCAATTATACATTACTTGATTTAAAAAAATAAAAAAAATTATACATTACGTGGGGTTCAGTAAAAAATAAATAAATTATGTGGGGTAGCCTTGAAAGGGTTATTAAACAGCCAACTGCACGATTTACGTACGGTACTGTACAAACACAAATTATTATTATACAAATTACAAAATGATGTGACATATTAAATATTGGATTGCTTACAAAATTTAAAGAATTTAAACTACTCTTTTTGATAGACTCTGGTTGAATCTTAACCAGACAAATAACTTTTTACGTATGATTCATGTCTGTGTGTACCATTATTCATTAATAACATCTCTACCGGAAAGCATATGTTGTTGAAGAGAAATAAGGATTTAACCCCTCGCCTCTTTTCCTGTTAGTAATTAAATGCGCACTTAGAAATTTTTTTTAAAGCGAACTAATTAAGTTTAATATTAATATCAGTTTTTATAAATTAAAGAAATAATATTAATATTAATACTTCACATGAATATTCTAACATCCTAAAAAGTGCATGTCTTCAATTTCTATGTATAAAAATATCCAAATAAATACATATAAAATGTTACTAAAAATAATTTGGAGTATTATAGAGAGTACTTATGTGGAGTGCTAATAACATGAATATCATTTCCTAAATTAAACGAGAAAATTTAGTAGTAATATTATTTTTGTTTAAGATTAGGAGGGGCAAGATTAATACTATTAGTAATTTTTAAAAATTACATGGAGTGCTAATGACTAAATACAACATTGTAAACCTTGCTTATGACTAATTAAAATACATTGTAATAAATTAAATGAGCACTAGGATGGTGTTTATTTATTCCTATTGTTATGTTGTGGGGAAGATTTAGCTTGTTTTGTATTTTTTGTTACAGTGTTCAGTTTTAAAAAAAGAAACAAAATTAAAAGAAAGAGCCTATTTACTAGTTTGAATATTGTGCGTAAGATGACAACAGATTGCGTCAAATATATAACTGTACTTTTCAAATTGTCACAAAATTAAAAAAAGAAAATTAGAAAGTCCTAAAAATGCATTTAGCATATCGCGTAACATATATAACATGCGTCACCCTGTGCTTTGTTATACGTTGTATTTCAAAAAGAATTAAGCACTTTATTTATGAATCTATATACGAGGTTATACAATTTCAACAACTCTAGATCCTTTTAAAAAAAAATATTAGATTTTAATTTTAATTTTAATTTTAATTTTAATTTTGAGTTTTTAAATTTTAAATTTTTCTTGCAAACATAGATAATATTGTGATAGATGTTTTCTCTCATATTATCAGTGGGCTGCATTCTTTATCTGTTTATGCATGTAGCTGCATTTCTTTAATTTTTTGCGATGAGGCGCAATTTAGACGAAAAAAATCTCAATTTTTGAAAAAATAAATAAAATTACATGGCACTTTTAGTTATCAAATTAAGATAGAAGTTGTTAACTATATTATATTGATTATATTTTTTTTTTTCCAAAAGGATATTATATTTATTTATGAAGTTTGAATCCTATTGACTAATTTCACAAGTGGTTATACTTTTTTTTTTAATCAGTCAATTATACTTTCGTGGGGTTCAGTCAAAAATAAATAAACTATGTGGGGTAGCCTTGAAAGGGTTATTAACAGCCAATTACACGATTTACGTACACAGTGTATAAACACAAATTATTATTATACAAATTACAAAATGATGTGACATATTAAATATTGGATTGCTTACAAAATTTAAAGAATTTAACGTATTATTCATGTATGTACCATTATTCATTAACCCCTTGGCTCTTTTCCGATTAGTAATTAAAGGTGGAGTTAGGAATTTTTTTAAAGCGAACTAAGTTTAATATTAATATTAGTTTTTATAAATTAAAGAAATAATATTAAATATTAATACTTCACATGAATATTCCAACACCCTAAAAAATGTCTTCAATTTCTATGTATAAAAAGTATCCGAAAAAAATACATATAAATTAAAGTGTTACTAAAAATGATTTTGGAAATACTAGCTAGAGAGAGTACTTACGTGGAGTGTGGAGTGTTAATTAATAGCCTAAGATCATTTCCTAAATTAAACGAAAAAATTTAGTTACTAATATTATTTTTGTTCAAGATTAATTATATTTGTAAATTTTAAAAATTAAAGAGGGGCAAACTTAATTAATACATATATATTTATAAAATTTTAAAATAATTATAGCTAGGGATAAAATTGTTATTACATAAAATATGGGGGGATGGGGGTGGTTATTGCTCCATCACTATTGGTAAAAGGGTGATGTTATATGCATCTTTAAATTGTAGCCGGGACACCATTGTAGCCCCTACACGACATTTTTTATCATTAATGATCAAGACCACCACAAGGACACTCAAAATTTAAGCACCGAGTTGATTGCTTCATTGTCGAACTTAGACATTCGATTTGGTAACGTTTCACCGACTTGACCTATACGGCAACCTTTGACTAAATTTTTATTACTAACTCAGTAAACTGTCACCGAATGTAAACCTTTAAGTCGGCAACTTGCTACCGACTTATATTTCATGTAATTTTTTATTATTAATGATCAAGACCACCACAAGGGACACTCAAAATTTAAGCACCGAGTTGATGGCTCATTGCTGAACTTAGACATTTGATTCGGTAACGTTTCACCAACTTGACATATACGGCAACCTGACAGTAAACTGTCACCGAATGTAAACATTTAAGTCGGCAACTTGCTACCGACTTATATTTCATATAATTGGGCACCTAACCCCTAATTATGCAGCCACACACAAGATAGTTTTGTGGCGTCTTGGCTATAAATTAAGAGTGTATATAACATCATCCTTAGTAAAAAAGGTCTTAGTCACTTCAATTTTTCCTTTAAATATTTTTTTTGGGGTCCATTCATTCACTTCCATTAACTTCAAGAGACTTGATGTGGGTATATTTTATATTTCAAACTAAGACTTTATATTTAACAACCACATTGTCTTAACAGGACACATATATGTATTATATATAAAGTGTGAGAGGATTTTTAATAGATAGATCTGTAAAATTATAAAATTGTCCTTCACGCTTTAAAAATTACAATATGTAATACTTAAACGATCCCGTCTTGAATTAGATCCAAACCCGCATAGTTGTGGCAATCCTCTCCGACCTTTTTCATAGCTGGTGGACCACCAAAATTTACGCACCATCAACTCGGCATTAAGCGATTCGGGTTCACTCCAATGAGACACATGCACTATTAAAAGATGCACTTCATCTACAAGTACTGCCGCCCGATAATTTAATAGACCACTTTGCTGCTAACATCTATGGTTGGAAGTTGAGTACTTAATTAAGAGAAAACTTTTTCGGCGTGACCGAAAATGGGTTGTTGGGCAATTACTCCCAATCAAGAATGAAGATGGTGCAAACCCTAAACTTGCCCACCAGCTGATGACTTGGGTTGATTCTTGTACTTATGATTAATCGGTGATTTGCATTGGTTTTGGGACCCAAATCACACTGTCAGGGAAACAAATGGAGGTAGAGGGATCCCACAAGGGAGATTCTTTGCCACCGTGTTGTTAGCGTATACTTGACTCATTGCGATTCGCATTCTTTTTATATAATTGTTCAATAATTTTAGTATTATGTATTTTCAATAATTTTGAATTAGTGTTTTCGATTTTATTGATTGGTATTTCTTATGTTTATATTATATATTAAGCATGAGTACATAGTTTTAATATGTCTAGAAAATTATAAAATACTCTTTTCATATCGAAAATTGCTATAAAACATTATTTAAGACATAATATGAATGCATGACTTTTTAACTAAAACGCGCATTTAGTTACCTCTAGATCAAATGTCATTATTTATACTATTTATTAAACATATTCCCATAGTTACAGTTAAAATTTGATAGGCACGGGGTAATACATTATTGCCCTCCACAATTTTAGCTTGAGGTTTATTGAAAAAAGGGCCAACAAGTAATTTTGAAGACCACATAATGTGCAATCCCCCCCCCCCCCCCCACACACACACACTAAGCCCAAACCACTACTTTCTACACTGACGTCACAAATCTGCACACCCATTAACTCTTAAAATTGGTTGCTACAATATCAATTCCATTTATTTACAAGTATTGGTTCCATTTATTTCATTTACGAAGATTGCTGCGGATTCATTTTCTCCGCCCACGTAAAATATTCACGTGTGGGTTTCCTCTTTAGTACTCTACGCCATGTAAATTCAATATTTTTACCATAACATAAAAATTCACATAAATGAGTAAAAAAACAAAGAAAAAAAAAAGCACCACATATTTTTATATTTGTCTCACCATTTAGAAATAAACACTCATAGGTGCTTTGTTATGTAAATCAATTAAGTTTATCATAACATACAAGTGTGAAAAAAAAAATTCACATGTACAAGTATAAAAAAGAAAACACGGTGCCTTTTAAAATTTGTCCCATTTAGAAACAACAGTCATGGGTAATTCGTTTAGTCTTTATGAATTCACCTAAGAAAAAACACAAATGCAACCAACTGTTCACAACAGAAACAAAATTACGGCTAAAGAATTTCAAATTCAAATGAAATAGTAAGAGCAGAAAGAACACTATAACAGAAAAAGAAAACAAAGATAAGTCTACTAAAGAAAAGTCATAATTTGGACACGTGTAGGGCATGCCCCAGCGGCTAGTATATATATTATATTTTTCAGTATTTTTGATATAGTAAATCGATATTTTAATTTCTAAGCGAGTAATTAATACTAATATCACACCAATTTTTTGGTATTATCAATTTCTATATTTTGTTTTTCGGTACTTGAATATGATATACCAAAACCATTGTTTTTTAAATTAATTCAGTCGATTTCGATAAAAATTGTGCCAGTTACCCCATTAGTTGGGATGCTTAATTTGAAATTGGATTCCCGTCACAAATTTAGAGTCACCGTTTACATTTGCATTAAGTTTATGTAATCAATGGTCCGGTATAAAACTTATTTACCAAATCTTGCTTGGCCGTTGTGTTCATTACCCACACGATCCAGAAGTATCACTGATTGACATTGACCTATTAAATTAGTTATTTAAATTTATATATATATATATCAAAACTTTGATCACAAACTAATAGTCCCTTCTTTAAAGTAGCATGAATTAAGTCTGAGGCATAAAATAATCAGTTGCCACTTCAAACTACTAAAATCTCAATTGAAAGTTAAAATCACCAAGTTAATTGTAATTTACAAATTTTTGAAAAGCCAAACAAGTAAAAGTGTATGTCATAAAAAAGTTTGTTCAACAAATTATACAAAATGTTACACATAAAAAATGTAATTCGTCCGCCTACTGGACGAGCTGAAAACTAGTAGTATAGCAAATTATAATATATACATATATATATATATATATATATAAGCAGGGTTGGAGGCCGTAAGAGTACACCCCCCCCCCCTCCTCTATTTTATATATAGGATATGTTTGTCGCGCGAGATTAGAAGTAGCATTGGATAAATTAATCCTATCTGGTGTTGGAAATTTAATTCTTCAGGATATCTATGTGAAAAATTTTATTCTTCGGGGTCTTTTGTGTTTTAGATTCCAGCCCTTAAATGCTACATAATTGCACTCTATTTGTGTGTCAAGCTTAATCTTGATTGTTTATTCGAATTTTATTAAAATCAACTATTCTATATCCGTGTCAAACGCGTACTTAGCTGAAAATTTTATTTTTTTTATATATATATTTTTTAAAATTTGAAAATTTCTAAGTCAATTTTTATTTTTAAATGTGATATTTAATTGTAGCCTCTTTTTTTTAAAAAAAAAAAAAAAAACTTTTTGGTTGACTAAATCGTGTCCATTGGTCTGAAAGTATAAAAGGCTCACTCTCTTCCGCACTCACATTTTTACACGGAACAAACCCTAAATGTTTATCTAAAAAACAATCACATCTCTAGCTATAGCCTTCTCTCAGTTCAGCATATATCGTTGATTTCTTTTCTAGCAGTGATTATCAAAGTCGTCTCTCTCGCCTAATCCTGTTTCCTTGGACGATTCTTTCTCTCTATCATTTGCTAGCCCCATTCATTTCAGCAATTCAGCTCCTCCCCGTTCTTTTGGTACAATAAATTTTGATCCCCTTTGTTAAAATCCCGCCTCTGCTCCTAATTAGAAGAGAGGGTCATTATCATTTTGGCCCATATTTATTTAGCTATATTCCCCTTTGGCATTCAAAGTTTCCATTAATTTTGACAATTTCCATCGGATCAAATGGTCAAACTGTTAATTCCCAAGTGATGTGCCAAATATACTCATCTTATTTAATTTTTTTTTTTGGTTCCCCACGGGGTGTCCGGGCCAGCTTTCGCGCACCTCGACTAATCCCCGCTCGCGGTTCGTGGCTGCCGCTGGCCAAGCATTATTTTGACAACGCCGGGGTTCGACCTTGGGAGCTCCAAGTCGACCCAAGGTTGTCCCAGTGGCAGCCTTATACCACTGGGCCAAGAGGCTTGGTTTACTCATCTTATTTAATAAAAACCTTACTTTCATCTATAAAATATATCAATTTTTTAATAAAGAGTAAACACCAATTAATAAATCAAAAAGTTTGTTAGGTGTGTATTATACTCTCTTTTTTTCAAATTTATTTTTTTATTATTCTTTTTCAATTTTTAAGGAAAAAAAGAAGAAGAGAATCAATAGCGAATAAGATTATTTTGTTTATGTGATTTCTATTGTGTGCCAAAAAATAAATAAAATTATTAAATTTGAGACATTTTAAAAAGAAAAAAAAAAGTAACGCGAATATCCAATTAAAAATTGCTAGATTTACCCAAAATTTAGACAAACTGATGTAGCACCGTGGAATGAATTGGTGGGTCACACATCCAATGTAATATCAGTTTTCCTTTTTGTTTAATTGCCCCCACAGCTATAAAAGATTTACACAATTTATTGGTAAGTGCTACTCTATCAGATTTCAACTTTTAAGCTCCATTTGATCACAAAGATAAAAAAAAAAAAAAAAAATTAGTTAGTTTGTAAAAAAATATAGAAAATAAAGTGAGAGATGTTACTCATTTTATGAGCATATATCATCCATCTTTCAATAGTTTTGGTGGATAATTTTTACTCACCACCAAACAGCGAAAATTTCTTCATAGAAAAACTTTAAAATTAAGAGGATATTACTTCTATCACTCAACTTATTTTTCATCTTTTCATCAAAACTAATTCAATTTATTTTCCTTTTCTACCTTACAATCAAACGGAACCTTAAAGTAACCTCCTTTTCGTATAAAAAAAAATATTAAAAATTATCCTTACCTGACTATCCAAAGAACCCAAACCATAGCAAACTAATCAAACCTTATCATCTTGTTAAAAGGTTCAACCGAGCCTCTCGCCACATTTATCGTCACTAATCCTAGCTTTGACAGACAACCAAATCACCACCACCACCCCCAAATAATTTGCCCAACTGAAGCATAACACTCCATATATATACAGAGCATTTCCTACGCGGATTACTGTTCACGGATGAACAGTACGGATTGGTCATTTTGGCATGCTTCCCGATGGAATTTTTTGATAAAATTTTGTGGGGATGTTCTTCATCGTGTGTAGAACATCTTTACCAAATTTCATCAAAAAATTCAACCGGGAAGTGGATTAACTATATGATTGAAAAATATTGGATTTTATAAATCCATTTTTGGACCAATATTTTTCAATCACGTAGTTAACCCATTTCCTAGTTGAATTTTTTGATGAAATTTGGTGGAGATGTTCTACACACGATGAAGAACATCCCCACAAAATTTCATCAAAAAATTCCATCGAGAAGCGTGCCAAAATGACCAATCCGTACTGTTCATCCGTGAACAGTAATCCGCGTAGGAAATTTTCCCCATATATATATATACAGGCCATATCTGGTACGCACTAGTGCCTTCTGCAGATGGAAAAAGTTAAATATAACGGTGCAAAATTTTTTCTCAGTCAAAATCCCCTTTCACTTAAAACTCCCTCTCTCCCTCATACTGAGACCAACGACAGCATGCGCCCCCCACCTCCACGCACCTCTGACCTCCAAATTGCAGGCGACAGATTCTCTCTCCACTCCAACGAGGTACTCAAGCTCTCTCTTCCCCCATTCCGCGAAGCTCACGAACACGAAGCTTGCTCTCAGTCCCTCCATTCCACGAACTCTCATCCCTCCACTCCGACGAACGAAGCTCGATCTCCTCCCTCCTTTCTGAGAGCTCTCCTCCCTCCACTCCGACGAACGAAGCTCGAGTCTTCGAATTGTAAGTGGGTCTTCTTGGTTTTAAGAACTTAGGGCATGCAATTTGTGAGTTTGAAATATTATTCGGAATTGCTATTGTTGATGAATGAAACTGGTCCCTGCTTGTTGGTTAAAATGATTTGAGAATTTACATTATAGGGATGATGCTACTGCAAAAGAATTTATTTATTTTTTTAAATATTAACTCCTGCTTGTTCATTGGTCTCAGTATGAACTAAGAATGCTGTTTAAAAAGGGCAGAACAACTCTTTTCAATATTGGACTAAAATTCATATTGGAAAAAAAGTAAGCTAACTAATTACAAAGTTAACAATCATCACATATAATTACCAATGAAGAACATAAAGGCATGATGATGTTGCTGCTGTTGTTGTTCTGCTACAAAATCAATTTTTTTTTTAATTTCAGTCTATTGTCTATTTGAATATAAAGGCAATGATGGATTGTGTAGTATGTGATTTCTTGTGAATTTGACCATATCTTACATGATTGTGATTTGATTAGGAATATTGAAATTAACCTTTTCATTTTCACTGGTTTTTCAGATTTTTAGTTTTTAAGCTCTATAATTATGTGTATTTTGTATAGGTGTGAAAGGAATAGAAAATTTGCGCACTTAAAAAGGGGAGAGCTGTGAAAAATTGGATATTGATCCTAATTCTGAGTTGGGCCCAGATAAAGAGAATTTGATATACACTCCTCAAGTTTTAGATGAGTTGAAGCAAAAAAAAGGGCAACAATTTGAAACAATAGATGATGTTGTAACATTCTATAATGCTCATGCTAAAGCAGTTGGGTTTAACGTACGTGCTTTGACTACTAGGAAAAAGCCGGGAAGTGACGAGATAAGGAGAAAAGAGTATGTTTGTTTTAAACAAGGCAAATCTTCAAAAATTACTGAAGTTGGAAAGAAAAGACGTCGGGAAAGCTTAGGTGGGGATTGTACGGCTAAGGCTAAACTCACAATTTTAAAGTCAAACTCGAATAAATACATTATTACAATTTTCAATGAGGAGCACTGCCACCCGTTATCGACACCAAGTAAGGTTCACCTGTATATATATATATATATATATATAGAGAGAGAGAGAGAGAAAGAATTGGTTAACAAAAGGGGTATATTTTGCACAACACTTGAAAGTAAACTATTTGACTGAACGAAAATCATTAAAATAAGTGCCAAAAAGAAATTAATAGAAACTTTAGATGCTAAAAAAGTATAATTAGATAAATAGGGATCAAAAGAAAAATGAGCCTATAATGGATTGAATATAGTTGCACCTCTGCCGCTATACACAGAGTATACCATGATTTGTGTTTATTTCCTTTTTGTTTGGTTTGAGAAAAAAATTCCATTTATTTGATTTGACATTTTGTTTCTTAAATCCGACTTCTTAAAATTATACATTACAATATTATAAGTTATTGGGTAAATTTTTAACTTTTGGGTTTTTACTTGATAAAAAACCAATTACAGGTTCACTCTTAAGGTTCGTTTAGCGCGTCAAATAAGAATGTAATATATGATAGAATAAAGATTAGATAAGATAAAAGTCGGAATTAATTAAATAAAAATTATATAGGATATAATAGGAAATTGACCAGTCGAATAAGGATTCAGCGGGATCGGATAAGACAAGAACTAGTCGGATAAAAATTTAATAAACTTTGCATTTGATAGAGTTTCGAATTACAAGTCCGGATATTATATAATCCAACTTACTTTTGTTTTAAAAATACATGCAATTTTAATTGTTATCCGCAAATATATATATATATATATATATAGTCTAATGCGATTATCTTATTTATAAATAAGTTTTATAAAAAAATCTTCTCGAAGAAAAGTTATATATTACATACAATATTTACGAATTAGGCATTAAGTACAGTTTTAAATTCTAATGTAAATTTTATTTTTTTTATAAAATTAATGTTTCTTATAAATACCTTCATTTAATAAAAGAAAAATGAAAATATCATATTATACAATAAATGAATTTTATTAGTTGAGTTACTGTGATTTTGGGTTGTTGAACATTTTCATTAATCAATTTGATTATCTAATAGCGTAAAAAAGATCGAAAAAAATAAATGAAAATTTATTTTTATATTCGTTTTATTATCCGACAAGTACATGATAAAATAATACCACATATATGGGTGATATAATTTTATCTAGTTCTAATGAAATAAAATAATTATTTATCTTATCATTTTTAACAATAAATACTGGACATGATATCTTATCATTTTTGAAAACAAATACTAGATATGATAAATTAATCTAATCATATCTCTAATTCACGACAAACACACTCTTGGTTCACTTATTAGACCCTTTAGTTATTTAAAACTTATTTTCTATAAATTTTTATTAAATAAAATATTTAAAAATAGAGATAATAAGTTATAAGGCCTCACTCCGTAATGTTTTATAACACTAAAGACAAACTCATGTTTAATAAAGAGAAGTAGTGCTAATTTTATAATTTGGTTTTGCAATAAGGACACTTTTCATAATATTAATTTATTTTAAGGAAAATGATAAATGTTGATGGACAAAAATACCCCTAATATAAACATCTCGTAGCCCCTCCACCCCACCTAAACTTCTAATACCTCATCTCTCTCTCTAGATTCCATTTAACAATCAAATACTTTCCACTGTCTCATCAACTACCTTACCTCCTCCACCATCACCACCACCACTTGATTCTCCGATCGTATCACCTGGAGGAGCGCCATTCTCATCTCATTCTTCTTCATTTTTCTGCAGGGGTAATCATAAAACATATATAACTTTTGATTGATCAATTTCGACAGCCCATCGGGATTTTGAAAAAAAAATCTGATTGTTCCTTCTTTTTTTTTTTACAAACCCTACGTTGATCCATATATATATGTACATATATATAAATAGAGTGGATGTTGATCTCATTAATTTTGTTATTCTATGTTTTGTAATGGTGCTAAAATCATTTTAGCACTTTCTGGTTGTTATCCAAGTGGTGCTACCTTTTGGTTGTGGTTCAGAAAGTGCTAAATACATTTAACACTTTTTGGTTGTTGTCCAGGTGGTGCTAAATGCATTTAGCACCTTCTGGTTGTGGTGCTAAATTCGTTTAGTGCTAAATTCGTTTAGCACCTTTTGGTTTTTGTCCAGGTGGTGCTAAATGCATTTAGCACCTTCTGGTTATTGTTCAGAATGTGCTAAATGCGTTTAGCACCTTCTGATTGATATCCAAGTGGTGCTAAATGTATTTAGTACCTTCTAGTTGTGGTGCTAAATGCATTTAGTACCTTCTGATTGTTATTAGTGTCATAATAAGACGTGATATATTATAAGAAAGGGGTATTAGTGTCTTTTTTGTACAATGTCCTTAATTTACAAGGTTAATTTTTAAATATTTTTTATAATTATGTTATTATTAAAATAAGTCTTTATACTTAATTGCCTCTTTAAAATATGTAATTAATTATTTAAGAACCCAAGTGAAAACCTACCATCATATAAAAAATCATGAGGGACTGTTTTTGTCTCATACGATGTGCCATAATTAGGAGTTACATTACAAACACAAGCAGAAACTAGGCAGAAACTGGTGGGACGTTTCTATTTTTTGTCCTTATATTTGCAGTTGAGTGAATTCAAAATTCATTTTGTGTGCAAGGGTTGTCCAATAAGAACAATAGTCAAAATTAACAGCTATATCAAAATAAGAAAGTAAAAGTAGCCAATCGGCAAATTAATTAATAAAAAAATAAACAAGATAACCACCTCCAAAGTAATTAATAAAACTACTCGCGTGATGGAATTTTAGAGGCCCATTATGAATCATCACTTCATTGGATGTGGTCTCTAACTGCCTCTCTTGGTTTTTGTGTCACACATGAATTTTCTTTGACTTCCATCTTCAAACTTTATATTTTCATTAATTTGACTTTTCTCTAAAAATATTTTTGACTTTTCTCAGCTCGCTGATTTTATAAACTTGTTTAATTCAAGTTTTGGTTCGTTTTTAAAATTTTAAATTAGTAATTTTATTCTTCTTATAATTTATGTCAAGATATTGAATCTTATAATAAATTTCAAAAACAAACAAAAACTCGAACCAAACAAGCACTTACATTTTCTTCAGCCATTCAAAAAGCTTTTGGCTCTTCATCCTTGGATTCAGAGTTGTAGCCGTTCATTATTTTGATAGAACATCAAGAAAATGTAATGCGGGGTAAAAGAATAGTTATGGGACTCGAGTGTAATTCCAAAAAAAAAAAAAAAAATTTAAAAACCAAAATTTCCCTGCTCGAGAAAAATCCGTTACCTTTGTCGAATATAAAGCATTAAAACATGAAATACAATCCCTAAAAAAAGTGCCGTGAGAGGAAGAGCTAAAGAAGCAACTTCTCTACATCATTGTCTTGAGAATCAGCAATGGCGATTATTCAAAAATAGTAGCTTACTCCTACGTTAACCCAAAGAAAGAGATCTAAGAGAGGCAGGAGTATGCAAGAGACTTTTCCTCACTGAGCTCTTGAGCTGTCAAGTCCAGCTTCTTCCTTGAGAACTCATCAATAGATAGTCCTAAAAAGGCAAAGCTCAATTAAGACACCACACAGAATATACAAAGCTTGTTGATTCAGATACCTAATTTCGACAGCAATGAACATGTATGAATATAGAAGGAAATTGAATTACTTAGAATTGTTCCCTGTGAAAAACAGATAGGAACTGACTCCACAGATATTGCAATCAAAAACCACGAAAGATGGAAAATGTGAATTTTGAACATTTTTCACGGTAAATAAATCTAATCAAGTCCCATGGGAAAAATGAACATTTTCCAACATCTTAACCCATCCAAAAGATAGAACTTCAACTCTACCCCCATCCCAAAAAGAAAATGAACAACAAAGAAATTGAATTGCATGGACAATATCGCACGTAAAAACGTTTTAAAAGGCTAGGGTGTAGGTCGGGGCATTTTCTTGTCAAAAGGCAAGGTGCGCTCAAGGGCCAAGGCGCTAATGTGCAGTCAAAATTCTTAGGGTGTAGGCTAAGAATCACTCCACTGGAAAATGAAAATAAAGGGTTGGCATGGATTACAGGATTCTCTTCTACCTTTTGCAATTAAACACAACTTTACTAAATGTCTTCATTTCGGAAAGTTAAGTGTAGAGTGTGAACAAATGTACCTTGAACAATCTTCCATTGTCCGTTGAGACAAGTGACAGGGAAGGAATAAATAAGCCCAGCCGGCACATTGTATGAGCCATCAGAGTATACACCCATAGAAACCCAAGTACCCTACAATGTGCAGTCAAAATTGATCATATTATATAGAGAGAGAAGTTATAACCAAATAAAAAACAAGTTTAGCGTATATTTCAATATATTATGAAGTGTAGACAAGAAGAAGAGACATACCTCTGGAGTTCCAAGGACCCAATCTCGTATATGGTCACAAGCAGCACTGGCGGCAGATAATGCACTAGAGAGCTTTCTAGCCTTGATTATAGCAGCCCCACGCTGCTGAACAGTTGTTATGAATTCTCCATTCAACCTAGCAAGCATAGTTGTTGAATTACCAATCAAAAATGGGTAATTATCATGAATCAAATCTTCTCAGAGTAAAATAATAATTTAAATAGACGAGTAAATAATGTATATGTTTTAAAAACAGCATATATGATATTGTAGGACATTAATCGGGTACAACCACACAATCAATTTCAAGACCTGATTATAAATTGAAATAAACTTGATTTCCTAGTTTAAAAAATATGCATTTGAATCCGTATAATGATCTCACTTTCCAACTTAGATTTTACACACAATTCAAGAATATTTTTAAACATTAATCAAATTGAAACCATAAGGAATCAAAGATTCACTACAATTCATGTTGATTTTATATTTGGAAAACTGGTCAGGTAATTCAAGACAACATATATCTATGATGGTGAAAGAAATAAAGATAAGTTCTCTTGTTTATACCATTCATCGTTGGCAACAAGCTGGCGAACATGCTTTTCACCGCTTGGTGTTTTAACAACGGCATGGTTGACATCAGGATACTGAGTCGAGGAGTGATTTCCCCAAATGATAACATTTTTAACATCACATACTTGAACATTTAGCCTTTCAGAGATTTGACCAAGTGCCCTGTTGTGATCCAATCTTGTAAGACAAGTAATGTTTTTTTCAGGAATAGATGGGGCATATTCCTTCAAGATCAATGCATTGGTATTGGCGGGATTGGCAACAACCAAAACCTGGAGGAAACAATTGGTAAAAAGTAAGTGGAAAATGATCAAACGGAACACACGTATAAAGCCCAATGCATATGAATGATCTGATGATAACATATTTAAGACATTCCCTTGAATAAAATTAGGGTGCAACAGATAAAAAAATAGGAAAATGATTGGAAATACGATTTAAGTTTTATGAGAAGGTGGGCAAAGAGAGAGGTGATTGGGTGATATATCATGTCGCTTTTTTTGACTTTTTCACAGAATCCAATTCTTTGGGAGTAAGGAAATTTTCCATGACGAAAGATCTCACCAAATCACAGATCTCCTTTTCCAACTTCTCATAAAACTTAATCGTTTTTCCAATCATTTTCCACTTTTTTTTTTTATCAATCGAACCCTTAGGCTCCGTTTGATTGCAAAGATGGAAAAGAAAAATAAATTTAGTTAGTTTGTGTGAAAAGATAGAAAATAAGGTGAGAAATATTACTCATTTTATGAGTATATATCCTCCATCTTTCAATACTTTTGGTGGAAAATTTTTACTCACCACCAAGCAAAGAAAATTTCTTCATGGAAAAACTTAAAAATTAAGAGGATATCACCTCTATCACTCAACTTATTTTCTATCTTTTCACCAAAACTAACTTAATTTATTTTTCTTTTCCACCTTGCAATCAAACAGAGCCTTAATGTTTAAGAATTCCCGCCTAGAGCTAGGCGTCCGCGTGACGCCTTACCTAGCATAAAATCCCCCAAAATATGGAAGTATTTTGCGGGATTGAATGATCAAATGGACATATTTACAATTCATTAATTCTAGGACTAAGATCTGACTAGACACTAGGGGGCCCCCACTGGTAGCCTATGAAGCACGGACACTCTCTTTGAGGTCATGTGTCAAGCCCGAAACGCTCTGACACTTGGCTAACATGCGAGTTGGGGAGTGTCGTTTATTTTATTATTGTTTTTTAATCCCGACACGAAAAACCCAACACATTGGGGATTATTTTAAACATTAAAACCTAAAAATGGGTCAAATCTGAAATAACAAAAAATATTGAGGGTTCAAACAATAATAGAAGTGAAATACAAATCTCATATCTCCCGTAAAACCCTAGCCCCCAACTTCCCCATCGTCTTCGACTCTTCTCTTCCGTAAAAATGTACGCTACTCTGTCTCTCTCTCTCTCTCCCTCTCCCTCTCCCTCTACATACACACATGTATGTATAAATAAATCTATACACATCTTCTTGAATTGATATTACTACTGTTCTATCTCTCTCTACACATGTATGTATAAATAAATCAATTTCGAAAATGAACAGTTGGTGCTACTGCATCATTAGTTCCCTCTACATACACACATGTATGTATAAATAAATCTACACGCATCTTCTTGAATTGATATTACTATTGTTCTATCTCTCTCTACACATGTATGTATAAATAAATCAATTTCGAAAATGAACAGTTGGTGCTACTGCATCATTAGTTGAGGATGATATAACTAAGCCACTTTGGTTATTTGGATTATTAATACAATCTAATTTCATTTTATTAAATTCTTAAACATCTATAATGTTTATTGCATATATATAATTAAGAATGTGTCCCCCACGTGTCGTGTCCTATGTTTTGGAAAAATTGCGTGTCTCGTGTCGTGTCAATGCTTCATAGCCGGCAGCAAACTGCCCACTTCCTTTTAGAACATTGATAGAATTATCCAATCGTGTTTCACATAGCACTCAAATTTCTTTATTTATTTCCCACAGCATTTGATATGAGTCATTTCCATACAGTTGCTAGTGTAAGGCAAAACAAAAAATTATATTTCTGAAAAGTAACTTTACAAATGCCACACAACTTAACATCTAGAAGATTTAGTCAACTGCAAGCAGATCTACAACTACTATCATCACCAGTCAGTGAATAAAACATGACCAGTGACATCATCACACACTTGAGAGGCAATGACATTTAGAAGAGAAATCTCCAATCAGGAACCAAAAATAGAAAATGACTATGCAGCTGAATTCACGCAACTATTTTTTCTTACAGAAAGCAATGAGAACATTCTAGCGTCTTCTTTGTTGCACCAATTTCTTTCCGATTATTTACAACGTTTTTAAATTGATAAATCTTTTTATTTAGTTTTTATCTTTTGGTGGAGAATATGTTGCAGCTTCTTATGATGAATCCCTTGTTGCAAATATTGGGAGGGTGGAAATGAAAGAAGAATCACTCATTTTCCAGCAACCATTTAAATACAACAATATCATGCCTTTTTTAAGGTCCCAAGCCAAAAAATGTTAATCACCTTGCAATTTGCAGCAGCATGCTTCTCAAGAGCAGAAGCTTGGGACTTGTAAATGGACACATTCTTTGTCATCACATCCTTTCTTTCCATGCCTTCTTTCCTAGGGAACCCACCAACCATTACAGCAACGTTGACACCGGTGCATGCTTCAACAACATCCGTTGTAGCAACAACACCTGATATGAATTTCATAATACAAGCACTAGAGTCATATGATATATCATCGATAACAAAAGAAAATGATCCATTGCTGAATACCGAAGCATATTGCATAACAAATAGCCTCGTGCTCTTTTGACTTTGCTCCCAGTTCTAATGTCAAAATTAGACTTAACCCCTTATTTTGATAATCCTTAGGCTTTGCCCTCTGCCTGAGAGGGTTTCTCAAAGTCTAACAAGAATAAAAAGGGAAAATGTCTTAAATATTTATCCCGTAAAGTAGGCAAAGTTGATTGATTGTCAAAGCAGGGAGCAAGTCAAATTTTGACAAAGAAACATGAGCAAAGTCCAAATACGCTAAATAAATATCAAATGGAAGATGTGAACCTTTAAGGAGAGGAAATGCAGCGTCAACCAACTCCATTTTTACTCCATTCAATGCCTCAGCAGCTGGAGGAATATCAAGCATGTGGAGGATCACTGGTTGTTCAGGACCCAACATTACTCCTCTAGCAATCATGGGTACAAGTGCATATCCAATTTGGCCTACAAAACCAACAGATTCTCAGAAGCTATAATCCAACTTATTTAAGCAAATTATTGTCATGTTTTCACCAAAAATATAAAATTTCAGAATCATTTGTTGTCTAACCCAAATGCAACGGTTGTATACAACTCAGTTAATTGGTATATTTAGGACACAATATTGGCACCTTGTTTGTCTCCGAGAAACTTTGAGAAGAATTAATTATTTACATTTTCATCTAAGCACGCAAAATCCTCCAAACAATCGGGACCTAAACTACTCTGCACTGTATTTGAGTAGGTTTCTCGACTTCCATGTAACTTATCAACCGCAGCAATGTAGAATATGAATATTTTCATAATAACACCAAACCTCAGGTTATTGAGGCCTAAAACTGCATCCTATAATGCATTCTTGATGAGATGCATCAAAGTTACAAAATGAATATTTATGGTTGGCTAGCAAACGAAGGGGTGGTTACGTGGCTGTATACATATTAAGTATCGAGAATATTGAATCCTGAATTACTAGTCCATAAGAATTTAAGATGAAGAATTAACATTTAAAAATAAAATTTTCAATTTAAAAAAATACAGTGTTCCAATGATGTCTTATCTGGCCTAAAATTTCAAACTGCTTTTTCGTGGCTTTAACGTTCAAAGTCATAATGATTATGCATTATCAAACAAGCTCATTATTTAATCACACATATAAGCATAGAAAAAAATATTGACAGCCAAGAGGCCCTCTTTCCATCTTCAAAATTGCAATTTCAATTCGAACCAGTGGCAAAAGTTCCAGAATTTACTTTATAAAGGCCTGTTTGGTTTGGGTAGAAACAATTTACACCAAGGTGAAACACAAAGTGGTGAAAAGAATTTTCACCTATTTCCAACGGAAAAATAGTTCGATAACAGCATTATGAATAAAGTGCACCTTCTCTTATGCAAATCAGGTAATAACTTAGTTCCCGTATTTCACAAAATCAATTGAGCAAAACTAATTTCTAATTCTAAATAGAAAATGTCTAAGGAAAAACATTTTCTGCTATTTCATTTTTCACGAAAGTGGAAACTATTTCACAGCAAAGAAAACATGAGTACAGGACCAAAGATTAATTTAACTCCTTAGAATTTCACGTATAAACCTAAACGCAACTCAATCTACGATACCTGTAAACCCTAATTAGCCTCAATGTTCCATAAACCTAGTGAAACTTCACACAAATATCAATCAAAAATACCAATGCAATCAACACACAGCTCAATCTATTCATTCCAAATATAAAAAGTTGATTGCACTCGCATAAATAACCACTAATTTGATCAAATCAGCAAACTTTCCAAAATTATTCTCATCATTCAAAACAAAGTAATACACCTACAAATATACACATTGTCAAAATATACAAAATAACTGAGATAAACAATAATCATGAAAATGAAATGATATATATAGTAACGATCGGGGAAAGTTTAAATCGATATAAGGTGGCTACGTCGTAACCCGTGCCAAACGTACTATCCACCTTTAAAAAAAACATCTTCATTTGAACTTTAACCGCACAATTCTTTATCGTATATATATTTTTAAGATTAAAAAAAAAACGGCCTTTATTATATAGAAGATTATTGAGCTTTCTATTATGTAACTACCTGCGGCACCGGTAACAAGAACGCGAACTGGTTCTTTCGACATTGTTGGAGATCTGATCAGAAAGAGTTCGAGAGAGAGTCGGAGGTTTCAGATTTCTCAGAGAAAGAGAGAGTGAAAGAAACGATGAGGTTTATAAAAATTTTGAACTGCTAAACTGCAAGATAAAGATAAAATCTCCGAATGCGATATATTACTAAAACAGCCCCTATATTTCTAATTATAACATATTAACCCTTAAAACTTTTTCTTTTTCCATTTTTTTCCTGTTGAGATTTGGGGTGTGAGGCAGGGGGTTTGTTTTTGGGGAGAAGGAAGTGGTGAAAATGTTTAAACCGAAATTTCGACGACAAGTAGGTACAACAACAATTGTTAAATTTATGAAAAATTAAATTCGAGAAATTTTTACTGGAACAAATTTTTTGTCTGTGAGGATTTAAAACATGAATGAGATGAATAACTTCGTGTTTAGTCTCGTGGGCAATTTATTCAATCAATTATTCTTGTGTTTCAAAAAAATTAGTCTCGTGGCATACATGTGGTGACATAATTTTAGCATTTTTTTATGGGCCAAATTGGCCTTAGCATTTTTTTATGGGCCGAATGAGAAGGACGAGATCGAACTATCATAAAAGATAGAAATAATTACAAACAAGGCCTAACAGCAGTATAAAATATTTGCCGAGTAAAAAGCGATAGCGCGCCGAGCAAAAAGGGACAACCACCGAATAAAATACGATCGACTTAAGAAAGGTTCTCGACATACAGACATAGAATATACTGATATAAGCCTCCTAACCAATAAGAAAATGACACATGTGATAATATAGTATGATAAATGCTTACTGCAAGAATGAATGACAAAAGTGACGCGTGTAAAGTGCAAAGAAGTTAGTTACAACAGTGGTGCTTCCCTCACATGGAAGAAGGGGAAGAATGTCACGAGAATCACAAGGTATACCTTGGATGGTCATTTAACTTATGATCTAATCTAGCTTGGGGAGCGCAAAATACAGATCTATAAATAAAAAAAAGATACTCTCTAGAGAAGAGGCAGAAAATTAGTAGAAACCCATAAAAAAAACTAAATCCAATTACGATCTCTACCAACTTGGGCCGGACCTGCTCTGATACACAAATACACCACTCACAATACCCGATCCAAATGTATATATATGCATTATTAAAAAAAAGAAAAGATTATAATCATAGCGAAGACATGTTTCTTAGTCTTAGTGTTGGAATACTTAACCTAATTATCACAAGTGTTTGATAATGTTTTTTTCAATAGAAAATGGTTAACAATATTTTGCACAATTTTCATTAGGCGGACATTATAATTATGGGAAAGTATATGTGTTCGTTAGTTCAAATCTTATGGATTTTAATTTTTATGCCATTTGAATTCAATCTAATCCAACATAAATTTTAAAATTTTGAATCTAATTCAAATCAAACCATCTAAATAATCCAATTTAGTTCAATAGAATCCAAATAAATGTTGAATTGAATTAGATTGGTCTTTCTATTTTATTGAAATTTACGATTTCAAAAATTTTAAGCAATCAGAGAGGTATACGAGAAAATGACAATCCCAAATTTATAGCTTTTGAACGATCCCCCGCCAACGGATTTAGTTTTAATTTTATACTTAATATTAGAAACTAGAAAAAATAAGAAAAGAAATTAGAACATAGATGCGCCCCTCTCAATATATAATACAAAACAACCTTCACGATAATATGAGACAATGGCATTTTAAATATGTAATTTAAGTAGATGATGAGTTTCTTAAAAACTATGTAATTTATGTCGATTCGTTTGATCAATATATATGTATTTTGTACTCACCTAAAAAACTTGCACCGCTACTTTTCACTCATATTATTTATATGAAAAGTGGACAGTCATATTATTTAAATATCATTTAAATTAAAGTTCATTGGTAAAATTATATATCTATATTATTACTATCATCTCACGTACTTAATTAAGTATGAGTTATTTTGCTGTGACTATTTAACAACATTTGTGCTGTAAATATCTAAATAAAGTTAATATTTTCAATATTATAATGCACATGTAA
This sequence comes from Lonicera japonica, assembly GCA_021464415.1. NCBI lineage: Eukaryota > Viridiplantae > Streptophyta > Magnoliopsida > Dipsacales > Caprifoliaceae > Lonicera > Lonicera japonica. The sequence continues at coordinate 42,767,480 of CM038468.1, forward strand.
AAAAATTTTAGACATGAATAGTTCATGGTAAACTTTGAATATTTGTATTAACATGTGCCATTGGAACACATGATAAAGTTACTATAAATAGAAATATGAAATTTTATACTAGTATGAAATTTTGTGTCATATTAAATGCGTGTTGAAAGTTTAGTCATTATTGTTGATCTAATGGTCTTAATCTTATTTTGATAATAACAATAATTTAATCATGTGTAATTTAACTTGTTTCTTGATATAAGTTTATAGTTCATTTATATGAAATATCAAGAATAGCATGATTGCTCAAAAGGAAGTTTGACAAGGATTATTATATCAATATCCGATCAAGTCAACAAAGCATTGGATAAGGAGTCAAAGAAGATCAATCTCATCACAATGCAAATCCATGGAGATCAAAAGAACAAGGATCAAAAGCTTCAAGACAAGAATTCAAGTGAAGAACAAAGAAACTAGCTCAAGCACTTTGAAGAATTGTAAACTTGTTACATGAGTGAATGTTTAGCTTTTTATGTAAAGTTATTATCATTGATCACAAACTAAGCTCAAACATGATCATATATCATTCATTGCATTCAAACTCTTTCTAGATCAAAGTTTGAATTGGACATCCTTTGCAAAACTATTTCACATGAACCGATTTTCTTGTAAAAATTATATCTAAATTATCCGGTTGTTTTTATGCTCAAAACCAACTCCAACATGCTTAAAATAACCTCTAGAACATTCCCCAAGAGTTTGGTTGATTTGAGGTTTGACTTGTGCTAAAATTCCAGAAGCATGTAGTCGACTACACATTTTATGTGTGAGTCGACTACACCATGTAGTCGACTACATGGTGTATGGGTGAGTCGACTACTTGGCCAAAATCTAGCCGTTGGAGAGTTGGTAAATGTCTAGTTTTGACCCATAACTTCTTGTAACCACTTCAAACGGCCATATTCTTTCACAAGCTATATATATGAGGTCTTAGACATGTTTTTACACACTTGAATGATCATACAAACTCATTTTTCATATATCCTCATTATTCAAGTTTTCAAGCTATTGCATTGATCATATTCATCATATTTGAGTTTAAACTTATTGATCAATCTTGATAACTCTAGTGTGAGCTTAAATTGTATTCTTCAAACACTTGAGAGTTGTTATTCATTGGTGTGAGTCACCAAACAATTTGTATTAAATTGTGATAGGTAAATCTCATAGGAAAAACAAGAAGGTAAATTCTTGTTTAGAAATTGTGAGAGGTAAATCTCACAAGGTTAGCAAGAGAGAGTTTCTTGTGTGAATATTGTGGTCTAGCAATATTTGTAAAGAATGTGTGAGAGGATACACTTGTAGTGGTTTGATCTTCACCCGGAAGGAGATTAAGTTTAGTGGAAATTCTCGGGGAACTAACCGAGCGCGGATTATGGTTTGGTAAACCAAAACCGTGTGGACAAAAAGCCTTGGACTTCAAATCGGTTCAATCTTTCTAACTCAATCTCTTTATTTACTTGCTACATTATTGTTTGCTTGAGATTGTTTATTTGCTTGATTGTTTATTTGATTGCATTCCTTGATAATTTGTTTAGCAAATTTGTTTTACTTAAACGTTTTTCGAAAAGTTTTTTAAATTCCGCATTAAAGTTTTTAAACCCTATTCACCCCCCTCTAGGGTTGAAATCCGACCAACAATTGGTATCAGAGGTTGTACTCTTGTTTTGATTTCACAATCTTAGAGTCCTCGATCATGTCTTATTATCAAGGAACCGGCCTTTCCGAAGGTGCTTCTATTTATAGGCCACCATTGTTTGATGGCAAAAACTATAGCTATTGGAAAAATCGCATGTGTACATTTTTACAAGCAAATGATTTTGAACAATGGAAGGTCACACTTGTTGGACCTTATGAGATTACAAAAACCGACGAAAGGGGAAACATTATCCCTAAGTCAATATCCGAGTACAATGAGCATGATATTAGGAAAGTTCAATTCAATGCTAAAGCTTTAAATTCATTACATTGTACTTTATCTATGGATGAATACAACAAAATCTCTAGTTGCAAAACCGCAAAAAAGATTTGGGACAAGCTTGAGGTTGCCCATGAGGGAACTTCTCAAGTCAAGGAGGACAATATAAATATACTTGTCCATGATTATGAATTGTTTAATATGGAGCCTAACGAATCACTTGCTTCAATGTATAGTCGATTTTCTATTCTCACTAACGCTTTGGACCTTCTTGGCAAGGTTTACTCTAATGAAGAGAAAATTCGAAAGATTCTTAGGATTCTTCCTAAGATGTGGAGGCCTAAGGTGATAGCAATTCAAGAAGCTAAGAATCTCAAAACTCTTAGCATGGATGAGCTATTGGGTTCTCTCAAAACCCATGAGAAGGAATTGGCAAGAGAAGAAGGAGAAGGGAGAGCAAATCCAATGACAATCTTTGCTTTAAAGCAAAATGAAGGAAATAATGAAAAAGGCTCAAGAAGAGAAGATGGGGACATGGCTCTCATCTCTAGGAAATTTGAGAAATTCCTAGCTAAGAAGAAGTACTCTCAAGGGAAAAGCAACCAGAATCCCTCATCCTCAAAGATCCTCAATGATAAATCAACTCATCCAAAAGTTGATAATGAGGAAAGGAAGTGCTTCCATTGTCATGAACCGGGACACTACAAGACGAATTGTCCGGTTAGAAGAAAGGAGAAGAGAGCAAAGAAGGAAGAATTGTACAAGATGTTGAAAGATGCTCTCAAAGGGCATTCAAGCGAATCGGATGAAGACGAATCCGATATCGAGTCTAGTGATGAAGAGATGGCACACCTTTGCCTTATGGCAAAAGATGAGGAGGCATACAAATCATTCCCTCATCGATGAAGCATACATGGCGGCTACCATTTTCTCTCCGTGGCCTTAGCCCTTTTTGATGTTGCCATAGGGGGAGAAAATGTGTGTTGGTGGCAATCAATGTTGGTAAGACTATTAATTATTTTATGTCTTTAACATTGATAATTGTTTTCTTTTGAAAACCTTATTTGAGATCAAAATTATTTTATTGGTTTTAAAACTATCTCAAATGTTTGCAATGTTTTTAATAATCATTTACTTTATCTATGCATAAATTGAGGGGGAGCATATTTCAATTATTCATATGCTATTTATGCTTGTTATTGAAAACACACATTAATTTATTATCATCATCAAAAAGGGGGAGATTGTTGACCTAAAGGTCTTAATCTTATTTTGATAATAACAATAATTTAATCATGTGTAATTTAACTTGTTTCTTGATATAAGTTTATAGTTCATTTATATGAAATATCAAGAATAGCATGATTGCTCAAAAGGAAGTTTGACAAGGATTATTATATCAATATCCGATCAAGTCAACAAAGCATTGGATAAGGAGTCAAAGAAGATCAATCTCATCACAATGCAAATCCATGGAGATCAAAAGAACAAGGATCAAAAGCTTCAAGACAAGAATTCAAGTGAAGAACAAAGAAACTAGCTCAAGCACTTTGAAGAATTGTAAACTTGTTACATGAGTGAGTGTTTAGCTTTTTATGTAAAGTTATTATCATTGATCACAAACTAAGCTCAAACATGATCATATATCATTCATTGCATTCAAACTCTTTCTAGATCAAAGTTTGAATTGGACATCCTTTGCAAAACTATTTCACATGAACCGGTTTTCTTGTAAAAATTATATCTAAATTATCCGGTTGTTTTTATGCTCAAAACCAACTCCAACATGCTTAAAATAACCTCTAGAACATTCCCCAAGAGTTTGGTTGATTTGAGGTTTGACTTGTGCTAAAATTTCAGAAGCATGTAGTCGACTACACATTTTATGTGTGAGTCGACTACACCATGTAGTCGACTACATGGTGTATGGGTGAGTCGACTACTTGGCCAAAATCTAGCCGTTGGAGAGTTGGTAAATGTCTAGTTTTGACCCATAACTTCTTGTAAGCACTTCAAACGGCCATATTCTTTCACAAGCTATATATATGAGGTCTTAGACATGTTTTTACACACTTGAATGATCATACAAACTCATTTTTCATATATCCTCATTATTCAAGTTTTCAAGCTATTGCATTGATCATATTCATCATATTTGAGTTTAAACTTATTGATCAATCTTGATAACTCTAGTGTGAGCTTAAATTGTATTCTTCAAACACTTGAGAGTTGTTATTCATTGGTGTGAGTCACCAAACAATTTGTATTAAATTTTGAGAGGTAAATCTCATAAGAAAAACAAGAAGGTAAATTCTTGTTTAGAAATTGTGAGAGGTAAATCTCACAAGGTTAGCAAGAGAGAGTTTCTTGTGTGAATATTGTGGTCTAGCAATATTTGTAAAGAGTGTGTGAGAGGATACACTTGTAGTGGTTTGATCTTCACCCGAAAGGAGATTAAGTTTAGTGGAAATTCTCGGGGAACTAACCGAGCGCGGATTATGGTTTGGTAAACCAAAATCGTGTGGACAAAAAGTCTTGGACTTCAAATCGGTTCAATCTTTCTAACTCAATCTCTTTATTTACTTGCTACATTATTGTTTGCTTGAGATTGTTTATTTGCTTGATTGTTTATTTGATTGCATTCCTTGATAATTTGTTTAGCAAATTTGTTTTACTTAAACGTTTTTCGAAAAGTTTTTTAAATTCCGCATTAAAGTTTTTAAACCCTATTCACCCCCCCTCTAGGGTTGAAATCCGACCAACAATTATAAATATAAGTGCTTAACATATACTTTTAAAGCACACATTAACATGTACAAGTAATATCGTATAAATTTCATAGTATGGAAGTGGATTGTTTGCCTTTGACTGAACTAGGAAGAGACTTAATCTAATACCTGCAAGCTGGCCTAATTTACTCAAAATAACATCATGTGTGATTTGTACAGTGTAAATTAATAACCTTTATTGATGAAATACACAACTTTTGGTATTGGTTTTTTTAAAAAAATGAAAAAACAAAAAAAAAAGAAAAGAAAAGAAAGGTCTACATATCTTCCTTTTAACTACAAATAACGAAAAACTCCTCCCCATCCTCACCCCATGTAGAATTTGAACCCAGGACCCCCCGATGTTCAAGTGAGAGCCTTACCACTAATTTGATGTAAGAAGCACCCAAATTGACACTATAAAATTTCCGTTGTAATACAAGAGTATAACTCTAAGATTGTTGGGCGCATTATGAATGATTAAATATAATATTTAACTCAACAATTTCTTTATTTTAAGTGTTAAAATAATAGAAAGAGAAAGAAATAAGAGAATAAGAGAAATCTTATTACTCAACTGATATCCAATATGTGTAGGGGTTAGCTCTATTTATATTAAGAGCTAACCTCCTTACTTCTCTACCTAATCAATGTGGGATAAATCCAATATATATACTATTAGGTAATCCCTCATGCATACCACAATTCCAATGTGGGATAAATTTTATCTTACAATATTAGTTATGGACATCCACATATCAATATTTTTATAACACTCCCCCTTGAATGTCCATTATGTCACAATTCAATGACAGTTGCCTCATTAAAACCTTCCTAAGGAAAAACCCAGTGGGAAAAAACCAAAGTGAAGGAAAAAGAGTACAACATTCTTCCGGATCATTGAATCGGTATCAAATGCACAATATGCTGCCTCGTTAAAACCTTTACTAGGAAAACCCAATATGACAAAACCTAGTTAAATGAAAAAGAGTACAGCGTGCAAATATTAGGTAGTATACTTCAGGATGCTCCCCCTGATTATTTACTCCCCCTCATGACAACATTTATATATTTTTGTTATAAAGTCGACGCATGCCAATATCATAAACTAACTTCTGGAATATCGGCGTTGGTAATGACTTTATGAACAGATCAGCTAAGTTGTCACTTGAACGGATTTGCTTGACTTCAATCTCTTTATTCTTCTGAAGCTCGTGAGTGAAGAAGAACTTAGGTGAAATATGTTTAGTCCTGTCACCTTTGATGAAACCTTCTTGAATTTGCGCTATACACGATGCATTGTCTTCATAGATAATACTTGGAACATCTGTAATAGAAGACAACTGACAAGAACTGCGAATATGATGGATTAAAGATCTCAACCACACACATTCTCGACTAGCTTCATGAAGAGCTAAAATTTCAGAATGATTAGAAGAAGTGGCTACTAAAGTTTGTTTAGTAGATCGCCAATAGATAGCGGTATTACCATTAAGAAATACATAACCTGTTTGAGATTGTGCCGTATGAGGATCAGAAAGATATCTTGAATCTGCATATCCTATTAACTCAGAACCATTAGAATTATGTGAATAAAATAAGCCTAAATCAATGGTTCCTCGTAAATATCTGAGGATATGTTTGACACCAGTCCAATGTCGTTTAGTTGGTGCTGAGCTATATCTAGCAAGCAAATTAACTGAGAATGAAATATCCGGCCTAGTATATTGTGCTAAATATAATAGGGCACCAATCGCACTTAAATATGGTACTTCAGGACCCAATACTTCTTCATCATCTTCCTTAGGACGGTATGGATATTTCTTTACATCTAAAGACCGGACAACCATGGGAGTGCTTAGTGGATGTGCTTTGTCCATATCAAAACATTTCAATACATTCTCAGTATAGTTAGATTGATGGACTAATATCCCACTAGTGCTTCTCTCGATTTGCAGGCCGAGACAGAATTTTATTTTTCCAAGGTCCTTCATTTCAAATTCCTTCTTCAAATAGTTAGCAGTTTTTTCGAACTCTTCAGGAGTCTCGAGTAATGTATCCACATAAACTGCTACTATTGAAAATCATTTTTGATTATTCGTTTATAAAGACACATGGCAAATAGGATTGTTTCTATTTCATTCCTTAGATCAAGCTTACTAAGACGATTGTATCACATTCTTCTGGAATGAATTTGTATCGCATTCTTCTGGAATGGATAAGTCCATACAATTAGCGTCTTAATTTTATTAAGTACGTACTCTTCGACTTTGCTTCAGGCAAAGTTAATCCTTCTGAGATTTTCACATAAATGTTAGAGTCTAAGTCCTCGTATAAATTAGCAGTTTCACAGTATCTGAGTCTCATATATAATATTTCAACAACTGCTAAGCTAATTATAAGATATTTAAAATTTATATATTGGATCCAAAATCAGGGGAATACTATACGCATAATCAATCCCAAGTTTCTGCAGGAAACTTTGTGCCACAAGTTGTGCCTTATTCCTTTTTATTATTATAATTTAATTTCTTATGAACACCCATTTGTAACAAAAAAAATTTAATATATTATTTGGGGTTTGTACTATAGGTCCAAATATACCACGTTTTATTTAGAGACTCAAATTTTGCCTTAATGGCAATTTCTCATTTGGCCAATTTTTTCTTGTCGACATTTATTTATTGTACGTGGTTGTATATCATTATTATCATTGCCCTTTGATATTCTAGTAGCTACTGTATATACAAATAAGTCATCGATGACATTTTATTTATATTTCACATCTCTTTTATTAAATATTGTGATCTCTTTATTATTTGGTACCAATGCCTCTTCAGGTGCTTATGTAGTCTCTTCAGGGACTTGCGTCTTTTTCAAGACAATGGCCACTTCAGGAGCCTTAAAGAGAGTGGATTTTCTCATAACCTCTTCTTGAGTGAAATGAGGAACCTCTTCAGGAGTGTTCTTAAGGCATGATTAATCAGACTTCCTCTTCTAGGGAGTTCAATCTTTGGAACCTATAGGTCTGTCACGCTTCTGGCGTGGTACAGATTCATTAATTGCCATATTTTGAAGTTATCCTGCATGGATACTGATTATGACAACTGTATTTATTGCTGGCACATATAACTTTGTTGCATTTTACTGCATCATTAAATCAATTAATAATGTGTTTGCAATTTCTTACAAAACAATATTCTCCGTACCTTCTTTCATTGTGATGTACGTGGGTCTAGATGAGACATAGTGGTATTGTTCCACTATAATTCTCGCCGTTCTTCTGGAACGGATAGTTCTGCAGGAACTTTCTTATCTCCCCCTAACGGCGGGAATACTTTCTCATCAAAGTGATAATTTGCAAAACGTGCAATAAATACATCTCCTTTAATTGATTTTAAATACGAGATTATTAAAAATGGGTCAAACTATATATGAATAATAAAACTAACTATGGGAAAATTAAATTTAGTAGTTGTATTTTTGAATTTGCATGATAAGCTTGTAAAAAAAAATAATATATAGTAGAATGAAGAAAACTTACATACCAATAGGTGTCTATAGTCTTGGAGCATCTACAGAAGGACAAATATCATCTAGCATTCTTTTAAAAAAAATGTCAATCCAAAAAAAAATTTAAATAAAATAATTTAGTAACAAGTTTACCTTTGCAAATACATGGTAGAAAAAAAAAATACAAATTTAGTAAGGAGGTTAGCTCTTAATATAAATAGAGCTAACCCCTACACATATTGAATATCAGTTGAGTAATAAGATTTCTCTTATTCTCTTATTTCTTTCTCTCTCTATTATTTTAACATTAAGAACTTTTTTTAAGTTAACTAATTTAAGGACCATCTATTTCGAGAGGTAAATAGATAAATTTTTCATCAAATTTGGTGAAAATGATATCTATAATGAGTATATCATTTTCACCTAATTTTATCAAAAATCACAAAAGTGAAGTAGCTTGATTAAAAATATAAATTTTTAACGACCATAAATGTGCATATATATAAGTTAATGCACTTTCTGATTGAGTTCTTTGATGAAATGTGGTTAGGAAGATTTATTTATTTCCACCAAATTTTATGAAAAAAATTATCTGTTTACCCTCTCGAAATGAAAAGGTTAAGGACAATTCTTAAAAAAGACCTCTTTAATTAAATTTGATATCAAAAAAACTAACAAACAAACTACACTTTCTTATATTTTAAGAAAACCTCACGATTACTTAATTACGTACTTTTTAATTCATTGTTAATTATGAAATATTTGAGACCTATAGAATGCTATAAAAAGATGATTGATTTAGTATGTTAGATCTCGAGTTTGAAAATGAATAATTTTATTATTTAAAAGAGAATATTATACTTGTAATTAAAAATAAGAGACTATTAATTTAGGGTGATGATAATGTATATAATTAATTTGGAAAACTGAATTGAGGTAAAAGGTCGTGTATGACAATATTTTTCTCAAAAAAATCAACAAATAATATTTTTTTTAAAATAAGGGCCTACATATCATTATTATTATGAAATAAGGACTTGTTTATCAATTGTGTTTTAAAATACGGGTTTTGACCGAATACAAACTTAACTTTGCAATAAAAAAAAATTAATGCAAATTTGTTTTGCATGATACATTTATATTTTTTAACAAGTATATTGTTATGTTTCATTTAGAAAATTTTAAAATAACGTCAAATAAACACAATATGACAATGTTTTTCTCAAAAAAAACCAACGAATAATATTTTTTAGAAATAAGGGCTTACATATTATTATCATTCTAAAATAAGGACTTGTTTATCAATTGTGTTTTAAAATACGGACTTTGACCGAGAGCAAACTTAACTTTTCACAAAATTGTATTGAGTACAAAACTTGACTTTGTACCAAATTGTGTTTTGTGCAAACTTAACTTTGCAATAAAAAAAAATTAATGCAAATTTGTTTTGCATGATGCATTTAAATTTTTTAACAAGTATATTGTTATGTTTCATTTATAAAATTTTAAAATAACGTCAAATAAACACAAGTACATAGTAATATTTTATAAAATAAGAAGTGCAAACTTAACTTTTCATTACTCCGAAAAAATAATTATTTACATTTTATTAATAAATATGTTTTAAATATGTAATTTGTTAAAATTATTCTAAAGTACTGTCAAGTAAATATTTATTTATAATAACATGCTAAAAAACATGTAATGTAAACTTGATTTTACATGATAACATTAAAAAAATAACTAAAATATACTACTAAGTTAACTTTGCACTCCTTTTAGAGTTTGATAAAATATAAGTCTTTAATTTGTAAAAATATTATTCTTTGATTCTTTCGTAGAAATTTTTTTTATACAAGCCCCATTTTTTAATATCTCAATTAAAAAAATAAAAATAAACAAATGTAGTTTCATGGGGGAAATGCAAGTTAATTAGTTTGTGCACCACTAGATTAATGTGTGGATGGATCTATCAAGTGAGATGTCTGTTTTCAATTTTTTGTACGTATATATGAATATTTTTGTGTCGAACGATGGGCTCATGTTCAATGCATGTGACACCTAGTCGGAGAAAAATAGGTAAAAAATGGAAGAGTCTCACGGCCTCACGGGTCAGGTCTCTTTCATGTGCCAATGGCCTCCTAGTTGGGTCCGCACTTGGGAGAGGAGCAGTTTCTTGTACCAAATAAAAAAAAAGACTTACCCTTTTCGGCAAATTTGCAACTTATCTTCTCCGATGAATTCAGCCTTTACAGAAGCTTCATCTCCTCTGAAAATTTCAGGTATGCCTTCTGTTATTCTGTTATTTGCGAGTAATTTTGTTGAGTGAGTGTGACACTCCTAGATTTTAAAATTACTCTTACACTCGTGACTCTAAGGTGTTTAAGTTAGGAAAATATTTGTTATTATGTACGCGGACCAACAGGTCGGTTGGGTATGTTTTTGTAGCAATCAAAAAACACTGAGAATTCATTTTCACCTTAATCCCATTTTTGCTAGCACAATTCCTTGGACTTGTTATACATTTTTCGTTAGTACTCTAGATAGGCATCTTGAAACAAATTAAACATGGGTATCTCGAATCAATTTAAACCGTATATTCATCCGTAACCCCTATATGCAAGGAAATCCAATATGAATGATATAGAGTTAAAGTAACAAGTAAGTGAACGGCACCTAAGATTTGTGATACGCATCTTCAAAATAGTTTGAAATGTGTAAAATTACTCTCTAATAATGTTTCTTCTTTTCCCGTAGATGATAATATCTTGTTATATATAGATGATACTAGCCAATCTACTACTTGTGAAAAGATAAAGTGACAACTTTTAGATACTCCACTAAGTGCTGCATCGTCGATAAGTCTCCATAGCCAGTAGCTACCAAAGTTTGTGCAGACAATTCGAAGAAGAAAGATAATATGGAGTAAGCTAAAAGCCAATGAACTGCCATAAAAAGATTGCTCAACTATATGTTGAAAATCTTATATAATTGTTCTGATCTGAAAGTAACAAAAGGGATGGCTATCATAGAAATACTATAAAAGGGCCTTTCAAAGTAACAAAAACACTGCTAAGGCATACATGTAGAAAATGTTAATTTGTTTCTTAAGAGTATGTCTTGAAACGATTCATCTGATTACTTTGAACCTTGGGTCGTGAAAATTAAAGCCGCCAAGGCAGCGAAAACAAACTACACAAAACAAGATATCCAATTCGGAGGAAGAGAACAATTAAGAGCTGAAATTATGTGAAAATCAAATATGAACCCTTAATTAGGAATGTAGAGTATTTGACCCGATCCATAAACTCACTACCCAAATATTTGGGAACAAAATACAAAGGGTATGCTCCAGCCAAAGAAAATAAGATAAGATTAGTTAAATCAGAAAATGTTATTCTGTAAGAATAAAACCTCCCTATAAAGATCTAAACTAATATAAAGTGTGCACCGTGTAGCTAGTAACTATATATATAAATTTCACTGAACATAGTCACATAGATCCTCAGTTTATCCACAATTCTCCATCAATTCTTCATCAACATGACAAGCAAACTTTATTTGTCCTTCCTCATACAATTTGTTCCCTTAGAAGAAACCAATTGCAATATATCAATTCATAATGAAATGACCAAAAAAACCAAAAAAAAAATGTAACAGATAAAGATGCAATGAGAAGAAGAAACAAAAAGAGAGGAAAGAAACCCATTCATCTCCCCCAACTCCCACCACCAGTGCACATGCAATATCCTGCAACTCAACCCATTTAGCATAGCTCGAACTCTCTCTAACCTTCCAATTGACCCACATACTTTGTATATGTGAAGACATCAATAGAGGTCTTACACCGTTTAAACAGCTCATCTACCCATCTCGTGTGCATTAACAAAAATAATTTTAATCCAAAACATGGCAGACATCCGTTGATATATATACAGACTAACTAATCTGACCAACTTTTATAGACCAACTATCATCATAAAATACATATCAATGGATGTCTGCCACATATGTTGGTCTGCAAAAGTAGGTCATATTAGTTGTTCAGTGTTTCGTTGTTACTCATAGTTAAAGTTGATCATGGTCTTTAGATTCAATTTTTTTTTTCAAAGGAAGGTTGACCCTCCCCTACTACCGATCGATGAGCTCTGGAACCTAGTGTTTTTTCTTGCCCGTGGCTTGCCGCAGATACACTGGCACTCATATCCATAAAAGTTGCCGAAGCACGAGAACAAGCCTGTACTGCCGTCAGCGTGCCTCCGTGTGTGTTGACTATTAGTGGATGACCGGAAACTCGAAGAGAACCCGCGATCATACAATGGTGGGAGCTCTGTTCGCCACCTCTCAAGCTTCGATCGTAGCCCTTCGACACTTTCATCTAAGCTCCATCCGTCCAATACAGAGCTTCGTTCCTCCTCTAGCGGGTACCTCCTCTCCACCATTGCTGCGGCTACCTCAGATGGGGACGGGCCCACTTCCGAGTCCGACCAGATAGAATTAGGCTTGGGCGGAGGTGCAAATATCAACTTCCCGTTCCCCGTTGCCACCTTGGGTGGAAGCCCAAGGGAACTTTTAGTGGCGGTTTTTTCGCCCACTTTCTCACTAACTTCGGAACCCCCGTTCTTGGAAATCATAGTTGGCCTTCCGTTTTTGGGGTTGTCCTTATTATGCATATCTCTGCTAACGACTGAGTCACTCACGAGCGAACTTGCTTTGCCTCTCTTCCCTTTGATTTTTGGCTCCCTGAGCTCGACCCCGCCTATGACCGAGCTCGGTTTCCCTTTGATGCCTTTTCCTCTAATTAGAGGCTCTCCGAAATCTGAGCCGCTGATCATAGAGCTGGCTTTCCCCGGGGCCTTTTTCTGTGGGACCCCGACCATGGAGCCCCCAACCATGGAGCCCGGGGCCACGGATGACATGTTGTCGAATGTTATGCGCTCGCTGCGTTCACTCCGCGAACGGCGTAGTATCGGCTTGACAGCTGGCAGTTGGGTGTTCTTGTTCTCGTTTTGGTGCTGATTAATTTGTGGGTCCTCTTCTCCCCCCATTAGATCCTGATATCCAACTGCAGAGGCAGCAATTGTGTTGTACAAAGGCATACTTCGCATTGAGCTATCAAGAAGTGCCACCCCAATGTTTAGTAACCCTTGGGGACGACCTGAATTACGTCGCACCTGAAAATGACAAAATTGTCCTTAAGTTGAAACCCAAGGTACCCTTTTTAATAAAGGAAATAGTTCAATGTTGATTTAAGATGAAGTACGTGAAAAGAAAATTTGAGAAGAAATGTTGAGTATAAAGGGCATAGGCTATAGAAATAACTAGGCACTGCATTATTTACTTTGGAAGAAGGCATTTATGCTCTCGCATTCACAGTAGCTTTTCCAAAGCAAATAGGCACAAAATTAACCGATGATTTCATGTCGGATTTGTGTCCATAACATTTTACACAATGTCATATCTTCCTTTGTTATTGTTATATTTACATGCTATAGTTAGTAATGTTATTCATTCTTAACATGTCCAAATGGGATGGCAAAAGTTACATATTTTGTTTTATAACGGTTGTGGTTAAATATACTCTTTTACTCTTACTTTTAAATTTTAATCGGGCCATGTCTAAATTAGATCTAAGAACTTAATAATCACGATAGCTCTGTTATTTCAGTTAATTTCTTGTCATGCATGTTTTATCAGATGGAATCATATAAAGTCATGATTCAATGATTCATATTGTGTAGTGTCATGTTCATTTGTTGTATCATATATGACAAAAACGCTAATTACCACCTCACATTCATATCTCTGATCTATAATGTGTGTATGCGTTACGTATTCCAAACATGTGCATATAGTTCATTTCACGTATGGACCATTGAGTGAGGGTTTTCTGTCGCTTACATTTGAAGGTAAATTTAGCAACAAAACTCCCTCACTAAATGCCCAGTACATATACAGACGGTCTTCGTAGTGATATGCCATATATATATATATAGAGAGAGAGAGAGAGAAATGGAGATCAAAAGCATACTTGAAGAGCAACAAAGCGCATCCCAAGGTGGAGGTTATGGTGGTGGGGTTGGGGACGAGTATGCGGCGGGAAGAGGTTCCCCACGAGGACACGGACCGTGCCCACGAGCGTGTCCCGGAACCAACTACGTGCGTAGATCTCGATCATGACCGCGGAGGTGTCAAGCTGGAGGAACTCCTCATCGACACGGAACACAAACTTGTCATTCCATGTCGGGTTGTTGTGGCCTTCAGAGTCCACCCGGCTAGTCAACTTGCGGTTTGGGTGGACCCATGCGGTCGCATATGTCTTCATTTTCCTAGACACCGGCTCCAAATCTTGAGCCGATATGATGTTTATTTCCAAAAGTTGGAAAGGCTTTAATACAGGCGCCATCCTAAACGCTGTGGTGGTGACGGTGGCGGCAGTGGTAGTGATGACGGTGGCGGCTGCTGTGGCAGTGGTGCCGACGGTGTAATTATTAAGAGTTTCCGCCCGCCGTCCGACAAAAGGACGACGAGGGAGAGGTTGGCATCAACAGGAGGGAGACACCGAGCAAAATGGAGATGAAGAGGAATGCCTCTCTATGAAACCATTAAAATTGAGCGGATAGGAAGTAAGAAGAACCAGAACTTTATGCCTAAATTTGGTTCATTTGGTTTCCACATTAGTAGGCTTAGTTTTAGGACAGAATGCTAATTATAGGTTGTTAACATAAACCTGCTGAAATTTTATTTTATTTATTATTATCATTATTATTATTTTGTTACATCCATGCTAAGACGGGATTCAAAGTTCAAACTCAAAACTTCCGCTAGTCGGAATCGAGAGTTCTGGCCACTAAGCTAATCCTAGTGGTTACCTTGCTGAAAATTTGACACTTAACTTTTTATGATTAAGAGTCTGGTGAAATACAGGTACGTAGGTCCGTCAATGTAACGAATTTTTATCAGGATTTAATCTAAATTCAATTTGATTACTCGGATATGATAAGGGGTATATTATTTGTTTATCAGAATCCAAACCAAAGTCCGTTAACCCTTCTAATTTACAAATAAGATATATCTCAACATGTTCTATTTGTCATTCAATCTACCATATAGACACGTTTACTTACGTATGTATATATAATTACACATTTGTAATACAGCTTACTATTATGTAAGTGCAGAAGGCATGTACGCGGTTATTAACGTTGTGTTAGATTTTTTTTTTCAATAAATTTTACCTTCACAAGTTTTTATTTTATAGTTTTATGCAATAGAATTCAAACTCTTGCCGCTTGTAGGAGTAATATAGCTCCCTACTGCTTACTGCTATTATAACAATTTAAATTATACATATATCGTATTGCAATTGTATCGTATATGCTCAAAAATTTAATATACTAATATATAAAACTTGTGCCAATATTGTTTTGGTCCATAGATAAAATTTGATCAAAGTCATGAGGCATATAGTTTTAAATTTTTGGAGTGGCTTGAATATTTGAATTGGATATCCATTCGGGGGCAAATTTTGATATAAAATAGTATCCACACTGTGCGAGTATATGTGAAACACAACTAGATTATTTTGGAGATGATGAGTTGAATGTAAAACTAAATCTGGTAAAAGAACACTTGATATGATAACACGATATGAATTGACATCAAATTATAAGTTAATAATAAATCGACATATTTATTCTTTTATGCTATCGGTGCAAGCATATCTTAGTGAAATTATAAATTCGATTTATTTTAGAATAGATATCTTTTAGGTGATTTTAAACCTAGAAAATAAATTTGATGTAGGATTTTTAATGTAACAAATATGTCGACCGTCCATTAAAATCAATAAAAGTAAAGTTTAAATTATTTATACGACATTGATGAGGGCAATTGGGTGCTGGGTTATTATGGCTTCGTATGAAATACTTCAATTATATTCTAAATGCCGAGATGTGAAGTATTCATCAAGGAATGAAGATAGCTAAGGCTAGAAACTGGAGTAAGCTGTTGATAGAGGCTGACTCGGAGGCTACGGTTAAGTTGTTAAAGAGTGATGATGAAGGAATGCCGTATGATTTTAGAATTTACTGGCCAGAACATTAAGCAAGTGCATCTGGCATGAAGGAAATATGTGTGCGGATAGTCTCGCAAAGTTTGGAGAAATGCAAAATGAAACCATTGTTTTAATGGATAAGATTTTTGGTAGGGTAAACCTTTTTTGGCAGATTTAACTAACACTATGTATGTCCGGCTTTAATTGTTTTGTTTCCAATTCACCAATATATATATATATATATATATATATGTATATTTAAAAATAAATTATATTAATTGGGCATAGTATATTTATGATCGATTAGGTACTTAACTATATTATTATATCATGTTAACAAAAATTTGTTATTGTATCGACAATCAAAATGATATTGAATTTTGCGCATTTTCACGTATTTAGTTACATTAAGTAATGTTAATCAAATCATGCGATGACGTTAACAAAATTATGTTAGTGCATATATAGACAGTAATTCATAAATAGAGAAAATATAACGTTTTTCAGATGTTTGATTTGTGGTTTGCATTCTTGTCTAAAATTGATTTTAAGAAGGTTTCTATTAATTAAAACATATTTCGATCTTCAACCAACCTTTTCCACTATTATTTTTCGTAGGAGGAACATTTTGGGTAGTAAACAACCATTAATGGATGATGTGTCTTTCAATAATTAATTGAAATAAGACTTAGCTAAAACTATTTATTTCAAGATGGATTGATTACAAAAACTCTTTTGTAATTAAGTAGGACTTATGACAAAAACCTTAAAAATAGACATTCTTTTCCGTGAATCATTCCATAAAAAGGAAATTTGGCTCCATTTGATAACAATATAAAAAATAAAATTAAAAATACTCGATTCGGTAAGATGTTAGAAAATAATTTGAGGCATGTAATAAGATAAACTTCATTCCATGCTCATTTTATGAGTAGATGTTCTCCATCCTAAATATTTTTTTGTGGAAATTTTTTCGTCATCAACCACCAAAGAAAATTTTTCCATGAATCAACTTATTGTCCAACTGATTAAGTCAAAATATTGCATTGTTATACGTATTTAGGTGGCTTAATATGCATGAATTTGATTTTAATTATCCTAAATTGTTAAGAATGGAGTTTTTAATCATGAAATAGAATATTTTTTTTGTTTCTAGTGTATTATAACTTTTTTACAGGTTAAAAATGAATAAGAACAAATCTAGAAGCAAATTCCCCCAAAGTTGGTCATTGCCGGCCAAATTCGGAACTAAATTAAGTTCAAGAAGTGAACCGAAAGCAATTTCAAAGCTCAATCATAAAGGGAGTGGTTAGAAGAGATTATGAGAAGCCAATAAATCATCTCAAGCGAAAAATAGTCATTTGAATCAAACCGAGAAATTTTTGCATGAAGAAGAGATCCACCGCGCGCAATATCTCTGTTCCAACGATTTTTGGTATTTATCCGTGCAGAATATGAAGAAAACTCCTGAGACAAAAGTTGTAGAGCTTTGAGTTAGCTACGCGTGGACGAAAACCATGTATTAATCGGAGTTCGGAGCGCAAAGTTATAGCCGAAATGCAAAAAGTGCGCCGAATGAGCAGATTTTAGCGCGAATGAATAAAAGAATTGAAGGTGCAAAAAATTGTTGTATGTGATTCTAGCTCAGATGGTTTAAGTGACAAGTTTCTTCCTTATGGTCTCGGGTTCAAGTCCCATGTGCCGCTATTTGTTTTTTAATCAATTTTTAAGCTCCAAATTGGATCAAGCCCATACCCATTAGCACACCTAATTAAATTAAGTTTATAATATATATATATATATATATATATCTATTAATAAATCAGGTCAAATTAAGTTTATAATATATATATATATATATATATATATATCTATTAATAAATCAGGTCAGTCTTAATATGTTAGGACTCTCTTAACTTATGTTCTCAACTGGCGGTTCAGATTTAATTTGAGCATTTATGTTTTAATCTGACGACTTAAAATTGTGATGGCGTACTGGTAATTACAATGATAATTATGACTACATATTTATTTTATTAATAGATATTAAGTATTTGAAACCTTTACAAATTTTTTTGTTATATCTTTATCCGTTAATCATAACAGTAATTGTGTATTTAATTAATTTTTTATTAAATATTTCAATCTTTCAAACTTATTCAACTTCTTGATTGTTTTATTAACAAATACATAAATAGTGATTTAATATATCATTATAATTGAAAGCTAAGATCTAATTTTCTAATTGTAATACTAAATAATACATATTTTTTTTATCTCTTTACTTCAATGTAGTAGTAGTAATACATATTTTTTTATCTCTTTACTTCAATGTAGTAGTAGTAGTAGTAGTAGTAGTAGTAGTAGTAGTAATAATAATAATAATAAATATTATCATATAATCTATTAATAATCGGGTCAGTCCTAACAAAGCAGCACCCTTTTATGTTTATGTTTTCAACTAGTGGCTCAAATTTAATAAGGATATTTATCTTTCGATCCAACGTCTCAAGATTATTAAGGCATGTTGGTAATATTGATGATAATAATAATAATAGGTATTTAGTTAATTAACTATATTAAAGATTTAAATAGTTTAAAACCTATGAAAATTCTAACTGTATCTCTATAGCCATTAAATATTTATTTGTAAATTCTAATTTTTTTATATCTCCAATATGTCCCAGATTATTTAACATGTAAATTACTTATATAATAGCATTTCCGGTACTACTATATATTCCTATTTTGTTTAATTATAAATTATAATTTTTCTATATTTTTAGCATCCCCATATTATTTAACATGTAGATTATCTATAAAAGAATATGTCGAGTAATAACAGTACATATTTATATCTTATTTGCACTGTTACGTCAACTTTCTCTCTCTCCAACTTTTTTTTAAAAAAACTTCAAAATATAATAAATTTTAATTTAACAATATTTTAAGTTCATTTTTCTATGGATATTGATTTATTTATGATTTTGTTTTTTAAAGTTTACAAATTGTATATACAAAAATAGATTAATATTATTGTGAAAGCAAAACGAAATATGTTAGAAAAATTATCTTCCTTAAGCATAATTAATAAACTATAAATTTGATTACTTTAAAAAAACCTATAAATTTGGTTCGATAACAAATAAAACTACCTTAGCAATAGCAATTAGGATTTAGGATTGCAAAATATTCATCCCAATAAGTTTTTGACCAACTATGACCCTAAAGCCTGATATTTTTTATTTTTTTAATTGTGATAAGTATGGGTACATTCTAAACATAAATACGATTTCGGTTCTATTCATCTTAGGTTCATGTAAATATAACAGGTTGAACTCAAATAAACCCATATATCCGGTGAAGAAGAGCCATCTTTTTGGAGCCTTGATGATCCCCGTGGTGATTTTCAAAAATACCTAATAATATTGCGTACCCTAACATTATTCGAATATTAGGCATGTATGAGTAGTTTTTACTATCAATATCTATTATTTATTAATATTTTAACATTTAGTTATATTAAATTCAATATAAGTTTCGATTGCTCAAAATTATTTATACGTTCTCAAATTTAATTCTATTTTCTTCTTATAAATAATAAAAAATAATTTTCTGAATGTAAGAATATTAATTTTTAACACCCCTTTATTTCTAAAAAACAAATACAAATTACATCATATCATATATACATTAACAACTTCATTTTTAATTATTAAAAAATTTAGAACTCTCGAATTTATTTATTTATCTCTCAGGATTAAAGTAGTGATATTTACAATATCAATTTGTTTGACGAAGAAAATATAATTAATTATAAGAAATGATAAAAAATAAAAAAGTTAATTGTAGGTGATAAGGGTATATCCAAAACTTAGAACATATCATGTATTATATTTATAATTTTTTAAAATAAAATAATAATAGTTTATTTTCTGTAACGATCCAAAATATCTCACATTAATAATAAAATGGAAAGTTCCTTGGTATATATGTGGGTGTAATGAACTTAACTTATAACTTGGGCTGGCCATTTTGATAGAGAACCCGAATAGTAACATATGGTATCAAAGCGGATCCAGGACCACTATCACGTGACGTGTGGATATTGCGAGTTAGGTTTGTACCCGGCCTGACGAGGACGTCAGGGATTTAAGAAGGGGAGATTTTAACAACCTAAAATATATCTCACATCGGTAGTGTAATGAGAAATTCCTTGGTATATAAGTAGGTGTAATGAATCTAACTTATAGGAACCCTAGACTACAATCGTGTGACGTACTGATACTATGGGCCAGAGTTGTGCTGCTGACGACGAGCCGGAATAACTGGATGCAACTAGCTAATAGGGGGAGATTATAACGATCCAAAAATATCACACATCGATAATATAATAAAAAAATTATTGGTATATATGTGTGAACAATGAACTTAAAATCATAACTTAAATTAGCCATATTGGGAGAAAACTCGGGTGGTTACATATGGTATCAGAGTGGATCCTGGACCACTATCACATAAGGTATTGATATTGTGGGTCGGGTTTGTGCGGCTAACAGCAAACCTTTGTATGTGACCCCAACCTGACGAGAATGTCAGGGAGGATTTAACAGCGGAGATTGTGAAAACATAAAATATCCCACATCGGTAGTGTAATAGGAATATCGATAGTATAATGGGAAGGTCCTTGATATATATATATATATATTGGTATATATGTGGGTGTAATGAACCTAATTACAACTTAAGCTAGCCATTTTAGGGGAGAACTCGGATGGTTACATTTTATCTGGAAACTAATTATAATTTTGAAATATTATATTAATCTAAATATAAACATATCAATTTAAACTTATCTAAATGTAAACATATTAATTTAAATTTACTTGATTATTGTTTTGGCATACGTTTATTCTATATGTGATTAATAATTTTTAAATTTTAAAGATCTAAAAGGTACTAATGGAAATATGTAAATGGATTATGTTGGAATTAACTTTAGGAGATCAATAGTTGAGTTTAGGGTTTTACCAAATTCGAATTCGATATATCTAAAAATATTATTAAAATTAAACTTGACTAAAAATATATTTATTTAAAAAAAATAAAATTTATCCAGTTTACTATATTATACGTATAAATCTCAACTCACTATTTTCAGTAGAGTTGAGATAAATTGACAGAATTTAGGTGAACTCGAACTTAAGCCATTTAACACCCATACTTTTCCAGATTATAAAAAAAATAAAATAAAGAGTTTGCCCTATATTGGGGTTTGCTTGGTTGAAAACCCGTTGAAACAGGTCATTTCCCATCCCTAATTATAACGAAAGTGCAATTAGTCAGATTTAATTTACTCTACCACTATTTGAATAATAGGCATACAATTATATTTTTGAATTTTGGTTAAGATTAAAAATTAAAATTAGCACCGTATGGGAAAATTTAATTCCTTTTATTCAAATTAAAAGTATACTACTACTTTTTTAGGATAATGTTAAAATTAATTTATTTGAAAAATAACAAAATTCAAATAAGAACTCTTAATATGAGAAAAAAAAATTAAAATTACGAGTAATTATAGATATAAAAAAAGTAGTAAAAAATATAATTTTAAATAATGTGACTAATTACATATAGGCACAATTGAATCGTGCCGTAGGTACGGGCATTGACTAGTATATATATATATCATCAAATCATGATAAAAGGCAGCAATAGCACCAGCCCCAGCCGTGCCCTCTCCCTTTTTCTCTTTTTCTTCATTCTTTTTCTCTCTCTCTCCATTCTTTTCTTCTTTCTTTTTCTAATTAATTTTTCTTTTACAACATTAAAGCTTCATTTGTGCTGCTTCCATTATTTTTCTTTGACGTTAATTCGGATTAGAGACAAAGGGTTTGAGTACAATTTTGAAGATTAATTTTCAGATTTAATTATTGTTACACGCGCGTACTTCAATTCCAAGTTATTTTAATTTATTTACTGCTTTGTTAATTCTTATTAAAAATTTTGCATGCTTATGATTTTAATTGCTTTTCAATTTATATACACTGTTTTATTTAATTAATTTATTGAGCATGAATTTATTAAATATGTTTGGCTAGTTCGTTAGTTAGGGGTCTATAAGGAACGGATATGCCGATGCGATAATTTTTTGAACTCGAATTTAATTCTAATTAATTTTTCATTGGTTAATAGGTCGTTATAAATCTGATTTTTATTAAATTATTATCCTAGTATGCTAATCACATACTTTTATAATAAATTTAATAAAATCTTTCCGTCAAAAGAACTAAACTAGTTTGAATCTTTATTTTTGCGCTAAATCCTAACCGGTCGAGTTAGGGAGCGGTCCATACTCTCTAAATTAATTGGTTATGTATCTTCTTAGGTTTCAAACTAGAGCGAGCTGTTTTTGGTATTTATTTTAATATTTACTTTTTGATACCAAAATCACCAATTTTGTGTTTTCACTGCCCGTTTTAGTTCAAATTTGATTTTAATCATGTTTTAACTTATTTGAATTAAATTGTGGCTTTTACTTAATATTTTTAAACTCACTTTTAATAAAAAGTTTTGTAGTGTCAAGCACTACTTCACTTTAATAAACAAGTGTTTTCGGTAAAATTAAGTAATGCGAGTAGATTTCATAATTAGTATTGGTACGTATAGTTCATGTCACGCATGAATTATCGCAAAAAATATGAGTTTATGAAATCAATTATCTTTTGAAAAGTAGGCTGATTTTTAAAGAAAAATTAGTTATAAAAGGATTCCCGGTCCATCGAATTGCTCGTTGTGTTGCCCGAAACTTATGGATACCCCTAGCGCTTTTTATTCTTAATTTTAATTAAAGTTTTTTTACTCATTTAATTAATTTAGCACGCTGTTTTTATTATTTAGTTTATTTAGCTTTATTCCATGTTCTTCTTACGTTAATTTAGTTTCTTTTAGCATAGTAATGTTTCACTATTTTTAGGTTTAGTTTCATTTGCATGTTTTATTTAGTTATACTACATTTAGTTAGTTTAGTTATTAATTATCATTTATTTCTCTCCATATTTCATCTTTTCTTTATTTTTTTTCTTCTTCCTTTTGAAAGAAATTTTCCTAAGTCAAATAACTACCTTCCTCCCTGTGGATCGACCTCGGACTTACCGAGTATTTATTACTTGACCGACCACCTGCACTTGGGTATAATAACTCGCGTTGTTTTCGCTGAGTCAAGTTTTTTGGCCCCGTTCTCTATTTTCCTTGGAATCTGCACCAGGTACATGCCTAGTGTTTGAAACCTTGGATTCGTAATCCACCTTTTCACTTTCATCTCGCATGTTCCACCTCAACTAGTTACCTTCACACCGAAGTGACTAGTTCTTTTAAATCCATAAACGTGACTAGTTTGATTCAAGAATGAATGAGAATAATTGAACTTACTTCTAACTCAGTCATGGAGAATTAAAATCGAAGTCTTCGTGAACTATTACAGCCAACACGAAATACTAATCCATCATGTATTATATTTCCACCTAATGCTAAAACTTTTCACTTTAAGAATGGAATGATTCAACTCTTACCTGTGTTCTGTGGATTGGAGAATGAACAACCTTACCTCCACATTATAGAATTTGAAGAAGTTTGTGCTATTTTCAATAATTAAGCATGTACTGAAGAGTTAATTGGACTTAAACTTTTTCCTTTCTCCCTAAAAGATAAAAGCTAAGGCGTGGCTTCTCTTGCTTCACCTAGATCTATTACAACATGGCTTGGCATGCAGTAACAATTTCTCAAAAAGTTCTTCCCTTCTCACCTTACTAGTCATTTCAAGAAGCAACTAATGTCTTTCTCTCAGAAGGAAGGAGAAACATTTTACTAATGTTGGGAGAGATTCAACGAACTTCAGAACTCTTGCCCACATCATAATTTTGAAAAGTGTCGCTTGATAGGTTTATTCTATGATGTTTTATTTTCTAAAATGCGTCAATTTGTTGAGATAATGTGTAATGGAGAATTTCTCAACAAGAATCCTGATGAAGCTGAGACCTACTTAGACTGGTTAGCTGAAAATGCCCAGCAATGGGAGACGCCTCAATCAATTGATCGATCATTTGAAGCTATAATTAATTAAGTAAGAGAAGTGTGCCACATCGGAAAATAAGAAGACCTTAGTGTGCAAATTTCTCCTCTAGCAAGAAAGGTCGAAGCTCTTGAAAGGAAAAATGTTGAAATTCCACAACAAAAGCATATGGAAGAATCTTGTAAAATTTGTGAAGTTCGAGGGCACCCCACCAAGATTGTCCTACGATCCATGCTTTTAAAGAAGTACTCCATGCAAAGGTAAATTCCATAAGTAGTTTTCCTATACCATTCAATGCTTCTAATGAGCTAAAAAATGACGAATGCCATTTCCCACCATTATCTTATCCTCAATCACTAACTTTTCACAAAAATCAATTGTTTAAAACCGTGAGTTAGTGTTCTATAGATTTGTAATCCAATAATCGTGATATATGCAACTAATGTAAATATTTCTACATACGGTAATTAAGAATTTATGAAAAAAAAGAAGAGATAATGGGTTATAAGGCATCGCTCCGTAATATTTTATAACTCTAAGGACGGACTCATGTTTAATAAAAAGAAGTAGTACTAATTTCATAATTTTGTTTTACAGTAAGAACACATTTTATAATATTAATTTATTTTAAGAAAAATGATAAATGTTGATAGACAAAAATACCCTGCTATATCATTTATTCTAATTATAAAAAAGACATATTATTCTATCTCTTACATACACATAGGTTAGAGAGAGAAAACAGAGAACAAGGGAAGGGAAAGGGAGAAAAGAATTGCAAGAGAGGAAAGAACGAGGCCGACGATGAGAAGTTGTCTCATTAATAATCTCGCCTCTTCCACCACCACCACCACCACCTGACTCTCCGATCGTATCGCCGAGAAAAGCGCCGTTCTCATCTTCGTATTTTTTTTTTCTGGAAGAGTAATCATAAAGCATATATAATTTCTGATCGAACTGTTGGATTTGATTGATTTTTGGATATGTTGTTCAGAAGACAAAGTTACTATAATTGCGCAAAAAATTAAGACGATCGAAGGTCGTTTTGCTATAGAAATCGACCAATTTCGACAGCCCAATGGGATTTTGAAAAAAGAAATCTGGTTGTTCCCTTTTTTTTACGAACCCTAGGTTGATCCATATATATATATATACATATATATAAATAGAGTGGATGTTGATTTCATTAATTTTGTTATTCTATGTTTTATAATTGTTTTTTAGCACCTTCTGGTTGTTGTTCTGGTTGTAGTACTAAATGCATTTAGTACCTTCTGGTTGTTGTTCAGAATGTGCTAAATGCATTTAGCACCTTCTGAACAACAACAAGAAGGTGC
This sequence comes from Lonicera japonica, assembly GCA_021464415.1. Taxonomy (NCBI): domain Eukaryota; kingdom Viridiplantae; phylum Streptophyta; class Magnoliopsida; order Dipsacales; family Caprifoliaceae; genus Lonicera; species Lonicera japonica. The sequence goes on from CM038468.1 coordinate 42,793,185, forward strand.
TAAATGCATTTAGCACCAACCAGAAGAGCAACTGAACCACAACCAGAAGGGCAACCGAACCACAACCAGAAGGTGCAATTGAGAAGAGTGAGTACTCTAAGTACGCCACTACTGTTGAAAAGCCGTTACCAGCTATTTATGTTCCTAGGCAGCTTACACGCCTAGAACTAATCAAGCTGTTACCTGAAGCTTGGGTCACTTCTTATGAATCCCTTCATGAGCAATCAAATGTTGAATCTGTTCAGCAAACAGATCCCACATACATCCGTCGTCCTGGCAAACAGATAAAGATGCGTTTTGACAACAAAAAACCTTCTCCACAACAAAATCCTTTCCGAACTGAACTTAACATGTTGGAACCTATTGTTAGGTTACCTATTGATCCCCTTTTGAAGAATGAGCCAATGGCTATTCTTTACTTTGATATGAAAGGAAACCATGTTTTTCAATTAAATGACGAAAATGGTCACATATGGTATGATACATGCTATTGTGATGCATGTGAAGAACTAGCTTATGAAGCAGAGCTAGATCCTAAAGAATTGAAGAGGTACATAAAGAAAAAGGCTGGAAAATCCCTGAATTCTCAGAAACTTCTCCAAGAACGTTACGATGCAGGTGATCGTACCGTTGGTCTTCTCGAAGAACCATCAGGCAAGTTTGATTACTTTGTCACTTATGGTAATCCCCCTTTGCCAACTCCTCATCCAGAAGAAAGTTCTTGTCAACCTCCACCGCCTTTACCTCTATTTACACCTCCTCAACAACCACCACAACGCTTATCTCCATATGCCCAAAAGGCTCTCAAAGCTTTAAACAGACTATACAAGCAACCATCCATGTACCAAAAACCCCCTAAGCCATTACAGCCTGAACCCATCTTATGTTACATGCTCTCACTAGAAGAAAACTCATTTCCTCCTTCTGATGACTTTGATAATCTCACCCAGCATACCACTCACCATTGAAAAATTTCCAATCCTACAACCGTTGGTTCTGATAGACAAGTCAAAAAAGTTACGGCAGCTAAAGCAGCTTTGAATTGGCAAGCAGAAAATGCTATTGCCCATAATCAAGTTATTTCTCAAATTGCATTGAGCACTAAGCGCCTTGAAGCAAAAGTTTCTTCCTTTTCAAATATGGATAAAGCAATTGCAGATCTCAAGATGAGGATTAAAACACTCAATGAACAAATACAGTATATGGATACCACCGTTCATGATTTTGCAGCCACTGCTAATTTCTTTGCAGATAAAGAAAGAGAAAATAAAGCTCTCAAAGCTTAGCTTCAAGCAATTGAGAAGAGTGAGTACTCTAAGTACGCCACTACTGTTGAAAAACCATTACCAGCTATGTTCTATCCAAAAGATCACAATCCATCTCTTGGTGTCCAAGATTCTATGACATGATTCCTCAATCCTAATAGTATCAATCTCTAGGATGAACCTCCTAAGAGAAGATTACCTCCTTGAGCATCACCCACTCCTAAACCATAAACTCCCAAGCCAACTTACCATCCTCAAAGACCAAATTACCCTCGATTTCGTGGTCCTACACCCGAATATCAACTTCTAGACATTGACCCATATGGTGCCACCAAAAAGGTCATTCCACTTCCCCCCACAGCTAGAGAAGCCAGAGGTCTCTCAATTAGAGAACCTACACCCCAAATCTCAAAAACTTTACCAACTTCGCAACCAGAAGCCTATTATAAACCTCCCGAAGTTTCTGACATTATCCAAGGTGCTTCCACTAAGCCAATGGATATGTTTACCGTTGAAATCCATGAAAATCAACTAGTAAACCAAATATCCTCATTTCTTCGTGCCCTTGCTTTCCTTGATAGACAGCAAGTCAAAGCCACTTCTGAAGATCTCTTATCCTCTTTTGAAGAGCTCTATTCAACCCAACCTTTTGGAACTACCCCACAAGAAAGCACCACTGAGCATATGGTTGAAGACCCTCCAGAGCTAAATGTCACAAATCCAAATCCAGGAACCCCAGCTCAAACAAATGCCCATGATAATCATGTTTGTTTTACTATTGATGACATTAAGCCAAAATTTTGGCGTGATAGATTCTTTCAGTTGAATGCCTGGATGACAGTAGATAATGAAAACTATGATCTCAAATCAGTCATTAAACGTTTCCTCGCTAGACTCGTTGGACGTTTAAGAAATTGGTATGAAGCGATAGGTCCATATCAACAGTTGCAGTTTCAACAGATTACTACTATAGATATTTTCTTGGGTACCATCTATACTGAGTTTGTTGGTACTCCAACCAAACACGTTGACATTGAACGTACTGAATTCATAGGAATGAAGTGATACTCCCGTAAAGATGATGATCTTGAACGCCATTATGACCGTATGTCAAAACAGTTTTATGCCATTGGCGGCATTGATGACGTAAATTTGAAGCAGGTATTTCTCCAGTCTTTCCCAGATGCATTGGTTACTGAAGCTGAAAAGTTGTTCAAAATTCAAAATCTCGCTCTCAAAGATCTCTCGATTGGAAGAGTTTATGAACATCTTACGAATTCAATTGAGCGCATATGCAATCAAAAGAAACTCTTTGAAGACATGGAAAAAACCAGCAAAATGCTCCCTTCTGCTTGTAATAAAGATCATTGGAAGATCAAATGCAAAGGTAAATACAGTGCCTGTGATTGTTCCAAGCACAAAAAACATCATAAAAGGCATAAAGGACGTCGTCATTCCTCTCATTCTTCTTCAGATACATTTGCAAAACCTTGGAAACAGAAGAAATCCAAGAAAAAGTCATTTAAAGGCAAGAAAATTTTCAAGTTTGTCAAGAAAAAGAATTTTCGTGGCAAAAAATCAGATAAGTGTTTTATATGCAAGAAATCCGGTCACTATGCTAAAAACTGTCCAAATACAGAAAAAAGAACTCAATTCATGGCGTTATTCCACAAGCTAGCACCGGATATTCAAGAATGATTGTTGTCCAGGTGGTGCTAAATACGTTTAGCACCTTCTGCTTACTGTCCCGAATGTGCTAAATGTGTTTAACACCTTCTGGTTGCTGTTTAGAAGGTGCTAAACGCATTTAGCACCTTCTGCTTGCTAACCAGAAGGTGCTAAACGCATTTAGCTCCTTCTGCTTGATGTTATTGTCATAATGAGACGTGAGATGTTATAAGAAAGGGGTATTAATGTCTTTTTTGTACAAGATCTTTAATTTACGCGGCTAATTTTTAAGTATCCTTTATAATTATGTTATTATTAGAATGAGCCCTTATGCCTAATTGGCTCAAAAAACTTTTTAAGCATAAGATGCAATTTATGTAGAGACGTCCTTTACATGACTTAATTATATTTATAGCACATATCATAGTATGAGACTGATTTTAAAATATCAAAAGTTGAGTTAAGATGAATAAAAGTGATATATGAATTTATTTATTTTTAAATAAATACAAATAAAATATTGGAGTGAACTAAAACTAAAGTAAATTATAAAATAGTTGAGTTTTTATGCTATTCATGTTCATCTCCAATCTTTTGTAGTAACTTATACATATTTGTGCAACATATGTAATTAATAATCTAGAGACATAATATCATTATTTGTTGTGTTAACTTTTTTTTTTTAAATTTAATCTTTATATTTTTGTTGTTTTCAAACACCATTCTTAATAAAAATGTTCTTTTAAAATATAGTATTTATATATTTAACTATTATATTTGAAAGGTTTTAATGATTGGCCCACAAATAAAAGGTCACTTAAGATTTCTTAACAACTCCACGAATGTATACCAAAACCATTTCGTTCGATCAAACACATCAACCATTTCACAAGACTTAGCTGATTATCATAATTTTTGATAATATTTGCTGATGACATTTGTATTTACATTATAGGATGGGCCATTCAATACCAACTTAGTAAGTTAGTTTATAACAGACATAAAGACAGAAGAATGATTGGAGGATGAGTTGCTATACAAATTAATCATTTTTTTATGTGCAAATAGAGTTATTAATGTCGATAAGTATTAAAACAGCTATAATTTTGAAGTAGTATCCAAATTTACTATAATTTATCTTGTAAAAAACCCTAATGTAAACTCTATCATAAATTTAACTATTATATTTAAAAGGACTTATTGTTTGGCCCACACTTGAAAGTCATGTTAGGTGTCTTAACAAGCTCACCTATGCTAACTAAAACCGTCTTGGCCTGTCAAGCTAATTATCACAAATGATAGACTTTGTATTTACAATATGAGATGGACTATTCAATACCAACTTCATATGTCAGCTAAGAGACAGAAAAATGCTGAGTTGGAAGATTAGTGATTGTGGAGATCAATGACTTTTGCATGTGCGAACAGGGTTATCACTTAGAATCGAGTAGTTCTCATATATAGGCAAAAATCATCCTAAAAACGCTGAGTTGGATGATTATTCACCGTGGAAATCAATGACTTTTGCATGTGCGAACAAGGTTATCACTCAAAATCGAGTAGTTCTCATATATAGGCAAAAATTATTCATGTTATTTAAAACCCGAGACAATATTGACATTATGACCTTTTGCCAAGTCTATTCATGGATGTTAACGTGGTGTCAATTAGTAATAGAGAATCGAAACAAGTGCGTAGCAAGTGTATCTTTCCTTATTTTCCTTTATCCCACATAGGAAGGATATGAAACCTTGAATGAGTTCTTATAATTTTTTCTCTTGGGTTTAGACCCTAAGGGCATCCAAGTTTTATGTGATTGGGTGAAGACTTAAATGAGTGTGGTTTACCACGCACGCTAACTGATCGACCCAACCTAAGCTTGGACTTACTTTGTGTAAAATATATCAAAAACCCTCCAGTACACTTCTCGATCGAATTGACCAACGTTAAATTTTTTTTCACTTTTTATATATCTTGAGGACAGCGTGGCATTTTCAAAATTGTGTGCACAATTTTAAGCAAAGCCATAAAACGTCTTAAAAAAAGCGAAATAATCCATGACTTAAGTATTGTTTTTTCGCAGTTTCATTTCCAATAAAGCCGTGCAATGCATGGCTAACAAACTTTTTGGGTAATAAAGGCACCTGTGCCTTCATCTCAATTACTATAAGAGCATTTCCAATGGGGTTATATAAAATTATTGTGTAAATTTTACATGGCAAGTGAGTTTTACACAAAAAATTTATACGGACCTATTTACTCTCCAATAACCAATATTAATACTCGTGTAAAAAGAATTGGTCCAATAAAAAATAACCACCTAAAGAACAAGAAACTACACAAATAAAGAGAGAGAATGAGTGGGTGGAAAGAGAATGTGAGTGGTGTGATTAAGTTAATGAGGAGAGATAATCCTACTTAGCTGTGTAAATTTGATGTGCAAATTTGATGTGCAAAATACATAGCCATTATACACAAAAGCTTAGTTGGCATTGATTTTACACAAACATTCGAGCAACAAAAAAATTACACAATGTATAAATTTCACACAATACTAAATTGGCTATTTTTACACAGTTCCATTGAAGATGCTCTAACCATTTTTAACACCACAAATTTTATTAATAATGCACGCCGCCTAGAAAGACATCTTTTTTTTAGATTTCTTATGTTGTCCTTGCATTTATTTTTTAAATACAAACATTAAAGTAAGGCTTGAACTTGCGTATTCTTTGTTAGAAAAACATCAGTTCTGCATTCATTGCATAATTTCAGTTTGATTTAAATGTATGCGCGCATAGAAAAATTTAAGTGTCTAGTTTTATATTATATATGTCAACGCTTCTCATTTATACTTATTTTTATTATTTATTTTCCAAGATAACTAGCCACCCTCTGGCATTGCTCCTGCGTCGGAGAGGGGGCTTAAACGCTCTTATTTTAGCATTAAATCAACTTTTAACATACTGCTGAGGACTTTATTTATTTATAATACATTGTTTTACAAAGTTATGATTTATGAAATAAAACAAAATTAGGTATAAGCTTTTTCTTTTTGACACGGAAAAAACTTTCATCATTAGTGTAAGAGGTTGTTTTGCCCACTTAAATTTAAAATTTTGGTTTCAAAGTTGTTTGTTTGCCAAAAAAGTTAAGTGGTTTGCCACTTAAAACTGAAAATTTGTATCAAAAAATTTAAGTGGCAAATTGATCACTTAAATCTGAAAACTCAAAACATCCTATTGTAAAATACCTATTTTACTACCATCTTCAAAACTTAAAACACCCTCTTTAAAATATTTAATAAGAGCAAAATTGTTATATTAAAAAACATCAATGTTCAGATGTGTTATATTCAAACAAACATCATTTTTTCAGATGCAATTTTCAAAATTAAATAAACAAATTTTTAATTTCAATTTTCAATTGTTTTATCAAATGTCACCTAAGTATACGCATATTTAGAAAACCGGTACTTTTGATAATAAATCTATGGGTTGCAAACTACAACATAAAAAACATTATTTAAAAAAAAGTGAACGCAAATCTATTTTTCCATGTTTTCAATTAGTTAAGAGTCACCACTCAGAAATTGGAAACAGAAGGTGGAATATGAGTGAGTTCCTGTATCGTGTAAGAAATATAATAAAAATAGTAGTGCAAAAACAGGGTGGTGAAGGGACCAATAAGTCAAAAAATTAATTTGTAAATAAAAAGGGTGGTAATTATTTAATTTAATAGTATATATATAAAATGGGAGAAGTAGAATTATTAAATGTTTTTTTTGCTCAAATCTTGCCATGGGTTATTTGTTATTTTAGTATTTAATTGTATATCTATATTACTTTATTTTTAGTTGTTCTCCATTATGTCATTTATTCTTTAATTTTTTAATTATTTAATTTTCTCTTTTTTTTATTTTCCTCAATCCTTTAATTAGAAAATAAGACTTCATTGTGTGATTAATTAGTTATCTATGATTTGTGATCATTTTATATTTTAATGAATTAAACGGATAAATATAGCATGTTTGAGATTAATATTTAAAATTAATTTACATCCTTAATAGTTAGAGGCAATTGAGCATAAGGACTTATTCTAATAATAACATAATTATAAAGGACATTTATAAATTAGGAGTGTAATTTAAGGACACTGCACAAAAAAGACATTAATGCCCATTTCTTATTCAAGTAATAACACAAATGAGCATTATTAGTACGAGAATAGGAGAAAACCTTCTGCCTATGACTTAGAGGCCAACTGCACCTTCTCTCATTTAATGAAAATTGAATAGTAGACGGTGAGAATGGATTAATAATTATAGAATTGTTTTTATTAACAGTAGTGAGGGACATGGTGCTAAATGCATTTAGCACCACTTGGACAGCAACCAGAAGGTGCTACCACCTGGACAACAAAATCAAAAGGTGCTAAATGCATTTAGCACCACCTGACAGCAACCAGAAGGTGCTAAATGCATTTAGCACCACATGGACAACAAAACCAAAATGTACTAAATGCATTTAGCACCACCTGACAGCAACCAGAAGGTGCTAAATGCATTTAGCACCACCTGGACAACAAAATTAGAAGGTGCTAAATGCATTTAGCACCACCTAACAGCAGGACAACAAAACCAGAAGGTGCTAAATGCATTTAGCACCACCTGAACAACAATCAGAAAGTGTGGACAACAAAATCAGAAGTTGCTAAATGCATTTAGTACCACCTGGACAACAACCAGAATGTGCTAAATGCATTTAGCACTACTTAGACAATAACCAAAAGGTGTTAAAATGATTTTAGCACCATTACAAAACATAGAATAACAAAATTAATGAAATTAACATCCACTCTATTTATATATATGTATGTATATATAAATGGATCGACGTAGGGTTCGTAAAAAAAAAAAGAGGAACGATCATATTTTTTTTTTAAATCCCGCTGGGCTCTCGAAATTGATCGATTTTGATAGCAAAACGACATCTGATCGTCTTGATTTTTTGCGTAATAATAGTAACTTTGTCTTCCGAACAGCATATCCAAAAATCAGCCAAATCTAATTGTTCGATCAAAAGTTATATTTGTTTTACGATTGTACCTATAAAAAATAAGAAAAAAAAAAGGAAGAAGAAGAAGATAATGATGATGAGATTTGTTGAATGAATGAATTTTGGTGCTTCAGAAAGAAGCTTGTCATATGTAGCTTTGTCGAAAAGCACCATGTCGTTCACTTTCTCTTTTTACTTCCCTTTGCTCCATTTCTTCATCTTCTGTTTCCCTCCCCCAGATTTGGCGAGCTTGGACGATAGTGGAGGTGCTTTATTCTTCTTGGGATCCATATGAGATCTGGGGCTTTCAGTATGTATATTCATTTATATTAAGGGTATATTTGTCAATCAACATTTATCATTTTCCTTAAAATAAATTAGTATTATGAAAAGTGTCCTTATTGTAAAATCAAATTATGAAATTAGTATTATTTTCCTTTATTAAACATGAGTTCGTCCTTAGAGTTATAAAACATTACGAAGCGAGGCCCTATAACCTATTATCTCTAATAATTATAATTTGTATTTTTTTTACCTTATAATAAATTTCATTATCCATCAATAATATATTAAATATCGCATGTGCATCACACAAGTAACACACTAGTAATTGTTAAAGATAAAGAGTACTACTCATGTTAGCAGTGGCGGATCTAGGGGGACCCGGGGGGCGGGCCGGCCGGGTTCCCCCGAGATATTTTAAACCCCCATTAGTATTAGTATTTTTTTTTATATAAATATAGTTATTGGCACTCTTTAAATAAAATTATGTATTTTTATTTTGTTATAAATTTTTTTATTTCTAAAAATTATTTTAAAGTGTTAATTTTTTTTATGGAGTGTCAATAGTTATACCCATTATTATTTATATTATAAGTATTCAATAAATTTAAGTGGTTGTGGTTCTTCTTAATAAATTTATAAAGTATCATATTTTTTATATTGTATTTTGGCCCTCCCGTACTCCAAATCCTGGATCCGCCACTGCATGTTAGCAATATGTTTGTCACATTGGATGATGGCAAGGAGTCGTCTTCTCTTTAGAGACTGGCTGGGTAAAAAGAAAAGATAAAATTGATAAGCAGGGATTTTACGCAAACACAAATTAAAAAATATGCACTTATTTTAGGAAAATATTATTCCTTAATTTTTTTTTCAAAAAACATTTTCATGGATAAGTTTTTTACCCATGTTCATATATATATATATATATTGACTGGTTCTAAAGAGGATAATTATGTCTCTTAAGAAAAATAAATACCGTACTGTCCATTTTGAGGGCAAAATATATGCATTTTTTTTTATGAAACTTGGTGTAGATAATATTTATAATAAGTAGATTGTTTCCATTAAATTTTATCAAAAGATGCAAGTTGAAAATTAGTGAGATGCTCCTTTAAATTTCAATCTAAATTGAACATATATAACTTTTCATTAAACATACTTGCAACTTGAATTTTTCAGTAATTTTTTTGTGGAAACAATCCACTATATCTCCACAAAAAGAAAAATTTATAACATTTCCCGCTAGTCTACTGTTGACTCTCTCTCTCTCTCTCTCTCTCCAACTATTGTTGAATACCCATTAAATCTTTTTCCAAGAAAAAAATTATTCTCTCTTCTTTCAAGGTTTATGTCTATTTTTTTGTGATACATTTTTAATCCTCAAAAAAGTTACATGAAATTTTTAATATAATTATTTACGTGATAATGTAAGAAGTGGCCTTATTTTAAATTTTCGCACAGGCCCTCCAAATCAAAGGAACAACCCTGTAGATTATTATATGAGTTACACGGATTCTTGTTATAATCATAAACACGTTTAATTTAAACAAGTTATTATCATACTACGAGAGTTGAACCATACCCAATCCATTTATTAATCATATTAAGTGAGTCAATATGATTATGACACTAATCTTTAGGCTTAACCTTAACTTTCAAGTTTAGTGTTGGGTTCGAGTTGTGCTCTTGTGTTGCCACCCCTACCTTAAATTAGAAGTAACACTTTATCACTTGATTACATGACACATGTGCTTCCAATTATTAATCACAACTAGGGGTGTTCATCAGAAATAATAGATCTAAATACCATTATTTGGAAAAAAAAAAATTAAAAATTTCAGTTTTTCTAATACCTTCCAATTCTAATTCAATTTTTTTTGGAAATTCAAAAAAAAAGTTTCAAAATCGAAAATTCAGAATAATTGAAATTTTCCAATTTCTTTAAAATTTTGACATAACTTCAACATCATTTAAAAAAGTAGATGATGAATTGTTATTTTTTTTTTAATGAACCATATTGCAATAATCCACCACCACAAAAACGACATGCTATTGTCATTATTAGAAGTTTAATTATACAACAGAACCTTAAATACTAATTATTATTCGTTCATACATTATTATTAAAGATAAGAGTTTAACGAATGTACTAAATCTCATATCAAAAAAATAAGTTGTATAATTGTCTAAGTTAAAATTAATATTTTTTTATTAGAAAGTACTTAAAAGTTCAAGTTTTACTTTAAGTTTAGATGAATTAAAAGACTACTTAAAATATAAATACAAAACTACATATACACCAATACTATAGTGTTGTTTTGAGTTGAGTTTTTAAAATTTGGTATTTGGTAGAATTTGGAAGTATGTTGAAAAGTGAATTTGGTTTTTGTTTGAGTTTTTTTCAATCAACTAAAAAATCTCATAATTTTTTTTAAAAAAAATAGTCACAATGGATCTTATTTTATAGATCTCAACGACGAGTATGTTTCAAATATATATTTTTTATCTAATTTTGATTTTTGGATTTAAAGTTATGGCGTTTTAAAATAAATTAGAGAGAGAAAATAAAGTGAAATAAATTTTAGTAAGTGTAAAAGTTGGGGTGTAAACGGATGAGATATGAACCGGATACCATACTATCCGTAATCCTTATCCCTTCGGATAATAGATTCAATTATTCTTATTTTTATCCTATCGAATTCGTCGGATAATTACCCTATCCATTTTTTTATATAACTATAAATATGTTGTTAGATAATATAATTCTAGCTTTACTCTCACTCTTGCATGAGGAAAAAAAGTAAAAAAGGTCCATTTCATATCGTTGGTCATTTCTACATAAAATTTTCGGCCGCTCAAGATTGACTATCTCTTTATGGAGTGGAGATTCCACATGCAATGTCAGTGATTTGGAGAACAGGATTAGGCACTGAGTAGACATGATATAAGATTTGCCGGCACTTATTTCTTGAACAACTATGCTATATATTTTTTTCTCTTATTGTGCTTTCGTACCAATGTTTCGTTAGTGCAAACATTTAAAACAATCTTAAAATATATTTAACTATTTGATTTATTAAGACGAAATCTTTTACAAATTATAACTCGAGAATTAAAACAAAGTATTTTAAAACTTGTTAAAATAAAATGTTACATTTTATAGTAAAATTTTACATGATATAATCTAATAAGATTCATATTAGATTATAAGATAACCATCATATAAATGCAAATAATAAATCCAAATTGAAAATCATTACCATTTAAATTTGATATGGTCTCAAACATTTCATTTTAAAAATCACATATATTTGTTGTAAATATAACTTATGTCTTTCTTCTTTTTTTTAATTCTTTTCTAAGCTTTTTTTTTTGGTTTAGTTTAAAAGACTTTGGTAAATTTGGGCAGTTTATGAACACCATATACCAAATTAAATATGGTCGGTTTTTGTAAGGGTGAGAGAATAGATATGTATATATACATAACATAAACTAAATTATAGCGGATACGGATATCTAGTAAAATGGATATCCGCAAATATAGATAATTCATCTCGAATACGGATTATCCAAGTCAAATATAATATTATCATTATCCATATTCTTATCAATTTCTTCGAATATTTAAAAACATTATCCAAATCATCTTTTTCGAATATTCATTCGGATAAGTATCCACAAAATTCGAATTCAAATACAAATCGAATTCAGATTTTCGGATACTCATTTAGTCATTTACACTACTATGTAAAAGTAAAGTTAATTTTCAGTTGAGTTTTTTTAATTTTGAGATATAAACACCCACCAAATAGGGTCTATATTTTCAGAAATTCAAAAGTTTAAAAAATTCGAAAATACTATGGAGTATATACTATACTAATTTTTTTTTAAAAAGAATTATATCGAATTTTGAAAATTTTGAAAATTTTAAAAGTTTGGAAATTTCCAAGACTCTCATTCTACCCCCCACGCCACCCCATATTCTATCGAATACAACAGAAAAAGTGACACGTATTCTTTATAAAACACGTGGCATCAGCTTAGTTGTCGTATGACGGATAATGAATGACTCCCTTCCCTCCTTTCTTTGCATGCACCGTCTGTATGTTATTAGTACGTATTGGTCTTTTTATTTTTAATTTTTTAGCATTTTAGTATTGGTTATGTAGAACGTCGAGGGATGATTTAATCGAGGGGCGGATTTGCGACATACAACACATTTTAAGTTTGAGCATTTCTTCGTATAATTCTTTGGAGTCAGTCATTACTTATAGAAAATGGGTCGACATAGGGTTTAGTCACCTTGTATATCGGTATCCTGTACAAGAACCGGAGATTACCAGGGCATGGCAAAAAAAAAGGGTGATTTTGACTTTGGGTGCCGTTTGTTCTTGCATATCAGATGTTGGGTGTTAAAATTTTGCATAATAGGTGTTTGGGTGCCATTTCCGTTAGTCAACGTGGTCAACCGTTAGTTCCGTTAATTTTTTACCCAATTTACCTATTTTACCCCTTGAAAAAGACAAAACATACCCCTATTGCTTAGGGGTAAAATGGTTAAAAATTAATAGAGTTAACGGTTGACTACGTTGACTAACGGAAATGGCACCCAAACACCTATTATGCAAAACTTTAGCACCCAACGTCTGGTATACAAGAACAAACGGCACCCAAAGTCAAAATCACCCAAAAAAAAAGGTATTGGTTATGTACGTTTCAATATATTTTTTTTATTCTTGAAACAAGAAGGTTAAAGTTTTAATTTGTACATTAGGTTAGTTGTGCATTCAACTTTTATTATAATTATTATAGAATTATATAAATTAACAAAATCGTATTTGAATTATCGCTTAAATGAAAAAGAAAATTTCCTCGTGTCTTCTTCTTCTTTTTTTTTTTAATACAATCAATATACTGATATATTTATAATCAATTATAAAAAGAAGAAAAAAAAAACGAGATTCTCATGAATTAAACTTAGCATTATTTCCATTATTATTTTTTTTGAAGGCAAAAAGACATATATATATATATATATATAAACTATATCACCATTATTTTATCACCCCGTTAATATTAGAGGTGATAATAATAATAATGCTGAAATAATTAAAAGTTGGCGGTAGTAGAGGGCGGTTTACATCTTAAAAAGGAATTCACGAGCATCTTGCTACATTAGATGTTGAAATAATAAAAATAATATCTTCTTTAAAAGTTGCTGGTTGGCCGAACGTGAGTGAGTCTGAAATCTGAATCTACACTTCTTTCATCGCCAAATCCAACCCCAAGACTAAATCCCATTTTATACTCAACAAAAATGGAAATATTTATTGCATCTCCAATTAACAATTTTTCAATATTTATATATTTTTTAAAGAGTTGAGTGTGTAACTCATACTATTTAAACTCTGTTGATAAAATACTATTTAGTTACCACTTTAATTAATTTATGTTAAAGATGTTCAACAATATCAATAACTAATTAAAATTAGTATAATATATCGATTATATTTAAAAAAAAATTGAGCTTTAAATTTGAGATATTTTAAAATAATACTAAATCTGGGAGATGTAAATATCACGATTCAACTAATTTAAATGACAAATTGCCGATTCAAATTCAGAAGGTTCTAATTTCAAATTTCACTTGAAACTACATGATTTTTCATTAGAATATTTGTTTTTTTATTTTTTTTATGGCACTGACGAACCATTTTTCGTGAGTGAGTCTGAAATCTGAATCTACACTTCTTTTGATTAATGGTATGGGCACATCTAGTTTTTAATTAGGGCACATTCCATTAAGATAAAATTTGTCTTTTACCATGTTAATTTACTATTAGTATGGGCACATTCTATACTATTAGTAAGCAAACTTTTTTTTAGCATTACACTAAAAACAAAATAGTTTCTAAACAATTAGAGTTGTCTGCAATGACAATACGGAAAAAATCAATAAGTTTTCTCATCTATATAAAACAAAAACGAGGTTTCTAAATATGTAGGCGCACCACCGATAAGATATTACATGACTATTTTCCTTTTTTTCTAAATACAAGACATACTTTAGTCAATTGATTGAGTAATCTCATATGAAAAAAATATAGCAATACAAGAAGAAACAAATTAAAAACTTACTGGAAGAATAAATTATCCTAATTAAAGCATAATTGTCTATGTTGTCAATGCTTATTCATAGATGCATGGTTTACAAAATTTCTACAAGTGGTAGATAAATAAGGACAACTTAAGACTATATATCATACTAGTTGTTTGGATATCATTTTATTATAGTTGCCACATGATATCTTTAATTAAAGATACAATGTTACAAGTTGCAAATCGCAATAATGATTAGTGAAAACTGAAAATTAAAATTTAAAAACAACATGGAAATTGAAAATACATGTCGGTAAAGATTTACCATACGTCCATATATGTATTTTTGGACTGGATGTGTAATAAGGTCAATGGGAAGTTGCATTGAAATTAAGTTACCAATGTTCATTATAATGCAAGCTTCTAAAGATAAATAAAACATATATGAAAATTATGAAAAAAAAATAATAATTTTGCTGGACTTACTTGGCATTACAATGATGAAAAAATCAAGTTGTCCATAAATTTGAATAGCAATTGAAAATAGAACAAGATCACCAAGTGGAAAGAAAGGAAATGGTGGAATAAAATGATAAGGAGAAGATGGATAAAAAATTAAGATTTTTTTAAATAATAAATGTGCCCTTACTACAATAATAAAAAAATAAATTTTACTTTAATAAAATGTATCTTAATTAAAAACTAGATGTGCCAACCCCATTAACCCTTCTTTTTATGTATTTGTTTTCCAATCTCACTTGAACGAGTCCGCTTATTTTTTATTTTTCGTTAAACTACAAGGTTCTTTTATGTTTTGATTTGTTCCATTTGGAACAAATTCTTTCCCATCTATGTTTTTTCCCCATTTGGGGGGAAAATCTTCCTATTTCACAAGCAGTACCTTTCACAATCTGAAGCAAGCAAAAATCAAAAGAAAAAAAAAAAGAAGCATCAATAGAATATAATATCTGCAACCCAAATGCAAATAATAAGAAGCTCATCAACCCCACTTATTCAATCCCATCATTTCTCAAACAAACACTCCTCTTCATTCTTCTCCAACTCATCACCAATATCTCAATCCAATCTTGTTACTGTTCGACTCAATTCCCTCCGAAGAGCCCAATCCGATTCCAATCTACACCAATCATTCTTGACTTCAAATTCCGTGAATAAAGAAACCAATTCCATGTTGCGTACAGAACCCTCTTTCTGTATTTACAATACGGAAGATGGGTTGGAGGAATTGAGTCAAAAAGAAAGTAGTGAGATTGGGGAATTCAGTTTTGGGGAGAAGGGTATGGGGTTAATTGAAGAGGATAGTAATGAAGAAGATGAAGAGGGGAAGGTTTTGAATTGTATTAGGAATTTGGGTATTGAAGAAAAAGCAGATGCTGAACCAGGTAATCCTCCAATGTATCTTGCAACTGGGTTTGGGATTGATGGAAATGGAGTTGGTGGTGGTGGTGTTGGTGGTGATTTGAAGGTGGTGTTGGGTGATGATAAGGGAGATCTTGAGGAGTATTATAAGAGAATGGTTAATGAAGATCCATTCAATCCTTTGTTTTTGAGGAACTATGCTCAGCTGTTGCAGGTCTGTTTTCTCTTTCTAGTATGGATTGGATCTTCTACTTTTTTTTTTGTTTTCCCTGACATGTTCTCGTTTCACTGTTTGGGGTGCTGATAATGATAATGATGATGACATCCTCTTTTTATTAGAAACACTCCATCTAAAAAAATAAAAACACTCACACACGTACTAATGAACATTCCATATTTTTATTGTAAACACTCCCATCTTAAAAATCAAATCATCACAATTATTGAATACTAAAAATTGAAACTTAAAAAATTGTTTGTTTACTTCTGAAAATTGTATCTGAAAAAATGTTATTTGTTTGAATATAACACATCTGAAAATTGAATTTTTTTTTAATATAACAATTTTGCCCTTATTAGTGTATTTAGATCACATGATTAGGACTTTAATGAGGGCAAAATAGGTATTTTGTAATAGGGTGTTTTAAGTTTTCAGATTTAAGTGGCAAAATTGCCACTTGAAATTTTGGATGCAAATTTTCAAATTTAAGTGGCAAATCACTTAATTTTTTTTGCCAAACAAACAACTTTTATACCACCTAAATCTGAAAACTTTTAAAGTTTTAAAAGTTTTCAAATGTAACTAGGCAAAACAAACGCCCCTCCATCAAAAAAAAAAAACACACACACACACTAATGAACATTCCATATTTTTATTGTAAACACTCCCATCTTAAAAATCAAATCATCACAATTAATTATTAACTAATTAACACAAATCAACACCCCACACCCTAAGATTCAACTGTCTTTCCTGCCATTCCCGCCGCCACCATCTCCACTCCGCTGAGGGTACGGTAGTTGGTTGCCTCTCTGGAAAAAAAAAAAGAAAATAAATTAGTTAGCAAGAGGAAAAAAAGAGTCGAAAGAGATTTTATGGTTATTGGAACTAATCCAACATGACTCGGCCTATCTCAAGCGAGTAAGCATTAACTTACTCAGGCTATGTCTAGCAAGTGTCTATGGATTTTAATTTATTGTCAAATTTGCTTGATATGAGCCAAGGAAATTTATACTTAATTTGTTGACATGGGCCAAGTACGTGTACACTTACTCGCTTGACATAAGCCGAGTTAGTGTTCATAACTTCATATACAGTTAGCCAGAGTAGTGAAGAGTGAAGACCATTGTGGTAGAGATTAGTTTGTTGGTGTGAGTTAATGTTCGATGAAGAGTGACCACTTTAAGGATCTGCAGCAGCAACATGGGTGCTTTGTCTGTCTACTTATCCCGTTTTATATATGTATGTGCGTGTGTGTATATATATATAGGAAAATGATAACATGTACCCTTACGGCATATGTTAAAACTACTATAAATAGAAAGGATCAATTCTTGTATAAGAATATGTGCCATATTTAATGTATGTTGATAGTTTATTCTTTCCAAATAGGTACTTAACATGTTCCCTTAGGGTACACGTTAACATGACCCATATATGTGTGTGTTGATGAAGGAGAAGGAGAATGAGTTGGAGATGGAGATGGAGTTAGAGATAGAAAATAAGATGGAGATGGCTGGGGGTAGGATTGGAAGTGGAGGGGGAGGTGAACGATGGTGGCGGTGGAGTGGTAATGATTGGTGGTAGATGAGTGAGTATTTTAATTATGTTTTAATGCTAATAATTAATGTTCATTAATCTAGATTAAAGAGAGTAGTGAGTTACGGAGTGTTTGTGATAAATAAATAAAAAATAAATAAAATGAAAGAGCCTTAGTGGGGTGTTGGTGATAGTTGGAGTATTTGTAATAAAAATGGAGGGTGTCATTATCAGCACCCTGTTTAGGGTGGGTTTGATAGAAAAAGTTAGAAAATGAGTAAAAATAATACTAATTTTATGAGACATGGAAAAAGAGATGGTTTGACGGGAACAAAGTTGGAAAATGAGTAAAAATAATACTAGTTTTTATGAGAAGTTGGAATTTCGGAGAAAGAGATACTGATTTGACTAGACATTCTCTTACTTTTCCTGTTTTTCCATGAAATCTAATCCTTTGGGTGTTGGATAAGAAAAAATTTCCATGCAAAAAGAGAGAACATGTCAACAAATAACTTGCATTTTTTTCCACCCTTTTCATACAATCTAAGTAGTGTTTTCAATGATTTTCTAAAATTTTTTTTTATCAAACGTATACTTAATGTTACTCAAATTCACCCCTTTTTTCACGAGGTTTTGATTTTTTTTTCTCTGCAGAAGCATTTTACAATTAATAATGTGTGGGGGACCAAAAATTTGGGCCAACCCACAAGATAATATTTTTAGCAAAATCAGTATGAAAAAGAGTAACAGAATATGATCACAACAGATTTTTTGTTTCTAGGTAGGTTCCTCCTCCAGGGAGTTTTACTTCCTACTGGTAGTACATCCTCCTTTTGTGTGTTGTTGTATTACTTTGATGATGGCAAATAAGAGGAATTACAAGCTATCAATTATTTCTCCCTCTATAATCTGTTATCTCAAAGTTTGAGCCAGAATCTTCTCCTTGTGTATGAGCTTTCCCTTATTATTTATACGTATAGAATTAGAGTTACCATGCTCATTAGGGTAAATAGTAAAAAGACTATTAAGGGCAAAACTTGGACACCACTCTAGTACTTTGCAGGTGGACTGTTCCCTTATCCATAACTAACAAACTTTGCGCTTTACAGCTGTCTTCTTATTATTGGCTTTAACGCTCATCTCGGCAAGGTGTTATAGTCAAGTCAACTAGTACAGAAATCCGATTCTCATTGGTGGGGGTGACCATATCGACATCGTCATTATTTCCGTTATCCACCTTATAGTCGGCAGTATTAATTCTTATCGGCTGCAAGGCCAAAGCTTCTCCAGCCTTGGGGTTTGGCCCCTTCCTTTCTCTAGGCATGGCCTAACTTCCTTAGCCCAAACCAAATCTTTACTTAGGGCTCCTTCAATAAGCAAGTGTATGTTTTATGGAATTGGGAATTTTGTGTTTTCACATTATCACTGGAGCATTCCCTTGTTTTACTTAATGTGCCTTTGGGCATCCAGTTTCTGAACTATATTAGTCACTCATCAAATAGGCCCGTTGGTGTTTTACTTTTGATCCTGATTTATGTAATGTTTTAGGTTTCTACTTGAACTTAAAATGATATTCTTGATAGTAACTCAAGCCAGATACAAGTGCTGTACTGGAACAATGGATATAACTTTGCTTTCAGGCCTATGGAGCCCTTGTATTATTCTAGTCACTTGGAATTCTTAAAATAAGTACAATAAAAATATGGATAGAAGCATATAAGTGGTCACTGAGACTTTAGAGGACTCTAGATTGGCATTGAACTTAATCAACCTCACTTTCTAATTCTACTTTTCAACTGAAATGTTTCAAAGCAAAAATAATGTGTTCAATATCATCGTCATAGGTGATCGCCATTTGAACAATCTTGAAGAATTTCGACAATGATTCACTGGTCTTGTGTATTTCACCTCACCTGTATGAGTGTACAACCATGTGGGTCCCAGAGCGGGGGGAAAAAAGGTTCTTTTGATAAATGGTGAAGATTGATATGTCTGTCCAATTTTGTGTTTAAAGCCTCCGTTACTGCTTTAGTGCATGTTTAATCAAAGGATGACTTGAGAATAAGTTAAGTAATGTGGTGTTGTACTTTAATTACTGACAGTCCAAGGGAGATCTTCTCGGAGCAGAGGAATACTACTTGCGTGCAACATTAGCAGATCCTAAAGACGGTGAAATTTTGATGCAATATGCTAAATTAGTGTGGGAGCTTCATCATGATCAAGATAGAGCCAGGAGTTACTTCGAATCAGCGGCACGTGCTTCTCCTCAAGATAGGTGAGTTGAGTACTTTCTTACATTCATCTTATAGTTTTCCATTTTAAAAGGCCACGTAGGCATATGCTTAAAGATTCAAAACTTCAATAAATCAATTTGGTGATCCTCGATCCAGATAAAGTCTCCCGTGCATAAGCTTCTACATTATTTAACAAAGCCTGTCTTGCTTAAGTGTCACTCTGTTCATTTTTATAAGTTTCTACCTAGCTTTCAAGTTTCCGGCATGCTTCCGCATGTTTGGGAGGCTGGATTCTTATTCCTTTTATTTAAAAGGGGTCAACTTTTATTTCCATGTTTTCTTTTCTTTTACTAGTAATGATCCATCGATTTATTTTTATTTTTATTTTTCTTTTTATATCATAATAGTGTTATTTTTTTTGAAATATATATATTAGAAGTGGGTGGAGATGATCATCAAATATTTCAACACCAAAAATGAACATATATATCAATTTGTCATTACACCCACGTCCACGTGAATTTATTGATGAAATTAGGTGAAGATAATCTACTCATCCGCGAGATCATCTTTACCATATTTTATAGATAAATTCATCTACTCACCCCTCGAGATGAACGGTCCTCCTTTTCCTTAAAAAGAGGACTGTCCTCTTTTATGCAGGGCTGTAAATATATATATACACACATTTGTAGTGTTTGAAAATGGCGCATCTAGTTATGTAGTGTAACATCTCCCTATTTGTGCTTCACCGATGGTACCTTCAAGTTCAAGACCGCCCTCCCTGCCAACAAAGTGTTTATAATGATCCCTTGTTATCTTATTTCCTTTTTCTCAGCAATGTTCTTGCAGCACATGCGAGCTTCCTGTGGGAAGTAGATGAAGAAGAAGACGACGAAGATTTTGCTCATAATGATCACATTCAGGTACTATTTCAAAAGCTTAACTAAGACTCGCATTTATGGGAATGAATTAATGAGTTATAGACATTTTTAGGTTAAAGAAGATGATACTCTGATTAAAGTTCAGAACTCAACTTTCGAAGAAATTCAAAGACCAGTCAGCCCTCCTTTACATCTTGCAACAGGACTTGGGATTGATATGGCTGGTTTCAGTGGGCCCCTTGGTCTCGTTGATTATTCGGCTCCGTTATTTGGTGAGGTTGAAAACGTTGAGGAATATTATAAGAGGATGATTGAGGAAAATCCTTGTAACCCTTTGGTTCTGAGAAATTATGCCCAATTCCTTTGTCAGGTCAGATTTTAGTGTCCCTTGTCTATTTTTCATTCTGGCTCAAAATGTTGTTTTCGGTACATATTAACAATGGTTAAAGTAGGACCGTCTATTGAAATGTCTCACGTTTTAGAACCTTGATTTTGAAGATCACCCAAATAACATGCATGTTGGCACTTATAATCCAGGGATCTGTCTTAACCATAGTTTAAAGACACGATTTTAGTCAAAGAGTCAAATCTAAATGTGGATTGTAGTCACATATTTTATTTGGATAATGGGTAATGCTATGTACTAACTTAATGAGATTGGTCTTTTTAAATGATAACTATTTGGGTGACAGTCCAAGGGAGATCTTGAAGGAGCTGAGGAATACTACTCAAGAGCAGTACTAGCTGATCCCACAGATGGAGACATAATTTCACAATATGCTAAATTGGTGTGGCAACTTCATCACGACCGAAACAAAGCCTCTTCCTACTTCGAGCAGGCAGTGCAAGCTGCTCCAGCAGATTGGTATGTATTTTCTCGAAATTCTGCCTTGGCCTCCATAAAGCCAGCGTGATTGAACACGGGATCTGGCTCCTCTAGTGATGGAAATCAATCGAGAGTAGTGGAGTAAATCTAGACCAGTAGTTTAAAATTGGTGACTCAGATTATGGGAGGCAGTTTGCCTCTGGCTATGATTCATTCGGAAAGAAACTACTTGTCAAAATCTGAACATATAATTTTAACTAACAGTCCAGCAACTCTCTTTACAATAGTTGAACACAGGCCTTTTCAAAACGTAAGAATGTGATCGTTCATCAAAAACCTTGCCTTGGGCCTTGGATGATAATTTATAGCAAATGTTTACTCAAAATATTACCCGTAGATTCAAAAGGCTAGATCAATTGCTAAGGAAAATATGACTTTTCTAGAAGAAAGTACTGCTATGAGAAGGTGTACGATATGCTTCCATTGTGGTGCACTCAAAATCATCATGAATTATGATTATGATGTTCCACATCCAACAACGTCTGTGTAATGGGAAATGGTGGATATACACGAAGGTTCAATAACCGAACTGATAACCTACAGCAGCAGACATAAATTTTTTTAGGTGGCTGCAAGTTTGTACTAATATTGTTTTTACATGGTTAGAAGGGGGCAAACATGGTATTATTGTTTTATTTTTTTACTTGAGCAAGCTTAATAATATGCATTTACTTCCAATTTTTTTAAATCAAGATCTAGTACTAAACTAACAATTTTATAAAACCAAATGGCGCAATATCCCCTTGATATACCCTTGCTGTTGATAATCGAAGTTAGCAGTTTCATGTAGTGTTACATATTCAAAAGAAACACATACATATCTATTGTATGTCCTAATTCTTGGTCTATTATTTGTCATTGCTTTTTCAGTAATGTTCTTGCAGCATATGCTGGGTTCCTATGGGAAACAGAGGATGAAGAGGAATATAGCGGCGGCCAAGATGACATAGAAGTGCCAGTTTTCCAGGGACCAGTTATGACTCCCACACACGTTTAACTGCACAAGTCCGTTTGTTACAGCTTGGATTTTCCGAAACGAGGAGGGGAGATGGAGAAAATACTTATGCTCTTGTAGCGTGTTTCAGATTTCCTGGAAATGTGAGGCCTAAAAGTGCTGAATAACATATATGCGGAAGCTTTTGAATAATATGCTGGTGTTTTAGCTGTTCCATTTCCTTTCTTTTTTTTTTAAAATGTGACTGCTCACAAACATATAGACTGTGTTACCTGGGCCATTGGCTGCCAACATATTAAATTAATTTTGTTCGATGGCCACAGGACACAACCTAAGCACACCTAGGACTAGTCCCCTCCCTTGTCTTGACAAAGGCAAGCAATTCACATTTAATTTGCGCATTCCAAGTAGAAATTTGTAACTCAACTCAAAACGGCACAACGAACAGCGGGATTCTTGGTTTGGTACTGAAAGGAAGTGAAAAACAATAAAACAGTGGCTCATATTTTGTATTGACACAATTCTACGTGCAAATTGTACGAGCATGTGAACAATTCCGCAGCCAAATGATCTCCAAGAAGATAATAAAAGCTCCGAAGGTTTTCCTATCACACACATCATATTTCCTATGGGAAATTGAAAAGGTTAGAATATTCTTCAGCACACGTTTATGAACCTGCTGTAAGAATAAAAAACACAGAAGAAATCAAAACAAATCTCCAGATCATAAATTTTAGTACCCTAAATATTTCAAACATTTACACTATGATCAATAAATAATAACCAGGGGCACTGTAAAAGAAGATTAGGCCCAAAATTGCAAACATTCACTCCTCTGGGTCAAAAATAAATAAACTGAACTACGCAAGGAAAAAACCACTGTATGTGACGAACTTCTCCCAGCATATAAACTTGTAAAAAATGCCGCTTCCAGTAGTAAATGTGCAAATGATTGCCAAAAACAAGCAAAGACGCGCAAAACTGTGCTGTACCAACTACCAAGGGGGGGCTTTGAAAAGATTTAAGAGGATTGTTAGTTCAATCAGATGGACCGTGTCCATTCCTCAACAATACTCTGTCTTGACGGGGAGCTTGAGCTTGCCGATAGAAACCGTTGTTACCTCCTCTAGTAGGTCTGTTGTTGTAATCACGTTCTCCATCCATGCCGTTTGACCTGCTGCCAAAATTCCGAGAACCAACACGTCCCCTTGCTCCGTCCATTTGGTAACTAACTCGGCCTCTGCCTCTCCCTCCTGTTCCACAATTTAAATCATTTTAAACATGCGATAAAGGGGGAAAATGTAATTCTGTAGCATGCGTATGTCCTATCCGGTTTTAAAAAAGTGGGCTCCTCAACTAGAGGAGAGATGAAGAAATCTGTACCGTTAGTTTAAACTTGGATCAGATTTTTGACAAGTAATTTGTCTAAATGAGTCCTTTGCCACAGGCAAACACTATCTGTCAAACTCAAAGCCATTCAAGTTCAAACAAACGGTCCACATTTACTACTCTAGAATGGATCGGCAGAGCCACAATTTGAACAATAGAACGACACAAAAATATGATAAAGCCACACTGCACGAGAAATGAAAGGGAAGGACTCACAGGTGGTGGGTGCAATTACGGTGGCAATTAGTGTGTTAGTCAAAACCAACCCGACGTATTTAATTAATCATGTCAAATGACCTAACACTAAAATTGCAATGATTTGTACACCATGTTTGAATAACATAAAAAAAAAAGGAAAGAAAGAAAGAATGATAGTTGAGGATAAGCACAAGAAAATGCTACCCGATCAGTAAAATGTTAGGAAACTTGAGTTCCATGGATACATGCCTTAGTCACTTTACTAATCCCATTTGCGCAAACTTTTACCTTTGAAGGGAGTTCATCAATTTTCTTCATTAGTGAATTCATGTGTTTTCTAACCACTGAATGAAGTTCCCTACTTTTCTACATTGTCTAAGAAAAACCCTGGCTTTTGGCACTACCAACCTGGCTACCTGTTGCATCAGCACTTGCTACTATTTACACAGTTTATTAATTTTCTCTATCTTTTAATGGGTAACCACAAGAAAATGCTTCCCGATCAGTAAAATGTTAGGAAACTTGAGTTCCATGGATACATGCCTTAGTCACTTTACTATATCCCATTTGCGCAAACTTTTACCTTTGAAGGGAGTTCATCAATTTTCTTCATTAGTGAATCTGTGTGTTTTCTAACCAATGAATGAAGTTCCCTACTTTTTCTACATCGTCTAAGAAAAACCCTGGCTTTTGGCACTACCTATCTGGCTACCTGTTGCATCAGCACTTGCTACTATTTACACAGTTTATGAATTTTCTCTATCTTTTAATGGGTAGCCATATTGCTTCTCTTTGCCAAAGCATAGTACTGCTTTGAGAAGTTGTACTGTATGCTTCTAAATATATAAATAATTGCTTTGGCAATAATGCCACCCTTTTTAATAAAGTAAATTGCTTCCTTAGACAGTTACTGCCCATTAAAGCATTCATAGCTATATATATATCACTTAAAAAGGAGAAAAATAACGTACTTCCTCCCCTAAACGCGCTGCTTCTGTTCGGTCTCCTCCCCTCAATGTATACTTGCTGTCCACCAACCTCGACAGTAGATGCCTATAATAAATTATCAAAAGAACAAAAACCCCACGTTAAACATAAGACTGATGGAGACAAATATAACTGACAGAACAAACATCCAAAAGATTATATTTCCCTAAGATAAACTGAATGAAGGCCTCCATTTTTGGATTACTGTCTTCGAAAAATCAGCACTGAAGGGTAATTTTTTACTTAAAAAATCTACCAAAAATGCAGTATGAACTTCCGGTAAAGTAACTGAGAGAGCCTTCAAAGATTGATGTGGATAATTTTTCTATCAATAACCATTTCATAACAAAAGCAGGCAATTAACAAAGAATTTACAAGCTCATTTAAAACTTATTCCAACCTTGATCGCATTCTGAACGCCAGTAATATCTTCAAACTCAACAAATGCGTAACATACATCAAGGTCCTGCATCATCAATACATACACATGATTAAAATTTATTTCATTTACTTGAGAAAGAAATGTAGGAGGACCTACAAGGGGAAAGAAAAGGGGACTAACCTTACGGGTTCTAATTGCCACACCATCAGGCTTAATTTTACCGAATCTCTTAAATTCCTCCTCGATTTCAAAAGCAGACGCAGTAGGTGGGACATTTCTTACGTAAACGGACTTGAATTCAACTGAGAAAATTAACTTGCATATCATTAGGAACTAATGTGAATGTTGCAAACACACACATTTTTGCTGAAAGATACGCATTGTTCCACCAGCAAGTGCACCGGTGTCATATTACAAACTGTAACGTAAATCACACGGTGTTTTTTGCTCATTAACTACGTTCTTTTTTAAGTACTTTAGCAGTTCTCAACAAATTTTTTGAGGTTCTTCTGTTTCCCCCTTAATGACTCGTTCATCACTCAAAAGAATGCCGAAATCAACATCTTATCAAAAATTGGCAGCCGAGAAATTTACTGCCTTCGAACCATGGCCTCAATACAATTTTCTTAAGCACTAGAACATGTGGTAGACTCAATGAGTGTCCAAAACTGTACCGGGTAATTCTTAACTCAAAATTGTTAAAACTATTATTCATCTAATTAACTAAATCACTTGAGGGTTGTTTTGTAATTTCAAGTACAAACGAAAAACTCAGTCCATAGATTGAAATTCTTGAACACAAGAAAGAACTGGAGAAAGGCACCTTCATCTTCTACAGCTGAAGCATCCTCCACATCCTCCGAGCCAGACCTCTCAACAGTAGATGGTGAAATGAATTGCTGAGCAGGGGGCTCAGATGCATGATTCCAGTCTGAAGGAGGCGGCGTGGTCTTGTTAAAATGCGGCTGAGGAGATGCTGACTGTACATATTGCCCTTTGGCAACCTGCAACTTCAAAAAATAATCAAGCAGAAACGTCAGTCATACGTATTAAAAGTAGATAAATCTCATATAGGTTCCGTTTGAATGACAGGAAAATGAAAGGAAAGTGAAGGAAAAATCTGTTTTCTTGACCATCAAACGGACCATGGCGTTGATAATCAAAAGATGATTTACATACAATAGAAGCATATGTGTGCTTTTGAGGCTCTCCAGTAGGCTCCTCAGCAGGACAGGACATATGCTCTTGTACAGGCTTCATAGAACTTTGAAGAGATCCATTAGATTGTACTGGAAAATTGTCTTCAATAATGTTTTCAGCCTCAGGGACTTGCTGAAGCCGTTGCTCTGGGAAATTGTAATTGTTAACTGGACCGTTTTCTTCAATATTAGCAGGAGAAACAAATTCCCTGGGCTGGATATCTCCACCGAGCATGTAGCTAGATACTGCAGAATCATTATTTTCCATTTACCCCCATATAAAAAATTAAGATATTTTTTTAGCATGTTTATAACTTTTGTGTACAAATTAATGGCCTTGTTTTAAGAATTGATTTTCTCTACGAACTCTTTCCTTTTAAGTTAGGTCCAAGAATCTTGTGCCGCACGCCCGCACCTAGTTAGGATTCCAGTCAATGCTAATAACTCCAGAAGAAACCAGATAATGATTTACTTAATTTGGTATAGTAAGTGGCTGCATATTTAAAACGTTTACTAGCAAAGAAGCATCCTGCTAAATGGAACAAACCTCTTGAAAGTTGCAATGAACAAGGAAAAGTAGAAATGTAGTAATATACAGTTTCTACAATAACATTTAGAATTTTAATTCGAATGATTCACTTTCTACATAAATAAAAAAAATAATATGCCGTGCTCACGAACGCAAATTCTCTTTTTGGAATAATTTTTTTAGGAACTCAGGATAATCTAGGTTATTTAGAACATCTGACTAAGTCCCAACGGTGCATGGTGTAGCTGGAATTTTTCTCGGGGTCATTTATAAAACCATTATCTATTTTGTGTAATAAGAAAAAGCCCATGGAAGAAAATGTTCATTGACCCCACTTGTTAATGGTTCCTACACGTACATTTTATCTCATATTTTTTTTATTATACAATATACATCTCTATAACTTTTAAATTGAGTGTGGTCAATGGACCCCATAATACACCATGTAGTCCTGCACCCCTGCCCCTAGCCTTAAGAGGATTTGGAATCCTCCTTTTGATTCTGCTTTATATATTAACGAAGTTCTCCTGGAAATACAAGTCTAATCACAATACCTGGTTCTCGAATAGCAGTTGAAGCATTGAGTTCAGGATCAAGATTGCTTTGAGCCAGATAGGCTGCCACATTATGCTGGTGGATTGGATCCTCCTCAATAAAGTGAAAGATATCATTGAGAACAAAATAGCCTTTCTCTTGTGGGGCAAGGAAAAAAGTCTGCACAAATTTCCTCCTGTTATTGAAATCCTTCATATGCACAGATCCCGAAACCATCACAAGAACACCTCCATTCCAAGATTCTAGGGAATGTGCTGTCTTTATTTCTATCCCAATGTAGTTCAGGGACATTACAAGCGCATGGATTTGCTGTCAGAAAAAGAAGGAAGATTAAATGCGAACATCAAATAATCAATTATATATATAATAAATTAAAAAAAGACAACAAAACTGAAGAAGGTAATACAATAAGCCTGGGGCAACAACTAATTAAGAAGAATCACACAAAAGAAATGATAGTTACGTAGAAAAGAAATGCTTTAGTCCTTGTAGTTCAGTGCATTGACAGATGAAATACAAGAAGACATTAATTTATCTCTAGTAAAAATTCAGTCTAGCAGAAAAATGGACCGTACTATATATGGTCAAATCTATGACGAGCTTCAACTTACACTGGTGTAGAACCTTTAGTTTTGCATCTTTTTTCACAATATGATCTGTATCAGATCCAGCGTGATAATTAATCTACTATCCTACAAACAACTACAAAGGAGGTTCCAGTTTCCTTAAGTGGGTAAGTTCTCACTCTCTCTCTCTCTCTCTGCGTTCTCTTCTCTCTAAATTTGCATGCATGTATGTAATTCTACTGGAAAGGTATTAAATGAGATGAATTTACTCATCATCCATGAAAACTTGATTGTAATTACAAGTTGTTAAGCCTATATTCGTTGACCAAACAGCCACTTTTTACCGAGCATATAAAACATTCACTAAGGTATGGTCCACCATTATTTGCTTCACTCAGCCAGTCCAGATAGTGTCTTACTAAGATACAATCGAGCTTAGTGTGGTGTTAAGTAGCATGTCAGTTAAATTTATTGGGAAAATCACAAAATTATGTTATAAATGGCTTATTGATAAAATATGAACAATCAAATTGTTCAATAGACAAAATGTACTTTTACACTCCGTTTGATAACAAGATGGAAAATGATAAGAAAAAAAATATATTTTTGTGAGAAGTTGGAAAATAAGTTGAGGAATGCGGTGAGATGTTTTCTTTTTTTTTTTGCATTTTACAAGGAAAAAATTTCTTTGGGTGGTGTAAAGACAAAATTTCCACAAAAAAGGGGGGCGGAGGACATCCACTCATAAAAATGTGCATGATATGGAGAGCATCTCACCCCATCCCTCAACTTATTTTTCAACTTCGAACACAAATTAATTGATTTTGCAATCATTTTCCATCTTGTTATCAAATGGACCCTTATAGTAGAATTTTATGGTAAATATTGGTCTATGGACGAAATTGGAATTATAATTTAAAATTGGTTTGTGAACAAATCAGGATTGTTATTTTACTGAAGGAACAAACATGAAATTTTAACTGTCTACAAATTATATCCATGTGTATACTAAAAAAATATTAGATGGAAATATAAAACTGGTAGTGGTAAACTTGGAAATTTTGACCAAAATTTAGGCTATCAATAGTACCCTCCCGATGGTTTTCTGTTAGGGTGTGTTTGATGTTGATTGTTTTACATGAAAAACTTGGCAAAAGATGAAATGTGTACTTTTCCATCTTTTGGTAGGGTTTGATTGCCTAAATTATCTAGGCAATTGAACTGCATGGTACAAGAACTTGATGCACAAATTATAGGCAATTGAATTCCTACCCTCGCATCATGTATTTGGAATTTTAGGTAAAGGTGGAACCCCTCACAAAGGCTAAAGTTCAATTCTTGGAGGAAAAGTTGCAATCTAACACCAGGTAAGTTGGAAAATATGTCAATATTATACGGAAAAGGTATGTGTTTCACCTAGAAAATAAATGCGATGAAACACCCTTGAAAACATTTTCCATGGACTGAATTGCCTAGAATTGGATGTTACCACCCAAATTCCATGCTTGCTATCAAACACCCCTTAGTATAGATAATTTTCCTGTTAAAATGGCAAAATACATCTAAAAGATCATTCTACTCAAACTTCTTATAAGAAACCATAGAGGATGCCGAACAATCAAGGACCTTCCCAAAAGAACCAGAGATCAACATTCGACAGAACAAAAATAGATACATGTCAGGGCACAGGCATTCGCACTGTCCTTATATGACATGTCAGCGCACTTGGGCTTCTACTAGTCTGCTGAAATCAGTTTTCAATCAGGTTGTGAGTCCAAGATACCTCTGCCTTAGGTCCCTCCACAAACTTCTAACAAGACAATCACATATTGAAATTCTTCAGAATGTATTGCCATTTGCCAAGAGTCTTAGAAGCCAATAGGTTTGTAGTTCCATTCTGCCTTTAATCATTTATTGATTACTCTAGTCTCTAGTTTTACATAGGAACCTCTAGAAGGAGCATAAATAAATAGCTTTGGGCACTGCACCTCAAATCAACAATACCCACCCTAGCTTCTTCCAAAATCAAAACTAGGCTTACAATCCCATTCCCTGAAGTGCAGTTCCTACTCATCTTCGCAAGTGAATTCACCTCAAAATCTGATTAATTGGTTCCTTTGAATTTATCTATTAATATTAAGCGTTAGGAGGATTTCGCGTGTTAATGAAATTACTACCGTTCAAAAAAATATATGCTTGCCTTTTTAAGTTTTAAAACTTGTGCATAATATCAATTATCAAAGTAGAATATTGCACCTGCACAGAGTGTACCATGAATTCTAGTATTTTATTACTTGCATAATTGCATCCCTCTCGAACTATGATCATGACAATAGAAATTGTTCCAACTGGTAAAGAAAAGTGACAGTATTTTATTATTTACATCCATCTAGGACTATGATCAATCTGGTAAAAATTGAAATTGTTCCAATTGGCAATGAAATCTGAAGGAACTAAGTCCTTAACAGAGGTCTATTATGTTTTCGCATTCTAGCGGGAGAGAGGAGGCTGGACGGGGAATAGTGAAGATAGAGAGATACTTGTTAGAAAGGATACGGAGATAAAATAGGAACCTATCTAGAAAAAGAAAGTAGAAAATTCAAAATCTCCATATTATTTGGTTATTCCACCTACGATAGTAGATTTAATTTTCATCGTTAATCTATTTAAGATCTGTTGTACAAAAGGGGTTTTAAACTAGATATGTGCAACCTACCTAGGAAGCTTATTGGTATATTTAGGATTGTTTGGGCTGGTTTGTGGGACTTCAGAATTCCAAAATATTTTTATATTAATAAAATTTCTAGAGGTTAGGCTTTTGCCCTCTCGGCTTAAAAAAGAGGGTTTAAAACAAAAAGTTCTACAACGGGCAAGTTCAACCATCCCCATATCTAATATTCCCATTTAAGTAATTTTCAGTTGCGTCGCTTTTACATGGAAGAACCTATGCAGTCAGTTATGTGGTGGTTAGTCAGTGATCCTTCAAACAAAGTTTCTCATTACACCATTAGTTGTAAGAATGAATTATTACACATCTATTGATAAATTAAAAAGTGAGAAGCATAAAAATATACAAGGGAAAGCTCAATGATTGTTAAATATAATATGTATGGCATAATTTAGAAGTTAGGCAAATAAGACCTTCAAACACTATTCATTATAATTTCATATGCACGTGAGTTATCCCCTTTTTCCAACATTTTACATTTAATTGACTTTCGATAAAATGAAGAACAAATTTTTAGTTTTGACTTTAGTCAATATGGTGGCTGTGATACATATATATTCCTCGTAATACGTTCAAAAGCACAGTATATAAAGTATCAAAATCATTCAAACATTGTTTGATCGGACTTACCCAAGGAAACATTGTGTGATCGGTTTCCTCTCTTTTATACGAGAATTTTACTACTAAGAGAACAGTAATACATAAAATATAGGGAGAACAAAGTATCCAAGAATTGCTAAACAATACAAAAACTAAGCATATTCAGCCTATATCACTAGGCCAATTTACATCTCTTCTCCTCCTCTGCTATACACTCAACCTCAGGGTTTTTATTAGCAAATCTACAATCTTACTTGCCAAAAAATTACAGCTAGTGGGTTAAGTGAAGTTCTCTCATGATAAGCGTGGTCTGGCACTATTCCCCCTCCCCCCAAACCACTGCTTCAGGAGGACCAAAATAAAAATTAGAGCTAGTGATTCACAGATATACAACGAAAATGAAATTGAAATGCTCAATAAACAAGTGATTATTTCAAAGTCTAACGCATTCTGAGGTGGTTTTCTATTTTACACCTAAATGCTAATTAGAGTAATTGTTTCAAACTCTAACCCATTCTTACTCATAAATGCTAATTAGAGTTGCATTCAACATTAAGCGATTCATGACTATTTTCTTAAACTTAGAAGTTATGCATTAAGAAGCCGCCCAATTACTATAATTTTTTCCCTGCTTTACCATGTCCTATTATCTGGACATGGATCTTTAGAAGCCAATAGTTTTATGTGAAACTGTTAAAATGAAAGGTATTCAGAGGTTCTTTCATGCGCAACCCAAACAAATGCCTAGGAGATTCCATTTATATGCATAGCAAACAAAGTTCCAGCATCCAAAACGGCGGAAAATAAAACATTTTTGTTCATTTTTACATGCTAGATAAAACATTAGATTCATCCTCAATTCCTTGCATGACATTGTAAACTCCAGTATGATCTATCAATACTAAATCAAACACTTAAAACTGAAGAACAACTCAATTGTAATCACACACCAACAAGTATACTTGTGTGCGTAATTCAACATAGATTTACCAGCATTGCCGAGGCAGCCTCTCTGGTGTTGCCATCGACTCGAAGCACGGTGCTCACCTCACTGTAAAACTGATGAACTAATTCAGGTTGCTGCTGAAGTACCTGGTAATACTGCCCTACAAAGTACGTTCCAACCTATAAAAATAAAAAATAAAAACAGAATCACATTTCAGCAATGAATGCATAGCAACAAAAACCTCTATGTGATACATAAACAGGAAATTCGGCAATCAAAACATAGCAACAAAAGCATACGTATACTGTAGAAATGGATACCTGAGCAGCAGTAACCGGCAAATGAAATGGCGACGCCATGGTGAAACACTAAAACCCTAGATCTGCAATGCGAAGTAAGATCCGAAAAGGCCAAAACCTATAAAATTAAGATTACATCCACCAACAAAGCAACGGAATTAGGAGGTTTCTGGAACAGATAGAGATTGTCAAAAATTCTAGAGAGAGAGAAAGGGAAATTTAGAGAGTAAAGAGTTTAAAGAGAGAGAAAGTAAAGAGAAAAACCCTAACAGTGAGTGAGGGTGTAGGTAGACGGTAGTAGTATTTTTTGCCACTGTTGTGATTGATAGTGACACTGCTGCACTGTATCCCCGTCACGCAGAGTACTTGTTCCTGGTTTAATTTACAAAAGAAAATTAATTCTTTTATTTTTTTTATAAATATGTGAAACTAAAATTTTTGTTAATTTTTTTTTTTTTATGTTTAGTAAAGCATAAAAAATATTTAAATAATGGTATTATTTTCCAAAAAATTTATAACAAATGCTAAAAATTTACAAGAAAAAACTAATCCCATAAATTTTAAGATGAATGACTTTACCCCCTACTTTTTTCTCTGTCAAAAAAGTATTTTCGAAATTTGTGTTTACCAAATAAAAGAAATGAAAGACTTTTTTTTCTAAGTGCTCAAATCTGTGAACCAAACGAGTCCTTAGGTAGGGTAAGTTCAGAAAGAAAATGAAAAATGATGTGGAAAATAATTAATTTGTATAAAAAAAAATAATTACAATGATGTTGTTATTATTTTTTTATGAGTAAATGTATTTTATTTTTTTGAAATGTTTTTCTTCCGAACCATTAAAGAAAAATAATTTATAGAAAAAGTTAAAAAGTAATAATCACATACTTCAATTTATATTTCAATTTTTCAAGCAAATCTATTACATTTCTACCATCTTCCATTTCAAACGGAGTCTTAGTAAATAAACAGGTAGTTAAAATGGCAGGATACTAACGCATGGATAAAATAGGAAAAATATTTATAATTCGACATAATGGCGGATGTAGGGGGAGTCGGTAGGGCCTGGGCCCCTCTGAGAATTTTTGAAAATTTGAGTAGTACCCCTTTATTGGTTACTCTAAATTTTTTTTCTTATAGGTGAAATTTATAACATTTTAAGCTTAAATACATAAATACAAATTATAATATTGCATACAATGGGTTTTACTACTATAAAAATACGAAGAAAAAAATACCTAAAAATTGCGGGTCTCTGTCGGTTAGCCTATTTTAAACATGTTTTCATATCAATTACTTTTTTAAAAAAAATTGTACTTATATTTTGGTCCTCCCAGATTTAAAATTCTGCATTTACCACTAATTCGATAGTATAGGCACATTCAAGCGCTGTTGGTTTATATATGCATGGATGAAAGTTAACCATTATTTTCCCATTGTTGCTAATGCCGGCTTAGATGAGTTGTTCTCTTTATGACCGTTCCATTAGTGTGATGATATTTGTTGAACGAAATTTAACCTAAGAGCATTTCTAATGATTGTGTAAATGCATTATTATTTTATAATGTATAAGTTTATGCTTCAACAGTTGCGTAAACATGTTGCCAACTAGTCATTGTGTAACATGAATGTATATAAGAGCTTCTCCAATCTTTCAAGTGTTAAACAACACACTAAGAACCACCTCAGCACACCACCTGATAACTAATTAATACACATATATTTTAACGTCATAAAAAATTCCCCAATGGATGTGTTAATGCTAACCAGGGATGGCAATGAAATGGGTTCGGGGGGCTTAATGCCTCCATCCCCCCCCCCACTACCAAAAGTCATCCCCATTCTTACCACCATCCTCAATTCGAGGTACCAAGTAATCACCGTCCCTGTAGATTACAGGTTCTGTGAGGATTCCCCAACAATTTTTTTTTGTAAGAAAAAACATTAAAAAAAAGGGGGAGAGCTAAATAATAATATATATATATATATATATAGACATATAGGTGAAATTATATATACACAATGGATAGTGAATTAATTTTATATACATATATATACACGTATATAAATACAAAGTAAAAAAGATTACAAAACTAAGTATATTGGGGTGCGTATGGAACGGAGATTGCGATATCTGAACCCTACATTTTAGAATTCCCCGCCCCTATTATTTGTTCCCATACATGTCCCCCATCAAGTCGGGAACAAGCGGGTACCCGAATTTGTAGATATTTTTGGCATCCTTAGTGCTAGCTTGATATTTTTGCCATCTTTAGTGCTCACTTGGTATTTGTCTACAAACCCATTTATCAACTCTTATTAGAGTAAATTAGACACAATTTAACATCGATTGAGTGAAATTTTTTAAGAGTTTCAGAATCTTGGTTGAGCATGGACCAAATTGTAAAATTTCATAAGTTTAGTAAGAACTAAATTGTAAAGTTGCAAAAGTTCAGGGTTAAAATAATAAAGTTATGAAACTTCAAGGTTAAATATCATAATTAAGCAAAAGTTAAGTTTTTCATTTTTTCTTAACACCACCGACCTGCCTTGCCTTAAACTTGAGCATCTCCATTTTCTTCCTTTCATTTATTGTGGCCGAGAGACAGAGGAAAAAATAATAATAGATTCGAACCTTACTTTTTAAAAATTGGTCATCAAAACTCTGTCGAATTGAATCGAGCTTTAAAAAAAAGTTGTTCTATACGTCGAGAGTTACGTAGGGGTATAAGAATTTTAAAATTGTGCTGGTCGGGATTCGGGTTATCAACTCAAATTTCATTCTTTGGAGCTAAATATTTTACGGTAGGGGTTTAATTATTTTTAAAACCCGATAATATGATTTTATTCTATATAAATCATCATGTATTGATTTTCTTTATTTTAAGAATTATTATATGATAAGGATGGTGATGTTTTATGATTTATAAAGCCATGACCATTTGATATACATTAGATATCTCTTGAATGTATAGATGTTGTATACTGATGAAATTAATTATTTGACGAATTATATACATCAAGAAACATGTATAGAGACTTGTTGTAGTTATATGGCATAAATTATTTCAAATGCTTATTTATTAACATGTTATGCATACTGTGCATCGTTATTATGTCAACCGGATTATTGGAGATCTTTCGGCGAACTCGGACTATTCTTATAGCCTATCTTGTGGACATATATCTTGTATCTATGGTGCCAAAAGCTTTTTATGTCTGTTGTATCATTATGGGACGTGATATGATCCCGTGACGGATTCAATTATGATTTTTATTGTGGACCTTTGATGATGAAGGGAATATGTATTGACTGGTGCTTGTCGATGTGAAAATAAGTAGGGCTCGGTACTTCTGGGTTGAAAATCCCTAAACTCTCGGGGGACAGCAATGAGGTCAGCTGTCTAGAGCCAGCAGTGAGTAGTCCGAAAATCTAGACCTCAGCAAAGCGCGCACTTATGATTCTGTAATATGATATGGATAGACATGAGATCCAATTCTATTATGATATGATGATGATCTTTTATGGGGTGGATGATGTTATATCATGATTATGTTTGATTTATTTTCTAGGGCGGTCAAACCCGTTTTTATTCTTATGATTTTGGTTCGACCCAGCTTCGGTATCTTTTAGGGGCGGTTATACCTGTTGTTATTATTATTATGATTCGGTTCAGCTTCTGTATTTCTTGAATGTGGTATGATGGTTGACACAAGGGAGGTAACATGCATCTGTATATGCACATGCACATGCATGTATTGTTTTATCGGTTGAGTCATGATTTATAATTAAACGGTTAATTACGTTTTATACGTAACATTGCATGTTATATCCCCCTGCTAAGCTGTGAGCTCACCCAGTTTTATGTAAACAAATTCAGGTTTCCAAGAGACAGATAAGACAGAAGAAACGACCGGGTCGAAAACAAAGTAGAGGACCTTTGATACCGACTCATTTTTGTTGTATATGTGTATATATGGCAAGTCACATATAACATGAGTTGTTGTTTACTTTGTTATACATGTTGACATTGTGTGTATGCCTTTCGGATTACATGTATGTGTATAGATGTCTATTACACTAATGTTGTATATTATCGCCCACAGCATGAGTATCAGGATTGTTTATTCCAGGCTATGTAATTTTCTTGGATTTATTGTTTCATTATTTATTTCAAATATACTTTAACTCGTCTAAGGTGGGTTAATAATGCCCCATGTCTTAATTACATGTGTTATCCTACTAATTAAGACGAGGGTGCTACAACACTAGTGGTGGTCAGTTCAACGCCAACGAGTTTATCTCTCTAAATCTAGCTTTGAATATGGGTATTAGGGGAACAACGGTGGGCGTTGGTTCAACATCAGCAAGTTTCTCTTTCTAAATCTAACTTTTAATTTAGGTTTTTGGTAACCGTCAGTGTTGGTTGATTCAATGGCGGCGGTGGTCGCCAATGATAATGTTCAATACTTGTTGTACCTATTCTTAAAAAGAAAAAAAGAAGAAGCAATCCGACATGGCTCACTAAAATACTCGCTACAATTAACAAGGTAGTTAGTAGCTGAAACATTTTTGTGTGAAATAGCACACTCTTAACACATCCATTTGAGCAATTTTTTAGTGTTTACTTAAAACTTGACACTGACAAAAGATCATTAGCATCTCCATTGGAGATGCTCTAACACACACCCATTTTAGGGTAATCATATTGCCAAAGCAAGATCAAAGTGGGCTACTTTAGTTGGTAAGACACCGATCTGAATTTATGAAAGATAATGACTTTGAGTTTCATTAAAGGGTAGTTGGGATTTTTGTTATTATTGTAGTAAATGGAAGACACTTAAATTTCACCTTTTAATAATAAAAAAAAATATTACTAAAGCAATATTCTTTTTGCTAGAGTTTAGTATTGCTTTGAAAAGTTATATTATATACTTCTAAAGTTATACATTGCTATGACAATATAAGTAAGGGTAATTTTGTTTCTATATGTGATTTCTTGCTATGACATGTTTCTAAAGTTATACATTACTCGTTGACAAAAGATATTTCATTGTTGTATGGTTAAATTAATATAATTCTAAGGTCTATATTTTGATCAATTAACTATATTCTAAAAGTTAATTAATAAAGTGTTTTTAATAAAAGTTTTTAAAAAGGGACAATTAAAAAAAGGTCTCATTAGAGAAAGATTTTTACACTAAAGCCAATGAATAATTTTTTTGAAAATAAAGGGCCTATTTTTTATTTTATTGATAATATGACATGTGTTTTTTTTTCATTGTAAAATGACATCCCAACCCATAAAATAAACTAAAAAAATACCAATATGCATTAAAATATGGACTGCAATATGAACTTTGCAGTCCATATTTCACTACAATATGAACTTTGCAGTCCATATTTCACTGCAATATGAACTTTGCAATCCATATTTTTGGTGCAAAGTTCATATTGCAGTCCATATTTTACTGCAATGTGAACTTTGCAGTCTATATTTCTAGTGCAAAGTTTAAATTACAGTCAATATTTCACTGCAATATGAACTTTGCAGTTAATATTTTACTGCAATATGAATTTTGCAGTCCATATTTTTTGTGCAAATTTTATAAAGAGGGGTAGTTTAGGTAATATATAACATGTTTTTATTAATTAAATGATATTTAAATTTATTCAAATACCTTCATTTAAAATATAAAACAAAATATGCCCCTTACACCAATTACCAATTAAAAATGGGTCATTCATTCAAAAAAATATTATTCATTGGATTTTTGGTAAAAATCAATGTATAATAAGACCTTCTACCTAATTTCTAGTTTTAAAAAACACTCAACACAAATTAGGAAACAAATAAATATGGAAGTAAATTGATTAGGAATCCAAATTAAAAATAAAATATACAATTATAAATCAGTTTTAACTGGTGGATATATTTCTTAATTTTTAAAATGGTAATCTTTCATTAAAGTTGGTTTAAAATTTTCATTAATTAAGGTGGATTAATTGCAAGAAGTTGTGGATATAAGTGAAACCACCCTATAAGTAATTGCATTGGTAATAATGCCACCCTTATTTTATACGTCCATCTCATCTTTCTTTCTGCTCAACTTTTTTAAAAAACTTAGGAACAATATAACTTTAAATCCAAAAATTAAATAATAATATTACGCACAGAAAAATTTCTTACAAAACCATTGAATATTACAAATAACAATATATTCTATTTGTGTCTATTTCATTGATCCATTCAAATTTTACACCCGAATGCCATTGGAACACAAATGAACGTGTATATAAGTTATGTGTAAATCTACTTTACACATAGAATTTTACACAAAAAATATATATAACCTTTTGAAATACTCTAAATACGTCTTCAAAAAAGTAATCGTTTAGCCGGCCATAGCACAAAATTGGTGTTGAATTTTATACGGCACTAGCGTATTTAAATTAATAGTGATTCAACGATTTGAGAAATTATACCATATGCTTTTATTTAAGTCACTTTTGTTTAGGCTCTCAGATATAAAATAATTTTCAGAAACAATTTATCACAAAGGAACCTGGTTAACCTCTCTCTAATACTTTATGTATTTGCACTAGGGGTGGGTTCGGTTCAGTAACTGAACCGAATGAGATAATACCGAACCGAACCGAAGATTTCGGTAATGCAAAATCAAGAACCGATCCCGTACCGAATTAAAGTCGGTAACCGATGTTGTGGTAACCGAAATTTCGGTTTGGTATAAATAAAATTTCGGTAATACCGAAAATCCTACATTTCTTAATTTGGGCAACTAAGCAAATTGCCAAATTCTACATTTCTTAATAGGCAGCAATGCAGCATTATACACAGCCATTGAGCCACACACATTGACACACACATACAAAGGCACGAAGCCACAAAGGCACAAAACAATTAAATAAGCCTGGGACCGGTCCGGTTATTTAAAAAATTTTGAGGAACCATTAATCGAACCGGTTCTATGTTAACGATTCGGTTCTACCTATAAAAAAGTGAAGAACCGGTTTAAGAACCGAACCGGTTCTAACGATTCGGTTCTTCCGGTTTATCGGTTAACTGTCAACAAGATAAAAATCGATTCTTTAATGGTTATTGGAAAGAACCGGTTTATTGGTTAACTGTTAACAAGAAAAAAACCGAAAAAACCGAAATATTAATGGTCATTAGAAAGAAATAACGGTTCCTTAATGGTTCTAACAGTTCCTTAACGGTTCTAACGGTTCAGTTCCTAAGCAATTTAGAAGGAAAATTTAATAACGGTTCCTTAACGGTTATTAAAAAGAAATTATGTCAAGAACCGTTAACCGAACCGTTAACAACCTCGAGGAACCGAACCGATAACAAAAATTTCCTATTTTCCAAGAACCGAACCGAACCGGGTTTTATCGGTTCGATCCGGACCGGTTCTCCGGTTCTCGGTTCTAAATTCCCAGCCGTACAATTAAATAGAGACTAGCAGACTGCTGGCAGCCCACACACAGGCACACAACATGACAGCAGTACACACAGCAGCACGCAACAGTACACACAGCAACACGCAGCAGTACACATCCAGCACCCAGCACCAGCACCCAGCAGTACAGCACACAGCACACAGCAGCACATCAGCGCGCACAGCACACACATCACACTCAAGCACTCAGCAGCAGATGTGGAAGGGAGAGCGCAGGAGAGAGCCAAGTGTGGAGGGGTGGAGGAGATACTGAGAGTTAAAGTGTTAAACTGTGAAGTGTGAACTGTGAAGTGAACAAGTGAGTCGTGAGTCTCGTGACTACATAAGCTGAAGGAATGGAACCTTTTTTTTAAAAAAAAAATATTTCGGTTCGGTTCGATTTTACCGAACCTTCTACCCGACATACCGTTTTCTACCGTTTAATTTTCGGTAACCGAAATTCGGTTACCATATAAATCCGGTTCGGTTCGGTATTTTTTACACAGCAACTCGGTTTTTTCGGTTCGCTTTTCGGTTTTTCGGTAAAAAATGCCAGCCCTAATTTGCACCATCAGCAAACACAAAGAAAAGGTGATTAAAAAGGCCATTTGTCACAAAATAAAAATTATCGTTAACAGTACAATTAAGAAGTGAGCATATTTTCTCTACAAGTCTTGGACATTATATGTCTATGCTATTGTCTCAGTTGCACGGATCGTGTCAGGTCTTATAAGATGAGAAACTATCAATTAAGTACTCGGACGAGTAACAAATCAAGTGAAAAAAATCATACAAGAACACGATTCGTTATTTTATAAAGTAACAGTACACATGACCCATTTTATCCGATAAGCTAACGGGTTGATTCAGGTAAACCTGATAACTTGACACAATTAACTCGAAAATAATATAAATATGCTTCAAACAAGTAATGGGTTTTTAACGGGTCTTTACAAGTTCAACTTGTAAACATGAACACAATTTGCTATCAAGCCATGTTTTATCATGTCCACCTAATAGTGAACTGAACCCGATAAAAGTTTATCCATTAACAAGCTAATAATTTTGTGCCAGGTCGTATAATTGTATTGTGTCCGAATTAACCATGAGTAAGTAGCAACATACATTGGTTTACATCTTTGGGAAGAGAGTTCCAGCCACTCCATCTCCTCTTCCTTAGCTTCGACCAGATATGCATTGAATATTCACAACAATCTCATCAAATAGATAACATCATACATTTCTTCCCAATAGGCCATGATCAACCCTTTCGCTTCTCTATTTTTTTTTTTTAACAATCTTCAAGTTTCATCACCCTTTTATAGATTAGTTCCCTTCATGTACACTACAAAAAATGGCTTTTGCTGGCACTTGTTTTTCTGCTTCACAAGTAAATACCGGGAAAAATGTTTTGATACAAGCGGTGATAAACCCAATGTTCAAGGGGGACTCGAACTCAACCCACTGACACACTTTCACAACATTTATCAGGAAAGCTAATCATAAATTATTCTCTCATTGCTGTCAAATTAGTCAAGCTTAAGAGCCATATTTGCCAAAAGCCCACTTGTCCTAGAGTCATAAAACTATAATTAATATATTTAACTTTCCAAATTAATCAACACATCTAAATGAACTACCTTCACCTTTATATAATTTACTTAATTTTCAAGAGAGTTGTCCACTCATAAAAGATATGTTGCAAGTGGAAATTGAGTTGCATACAAGAAGAAACGAGAGGTTTGGGGCGGATCAAAAGAAAATCATTCCTCTCGATTCTTCATTTTCATGGTCATTTTAAGTTTCAACTCTTTTTCACTTTTGCGCATGTATATCTTCTTTTTGCGTCTTACTGTCGCTTCCCTTGTGCTAGGCTAACACGCAATGGTCGTCCTTCTACTTCCTGAAAAAAACCAAAAAGATGTTAAAAGACTTTAAACAATGATCCAGCTGGTACATGGGACTTACTACTATGCGCATTAGATACATAAAAGACTATTTGCAAACCATTTAAGAGTTTAATATGTGTGTATGCCTAGCAATGGTGTTGGTTCTGAGATCTATTTGATCTTATAGGAAATTCGAAAATAGGGTGCTTTTTATGCAGCCTAAAGTTGCACCAGCTTGTTTTTTCAGTAT
The DNA here is from genome assembly GCA_021464415.1 of Lonicera japonica. NCBI lineage: Eukaryota > Viridiplantae > Streptophyta > Magnoliopsida > Dipsacales > Caprifoliaceae > Lonicera > Lonicera japonica. Next base: position 42,835,632 of record CM038468.1, read on the forward strand.
TTCTAGCTCAAGTCACTAGTTAAGCTATTGCAAACAAGGGGCATAAATTGGTCATATTTTTGCCTCTGAAGTCTAAATGGAGTTTCATTCCAAAGTTAGAGGTGCTAAATAGCGTTTATCTTTTAAAATAATTAGAAGTAAGGTTTGAATTTCCGGTATTAGTTGCTAAGAAGTTGGCATATTTCTGAAGTAAAGTCTAAAAGTGGCCTATTCAAAAATTACATTCTAAAAAAAATAAGTCAAAACTTTAGAATCAGATTTCAGACTTCAAATTCAAACAAATGAACAAACCGGATCTTAGAGTAGAGTGTTTAAAAAAGTTGGCCTCCAAATGAATTGAGGGAACCGAGGACCTTGTATAGTTGCCCACTCGCCCAATGTGGCCGGTATCCAAGAATTGATGCATAGATGAGAGAGAGAGATTACCTTTCCATTAAGAGATTGAAGGGCAGTTTCCATCTCTTCTTTAGTAGGATAGCAAACAAATCCATAACCGCGAGACCTTCCTGTTTCCCCATCATACAAAACCCTAGCTCCAACTACATTCCCATATTCTCCAAACACCTCTGTCAAAGTCTCAGAAGTAACTGACCATGCTAAATTCCCTATAAATAGCTTGTATTCTGTTTCTGGATACAATGGCTCTTTTGCTCTTGGCTTGTCTGCTAAATTCACCCTCAATGTTCTACCTCCATATTCCTATAAAACCCACAAACATTACACATGTCATTTATTTATATGTATGAGCGTAAAACGGTAGATATTTGTCACTCTGTTTAGTTCCTTCAAAACTTAATACTCGTGTAAATTGTTTCTGATGTATCATGCCAGTAAAAAGTGTTTTGGTGGCCAATAGATTGGTATCAGAATGATGAAAAAGTAACTCTTACTTCGCTTAAACTAAGGCGGAGTTTGTGGTGCTATGAAAACAGAGTGACCACACAGTAAATCTAGACTGTTCATTTATATTTGTGTTTGGCGAGAGGTCATTTAAATAGAAACTATTTGTCAAAATCTAAATCATCTAATTTTAAATCAAAAGTCCAGATTTCTTTAACTCATCACTTAAGAGGAGCGTGATGCAGCCGGGTATGTGGAACATCAACTACTCTATAGATTTGAAACACAATGTGGAGATAGTTTCATTTACAATGTCAACCAAACGCAGTTTTCTACATTTGTCCCTCAAAAAGTGTCACGGTCAAGAACTTTTTCACAAACTTTTTGAAATTACCTGGACTGAACACTAAACATGTATTCATACAAAAGATTGCGAACTATTCAATTATTCTGATTTCCATTTTAATAACCCGTAAATTCGTTCGAGCTTAAGAGCAAAGTGCAGAGAGGTTCCTACGCTTTTGTCGAGATTTTCGATGACGGCGTTGCAATCTTCAACAGTACTCATTGTGACAAATGCAAATCCTCTGCTTTTTCCAGTGGTCCTATCATACAGTACCTAAACCCATTTGAAATGGTTAGTAATCTCTCACAAGAAGAAAAAGAAAGAACAAATAAGTCATTTTATATGCTATAATGCATATTAGATTATGATTCAAGAATCTTTAGACTTTAGGAGATGCTAATAAGATATACTCCATCTGTCCGAAATAAAAAGTTCAATTTAACTTTAACCCATTTTTAAAAATTCATTAATTTCATCGGAATCAATAGCTAAAAACAAAATTTATTTGATTGTAAAATTTAATATATTGATTATGTTTCAAAAATAAAAGGATTCGTAATTTATCAAACTCACACTAAACAATTAACATTAATCTTGTACACTTACCATGGCTTTCTAATATAATAATCTAAACATCACATTACCGAGCAGTGAAGCAGATCTCGAAAAAATGATTCTTTATTTCTTTGCCAGATTTGTTTCATGATGAAGAAATATAAAAAGCATAGCACATTTACAATGCGCTGCAGTGAAATAACATATTTGTTATTCAAGCACAAAACTTTATCATGAATATTTGAAATATTTGCAAGCCCAAGAGCTTTTACTCGAAGTGGCTCGGTCTAATTTTCAACTTGGGAGGTTGTGAGTTTTATTCCGTTTCTTGCCGGATTTTTATTATTTTTAAAAGAAGAGACTTTAGACTTTATTTTCAAAACAATTTTTTTTTCTTGCCTAAATTGATTCTCTGTGCACGTAATGTGTGCAATTTAGATAAGCTATTAATTTGGAATTAAGAATAGAAAGAATACATATTTTAACACAGAAGTAGTGGTCACTTAAGAGGGAAATTTAATCGAAAATAAAATAAATACCTCAACTAGCTCTGGACTACCATACTCTTGTATGATCCCAGCAAGCTGAGCGCTATCACAATGATAAGGCAAATTCCCAAAATAAAGCTTTGTATTCACCCCACCAGTACTATGAACATCATCCTCACCCTCTCCTCCACCAGGAACCTCCTCTTCTGCCTTCTCCTCCGCCACTCCCTCCTCCTCGGGCGACACCGGAGTCGTTAAGGCTGCCTCTTCCTGGGCCACTGCAGCTGATATCCTCGGGGCCCACCATTTCCTAGAGCTGGACCCAACTGAGATTGGTTCAATTATTCCAAGAAAGTGGGAATTGATGGATGCAACTTGTAGTTGTACTCTTGTGGATGTGGCTCTAAGGTGGGAGTCAGTGTACAAGCTTTTGGTGCACTTTAGGCTTTGTATGGAGGTGGAGAATGATGAGCCTATGGCGGCGGCTGCTGTGGCTGCCATGTTGCCGGAATATGGTAGTTGTAGTGATGACGGCGGTGGTGGTTGTGGTGCTTTTTTGAAGGTATGGGAGAAGTGTAAAGGAAAGAAGGGGATGGACTTGTATCCACTGATCGAGATTGGTAGAGATACAAAGAGGGATAAGGTTTGGGACCCACATGGGGATTTTTGAGGTGGTGATGTTTTTTATTGCTTTTTATGAGTTTTGGTTTGAAATTTGCACTTTTTCATTTCATTATATTTTGGCCTCTTGCATTCCCACATTGGAGTTTCTTATTAATAATCCTTTACTATTTTATAATGAAAACATAATGGGCACTTAACTTGTGTAGCAAAAATATCCTTAATTTGGAGATTAATTGCTAATAATCTCAAAAGAAACGCAAATAAACTTGATGGAAAATATATCGGTAACTTTTATCAACCCAAGTTTTTAATATCTAATTGTTACCTATATTATACAAAGTGAACAACAAATTTTACATTAGATTATCGAAAATTCTGTTACAATTTTATATTTTCTTTTTTTTTTTTTTTTTTTTGGTTCCCCACGGGGTGTCCGGGCCAGCTTTCGCGCACCTCGACTAATCCCCGCTCGCGGTTCGTGGCTGCCGCTGGCCAAGCATTATTTTGACAACGCCGGGGTTCGACCTTGGGAGCTCCAAGTCGACCCAAGGTTGTCCCAGTGGCAGCCTTATACCACTGGGCCAAGAGGCTTGGTTTATAATTTTATATTTTCAGTTTTACATTTTGAAGCTTTTATTTTTATTTTTCCTACAAGAAATTTTTTATTTTGCTAATACAAGAATTTAAAAGTATGACATAAATAATGAATTGAATTCCTGTTGTGCCATAATTTTTAACCACTGAATCACTTGTTACTCTTTTTAGACGTTCTTATATTTAAATTACATATAAGCAAACAAAGATAGTATTTGAAAATAACATGATTCCCCTAAAAATTAATATTCTTGTAAAGTTTTAGTCTTTTTCTTAGGTACTAAAAAATACATTTCTTTTGTCGAATAGAGAGCAAAACATGTAATGATTGGATTTTATTGATGGAGTATGTTTTCCATTTGTCATCCTATTCAAGCACTTAAACTCGCCTATACGTTCTCTCTAGGGGTGTTCAAAAATCGAACCGGACCGGACTGGACCGAAAAACCGATTAAACTGGACCGGAAAATGGACCGATTTGGTCCGGACCATTTGAATTCGGTCTGGTTCGGTCCAAATTTTAAAGGACCGAAGTGGTTCGGTCTGGTCTTCGGTCTTAAATTTTAATACTTTGGTTGGACAGGACCGGACCGGTATTACTTTATATATATATATATATATATATATAATATGGTAAGTTCCTGAAATATATATATATATATATATATATATATATTATATATTTAAATATATATATATATGTGTGTGTTAAAGCTATATATTTGTAGGCATTAATAGATTTACTTAACAAACGTGTGAGTGTAATTTCCAAAATATAATGCGAGATATCTCATTATTTATATTGGAATGAGATTAATTTCATTCAAAAATTTAATTATTTTTAATCATAAACTCCTACAATATAAGAACAATTGTCCATTAAAAATGCAGACCGACCATTTCCAAACAAATGCAAAGGCTAGTTATTGTAACTTCAAAAGATGCACCAAGGGTATTTATGACTCTCCTAAAACTGGTATGGTATCCGGTCTGTTTTCTTGTGGAAAGTTTTAAGAGTACCGTTAAATAATTAATTACCATAATAAAAATAAATAATTTGTCATTTCTGTTGGTCGGAAAACAACCCTAAAGGAGGGGTGAATAGGGTTTTTAAAACTAAATGCGGAATTTAAAAATCTTTTCAAAAAGTTTAAGTAAAACAATTTACTTAACAAATATATCAAGGAATGTAAGCAAATAAACAATCAAGCACAAGAGAAAATAATTAAGCAATCTCAAGCAATAACAAAACAATCAATAATAAAGAGATTGAGTTAGAAAGATTGAACCAATTTGAAGTCTAAGACGTTTTGTCCACACAGTTTTGGTTTACCAAACCATAATCCGCGCTCGGTTAGTTCCCCGAGAATTTTCACTAATTCCAATCTCCTTCCGGGTGAAGATCAAACCACTACAAGTGTTGTTGTCTCACTACACTCTTTACAAATATTGCTTGACCACAATATTCTCACAAGAATATCTCTCTTGCTAACCTTGTGAGATTTACCTCTCACGATATCTAAACAAGAATTTACCTCCTTGTTTTTCCTATGAGATTTACCTCTCACAATTTGAATATAAAAGTTTGATGATTCACACCAATTTACAATAACTCTCTCAAGTGTTTGTAGAATACAATTTAACCTCACACTATAGTTATCTTGAATGATCAATATGATATAGCTCAAATAAAAGATGATTGATCAAAAATAATTTCTTGAATCTTTGAATAATGAAGAATAGAGTATGAGAGTGATTCAAGGTGTGTAAAATGAGTCTTGGAAGTCATATTTATAGTCCCAAAAGTGATATAGCCGTTTGAGAGGTTTGGTGGAAGTTTTGTACCAAAAATAGTAAAAAATTAGAAATTCAACGGCTATATTCAGGTCATCAGTTGATTGAGCAAGGCTCCTTAGTCGACTGAGTGACCATCAGTCGACTGAGCAAACCCATCAGTCGACTGATGACCTCTGCTGGTCAGTTTAGATAGATAGCTGCAGACAACAAATTTTTCCCGATTTGTTTTGATCATATCTCATTATCCAGCCGTTGGAACTTGATGAAATTTTGGATATAAGTACTATAATGTGTAAAATAACTAATGTCCAAATTTCATAATGATCGGAGTCCGGGAAGGCCTCCTTCAAACCGTTAGATCAAAACTGCGCAAAAACGGAGTGAATCTAGAAAGGAAAAAAATAAACATTTTTGCAATTAAGTTCCAAAATCAATTTTGATGCTTGGGATAGGTCAAATATATTATCCTAAGACACCTATTTTCATGAGAGCTCAAAATATGCTCAAATCAATTTAATATGAAATTATTTGAAAACCAGTTTTTGCAAGAATGGTGTTTTCAAAGAAATTTTGATTCAAACTGATTTTGATCAATCTAACAATGATGTAAGTTCATATTTGAGCTATATAATCAATCAATTAAGAAACTTTACATTAATCCTAAACAAACACTCAATTACCGAATAAGTGAGTCTTCGAATGCTTCGATTTGTTTATTCAAATTGATTCTTCACTTGAAGCTTTTCCCTTGAAGCTTTAGTATATGATCTTTGATTTTTTATGCTTCATGAAATGCATTGCTAGCTTGTGAGTGATGATATTGATCTTCTTGTCTTGTCCAACGCTTGTAGAAGAATGATCTTGATTCGGATAGATCGGTTTTAGTCCAATGCTTCGTTGACTTGATCGGATATTGATTGAATGATCCTTGTCAAACTTCCTTTGAGCAATCATGCTATTCTTGATTTTCCAAATAAGAAATCTATAATCTTAAATCAAGAACATGTTAAATTACACATGATTGATTTATTGTTATTATCAAAATAAGATTAAGACCTTCAAGGTCAACAATTTCGATTAGTTTGGTAAATAACAATAAATTGTACATAATACAACTCTTGCGCCAAAAAAAAAAAGCATAAACCGAATGGACCGACCGGAACCGGACCGGTCTAGTTTGGTCCGGTCTTAACATTAATTTCGGTCCGATCCGGTCTTCGAATTATTAGGACCGAAATATCCGGTCTAGTCCGGTCCTTTACAATTCAATCCGGTTAACCGGACCGTGCGCACCTCTAGTTCTCTCTGAGACTTTCCTTCAAAAGCTATACTTCTATAATCGCTCCTAATTTAAAGCCTTTCAACTCAAGGATATCAAGCTACATGAGAAATGCCCTTGTCCAAGAAGCCCAAAAACTGTACAATGAAATGTTGCAAAGAAACAATGTTACATACAATGCCATGGTTCGTCGGTACTTTTAGATTGCCGGGTTAATGCAATGCGGGGACGTAAAAGGGGCCAGAAAGGTGTTTGAGTATATGCCATATAAGGATGTTGTTATTTGGAATTCAATGATCGCTGGGTATGCTTTGAACAAAAGGGAGAAGATGGAAGAATTATATTATTTTTTTCTATCTCAATAATGAAACAATTACATATATATACACCAATGGGAAAGAATACAAATAAATGTGAATACAATATTTGACCATGTGAACACAATATTTGACCAAATCTATGTGAACACAATATTTGACCACGTGAACACAATATTTGATTAAATATTGTGTTCACGTGGTCAAATATTGTGTTCACATAGATTTGGTCAAATATTGTATTCACATTTATTTGTATTATTTCCCATTGGTGTATATATACATGTAATTGTTTCATTATAGATATAGAAAATAATATAATTCTTCCGTCTTCTCCCTTTCGTTAAAAAAGGCCATTGTTGTGAGGCAATACTTCAACACCAAGAAAATAAAATAACTGTCCAAGATCCTTACGTGAGAAATTTTGAGATAAATGGTGGATAAACTAATGAGCAACCTCTGTATTGTTACTTGTAATAATTATATCATCCACATAAATGAGAAAATAAATGGTGGTATTTTTGCCATTAAATATAAATAGAGATGTGTCCGCATTAGAGTTCACAAATTCGGCAGTGAGAAAAAATTGGCAAAGTTCATGATACCAAGCTCTAAGAGCTTGTTTTAGGCCATAAATGGCCTTACAAAGTTTGCAGACATGATGAGGGTGATTTAGATAAATAAAACCCTATGGTTGTGCCACGAATACATCTTCAGATAAAGTGCCTTGAAGAAAGGCATTATTGACATCAAGCTACCGAAGAGGCCAGCCGTGGCTGACTGTAATATTGAGGACTAATTGAACAATGGTTGGTTTGACAACCGGGCTGTATGTGTCATAGAAGTCAATTCCAGGATGTTAATAAAAGCCCTTTGCAACTAAGCGAGCCTTGTATTTGTTAATAGAACCATCAGACAAGTACTTGGTACGAAAGATCCATTTACAGCCAACCAAATTCTAGTTGGGATGGGAAAGCACCAGTTCCCATGTACCATGCGAACAAGAGCATCATATTATGTGGACAAGGCCTGTCTTTATTTGGGGTCTTTTAGGGCTTGGGTGACAGTTGTGGGTTCACGGGTATCAGTATTCTTGTGGAGTTGGGCTGAGAGATTGAGTTTTTCGATGGGTTTGTGGATATTGTGTTTAGATTGAGTGGCAAAAATGCGTGGAGGGGTTATGGTAAGAGAAGCTGGTTGAGTGATAGTAAAATGGGTTGATGCAGGTATGGGCTCAAGAGTAGTGGGTGATGATGAGGTGTTGGTAAGGGATTGTGGGGATGGATTTTGGGTAGACGTTGAAGCAGGGTCAACAGCTGAGGATGGCGTGGCAAGGACTGGCAATGTCATAAAGCACAATTCAGAAGGAGAGACAGACATGGAATGCTCACTATCAGTTCTGAGGGAGGCAAACGAAAAGATGAACTCGACAAACTTTACATGACGAGACGTGAATATGTAGGAAGTGGATGTGTCAAGGCAGAGATAAGCACTTTGGGTGAGAGAATATCCGATGAAAACACATAAAAATGACCGTGGAGTAAGTTTGTGAAGCGTGTAGGGCCGTAGCTAAGGATAGCACAGACAACCGAAGCTACAAAGTTTAGAATAGTTGGGTGGGGTATTAAAGAGTTTATGATATGGTGAAAGAAGTTGAAGAATTGGTGTGGGAAGACGATTGATAAGGTACACATAAGTGGAGAAGGCATATGACAGGTTAAGGGCATGGATGCATGAGTCAGGAGAGACAACTAGGTTTTAACTATGTAACGGTGACGACGTTCTGAGTACCCATTGTGCTCGACTGTTTGAGATGGAGATGTGAAATGGGCGATGCCGTTGGTAGCTAGGAAACCTGTAAGAGCTTGATATTCCCTCTATTGTCAAAGTAAAGTGTAAGAATTTTGCGTTTGAAACGATTTTCAACAAGAGCCTTGAATTGAATGAAGACATCAAACACATGTGATTTCTATTTAAGAGGATAAAGCTAAGTGTATTTTGTGAAATAATCTACAAAGACGACATAGTACTTGTACCCATTAATCGAAGAAAGAGGAGAAGTCCATACATTTGAAAATAAAATTTCAAGAGGTGATGAGGAATAAATAGTTGAAACAGAGAATGGTAATTTATGACTTTTATTGCACTGACAATAATTACAATGAGAATTTTTATCAAAGACATTAGAACAATCTAACTTAAAGGAAGACATAATATGTTTATAAATAACTGCATATGGATGACCTAATATATGGTGCCATGCGGACGAGGTGGTTTTGACACTGAAAAAGGCAAGAAGCGAAGAAGTTGAAGAAGTGGTGACTGCCGGCCACTCATATACACCATCCTTAGTTGGACCCTACAAAAGAATTGCCCTCGTACATAGATCTTTCACATAAAAAGATGGTAAGAATTCAATGGATGTGTTATTAGTACGACAAAATTGGGATATTAAAATAAGATTTTTTTTCATGGAAGGTATACATAACACATTAGATAAAGTAAAGGATTGGGATGGAGTTGTAAAAGAGGTTGAACCAGTGTGAGACATAGAAAATGGATAAGATAGAAGAATTATATTATTTCAGTGAACACAACCGACAACACATCCATTGAATAATGAAACAATTACATCTAAATATTGTGGCATCGTATCAAATGTCAACACAATATTTGACTACGTGAAAACTGTATTTAACAAACACAATATTTGACTACGTGAACACAATATTTGACCAAATCTATGTGAACACAATATTTGACCATGTGCACATAATATTTGATCAAATATATTGACCAAATCTATTGTTGCATGGCTTTGGTATTTCTATCATGCTCATCATGGGTTAATAGATGACGCGGTCTGGGGGTTTAATACTATGCCCATGAAAAATGTTGTTTTTTGGAATTCGGTGATTGCCAATTTACGAAGTGTTCAAGAGATGGATTTGGCAAAGAAGTTGTTTAGTGAAATGGGTTTTCGAGATGTCGTGTCTTGGACTATCATGATGTCTGGGCTAGTGAGTGTAAGACAAATTATCGAAGCTCGGGAGTGTTTTGATGATATGCCGATTAAAGATGTTCTAGCATGGAATACGATAATAACTGCTTACATAAAACACAAACATGTTGGAATTGCCAAAGTTTTGTTTCACAAGATGCCCGAGAGGGATTGGATCTCTTGGAATAAAATGATAAATGGGTTGTTGAGTAGCTACCGGATAAATGATGCAATGAGGCTTTTTAGTGAAATGCCACAAAAATGCCAAAGATCTTGGAATTCAATCTTCTTGGGATGAATAAGGAATGGACTTGTCAAAGAAACTCATGCAGTTCTTGATAAATATCTATTTTAAGACATTATATCCCAGACAAATATGATCGTTGGCTATTTTGATATAGGTGAGGTTTGGAATACATTAAAGCTTTTCGATTTGATGCCATTAGGGAATCTGCTTGGTTCATTGGTTCCTAAGTCTTTAAGTTTGCCGAATCGGTTGTAGATAGAGGAACTTTGACCATAAAAGATGCCACCTTGTTGATTCTAGTTTGCTCCAACTTCTTATTTATTTGTTAATTTTCAACATCCTCTCTTTAAGTTGTCTGGGGATTGTATTTTTCTTTATAAATGCTTTATGTGACTATGTTCTTTCTATTTTTGATGTTTTCCGATGAGTGAATTTCCTTTTTATCACCTCCTATTTGGAACCACCATTTATTTTTCACAAGAAAAGAAACAACTTTAGAGCAGTTTATAATTGATTCTTTACTTCAGATGGTAGGTATGATTTTTTTTTCCTTTTCTTTTTTTGTTTAGTTGAAGATGATTTGGGTGTTTGTTGATTAGTGTTGAAGTTCCTGATGTTAATGTGATTTGCAGGCTATTTTTTAGCGTTTTATGGTGGTTTAGTTCTTGCAATCTAATGGTTTTTCTTTTAGTTGTTATTTTCCTTTCAGATTTGTCTAAAATACTTCTTGTTTTTAGTTACAATTTATCTTCCTCATAAGTTTGTGTAATCAAAATAAAAATATTAACTGGTCAACCTGACGGTCATGTGCCATTTGTTGATATTAATAGCTTGGATCTCGGTATTGTTGTCAGTTGTATGAAGTGAAGCTAACCAGATCAGCAGATCAATAAATTTTACTTCTATTTTCATCTTCTTAAGTCTGTTTGATCTTATAATGTCATTTGCAGATCTGAGAGCATGGTATCTGCTGGGATGGCCTCCGTGTCGTCTTGTAACTATGATCTCAAGAATGCTGTATTTGGGAAGAAAAATATGAACATTTTATGCATTAGTCATAGTGGAGGAAGTCTGTGTAGGGAATTAGGGCAGCAAACATGCATCACATACACAAAATTCTGCACTAATCATTAAACCCTAGGATTTATATTGTTCAATAAAATCGACAGAAGACATACCTTGTATAAGATTTCGAATTAATGCAACGAACACGGTGGATTATATCCTTCTGTTGTTATCGTCCTAGCGTAGAAAATACGACGCCTCTATGGTATGCACACACGAACGAGATCAGATCCTTACTTGGTGTACTAGCACCTTTTAGGGTTCTCTCACTTATTTTGTCTTTCTTGCCTCTACAACTCCCTTTGGCGGCCAAGAAGAATAATGGTTCCTTTTTAAAGGGGAACCCTAGTGAGAACCCTTAAGCAATAAAATGAATTAGGCCCAAGTCCAACTTGGTCCGTTTTCAATTCGTTTTTGATCCAACTCGTTTTGATGTGCGACCCTGTAGGTTTATACTCTTTGATAGTATAATTAAAAACCCGTTTTATTATACAAATAGTAAGCGGTCTCTAGTAAAACATTACTACTACCCAAAGGGTATAAAAGTCAAAACGACACAACCTTAAATTGATATACCACATATTAACTCCTTTTGTCAACCGATATCTAGATTGAACACAAGACTAGGCAAGTGTCATTCTTGTATAGTTCAATCTTTATTTCTTGATATCTAAGTATAATTAATCTTATACAAATGACACCTCACTTGTGCATGGCCATGCAAATATTAATCATACTTATCAAGGGGCCCAAAGATATCTCTTTCATTATACGAGAGTGACAAATCCCATCTTGATTAACCACATACTTCTACATAGTTTATAGTATGCTTGATCTTCATCTTTATAATTACTCGGTCAAGAGCAACGTTTGATGATGCTTGACATGCTAATCCCTATGTTGGTAACCATGACGATCTCATGTTTGAGGATAATACGATATCGTTAATGGGGAACATCACTGATGACATTATATAACACTCCTCGCAGTGTCCCCAAAGCGGGTTGGTCCAATACTTTATTCCCTAACAAGTATCAGTGTGTTCAGCTTAATATCTTCGTATCAATGACTTGTGAAACATAGTCATCAGCTGACCTATACTCTAATCATTATATCAATGTGATCCTAGATTATTGACACATGATTAGGGACATCTAACTAATATTATTATAACATTACTAGCATCTCACAATCAAGTCACGTACTTGATGAACTAGTATTAATATATATTATTTATTAAAGAATATAAAGTAAAATGAAATAAACTTTATTAATGACAATAAGCATAAGATATCCAAGCACAAATCATAATCTATCAATAGTCCTAGGACATATCTCTTTCAGTCTGCCCTTATTTTTGGCTTAAACTATTCTAGGTTAGAGAACTAAACTTTTAATTGCCATACTTAGAGCCACATCCGCAAGAGTACAAGTCGCATCCATCAATTCCCAAATTCTTGGAATAATTGAACCAATCTCAATTGCGTCTAGCTCTAGGAAATGGTGGGCCCCAAGGATATCGGTGGCAATGGTGCAGGAAAAGGCAGCCTTAACGGCTCCGGAGGCGCTCGAGGAGGAGGGAGTGGTGGAGGAGAAGGCGGAATATGATGTTCAAAGTACTGGTGAGGTGAATACAAAGCTTTATATTGGGAATTTTCCTTATCATTGTGATAGTGCTTAGCTTGCTGGGATCATACAAGAGCAGGGGCGGAGGCAAGAAGGGGCCAGGTGGGGCCATGGCCCCACCTGGACTTTTCAAAAAGTTTTCCAGAGTATAGGGTGTTTTGTGTGAAAAAGGAAAGACTAGGGGCCAACGTGTAATTACGGTGGAGGGTGCTATGTGGGATTAATGTCATAAGATGAAGCTGTGGTGTTGTAATAAGGGGTGCCTGTGCGCGGGGTTTTTTTTTGTGAGATTGAAAAGTTATGCGCGGGGGGGGGGGGGTGGGGTATGTGGTATTAACCTAAGAAGTTGGAGGTTTTAGTTTGTATTTTATATTAGGTTAAGTTATAAGGTTTGAAATAAGCAGCAAGCAGCAGACAGCAGTAGCAAACTAGCAGCCGTTTTCTTCTCCCCTTTGGCCCTTTCTCTCTTTTTCATTTAATCTCTCTGTGAGCTTCCGTTCAGTTTTTTTTTTCAAGCAGCCAGCTCTTCTCTCCATTTTCATTCTTCATTTACTCCGGTATTTTAGGTTAAATTTCTTTTCTATAATTTTATACATATTGTTTTAAAATTTTAAATATTAAGAATTTGTTTATTGATGTTGATTATTCTAATATATATTTGATTATTGATGTTACAATTATGAATATTAAATTTGATTATTGATGTTACAATTATGAATATTAAATTTGATTATTGATGTTGATTTGCTTATTAAATTTTATTAAAGTTGATTATTGAAGTTAATTTGCTTATTAGATTGTTATTTTATAAATTAATATTTAGATTAATATATGTGTTTGTTAGTTATAACTTATAATGGGTTAAATATTGAGTTGATAAATTAATATTTAGATTAATATATGTGTTTGTTGGTTATAGTAGGTTGAATATTGAGTTGATAAAAATAATTTAAAATATATAATTAATTTTAGTATATCATTTTTTATTTTTCAAAAACAAAATGAAGAAATATTTTAGTAAAATAAGAGTGGGTTCTACTTCTCGAAATGTTGGTTTGAGTTTTACTCCAAATGTCGATTGTTAGTGTTGTAGTTTGGCCCCACCTGAACCAAAATACTGGCTCCACCATTGTACAAGAGTATGGTAGTCTAGAGCTAGTTGAGGTATTTATTTTATTTTCTATTAAAGTTAATTTTTAAGTGACGACTATTGCCGTGTTAAAATATGTGATATTTCTATTCCAAATTAAGAGCTTATCTAATTTGCACACATTATGTGTACACAGAAAATCAATTTAGGCAAGAAAAAATTTGTTTTGGAAATAAGGTCTAAAGTCTCTTTTTTTAAAAATAATAAAAATCCAGCAAGAAACGGAATAAAACTCACAACCTGTCAAATGGAAAATTAGACCGAGCCACTCGAGTTAAAGTTCTTGGGCTTGCAAATATTTCAAATATTCATGATAAAGTTACGTGCTTGAATAACAAATATGTTATTGCACTGCAGCACATTGTAAATGTGCTATGCTTTTTATATTTCTTCATCATGAAACAAATCTGGCAAAGAAATAAAGAATCATTTTTTCGAGATCTGCTTCACTGCTCGATAATGTGATGTTTAGATTATTATATTAGAAAGCCATGGCAAGTGAACAAGATTAATGTTAATTGTTTAGTGTGAGCCTGATAAATTACAAATCTAGTTTTATTTTTGAAACATAATTAATATATTAAATTTTACAATCTAATATATTTTGTTTTTGGATATTGATTCGGTTGAAATTAACATTTTTTTAAAAATGGGTTAAAGTTAAATTGGACTTTTTAATTTCATATAGAGGGAGTATATCTTACTAGCATCTCCTAAAGTCTAAAGATTCTTGAATCATAATCTAATATGCATTATAGCATATAAAATGACTTATTTGTTTTTTCCTTTTCTTCTTCGGAGAGATTACTAACCAATTCAAATGGGTTTAGGTACTGTATGATAGGACCACTGGAAAAAGCAGATTGCATTTGTGACAATGAGTACTGTTGAAGATTGCAACGCCGTCATCAAAAATCTTGACAAAAGCGTAGGAACCTCTCTCCACTTAAGCTTGAACAGATTTATGGGTTATTAAAATGAAAATCAGAATAATTGAATAGTTCGCAATCTTTTGTATGAATACATGTTTAGTGAAAAAGTTCTAGTCCGTGACACTATTTGAGGGACAAAAGTAGAAAACTGCGAATGGTTTACATTGTAAATGAAACTATTTCCACATTCTGTTTCAAATTTATAGAGTAGTTGATGTTCCACATACCTGGCTGCATCACGCTCCTCTGGAGTGATGAGTTAAAGAAATCTAGACCGTTAATTTAACATTAGATGATTCATGTTGAAGAAGCATGATATACATTGTTAGCCCACTACCTAACATCTTAAGCTTTCGGGAGAGATGGTTCCTAACATAGTATCAGAGCTCAGGTTCTGCAAAGTCTCGGGTTTGTGCACAAAGTTCACCTTTGGTTTGATTTGTGTGAGTGGGGTCACACGAGAGTGGGAGTGTTGAAGAAGTATGACATGCAAGGTTCCTAACGATTCAAGTTTTGACAAATAGTTTTTATTTAAATGACCTCTTGCCAATCACAAATATAAATAAACATTTTAGATTTATTGTGTGGTTACTCTACTTTCATAGCACCACAAACTTCCGCCTTACTTTAAGCAAACAAAGTACGAGTTACTTTTTCATCATTTCTGATACCAACCTATTAGCCACCAATCACAAATATAAATGAATAATCTAAATTTACTGTGTGGTCACTATATTTTCATAGCACCACAAACTTTCGCCTTACTTTGAGCAAACAAAGTAAGAGTTACTTTTTCACCATTTCTGATACCAACCTATTAGCCACCAAAACACTTTTTATTGGCATGATACATCAGAAATAGTTTACAAAATGCACCTTTGGTTTGGTTTGTGCGAGTGGGGTCACACGCGAGGGGGAGTGTTGAAGAAGTATGATATACATGATTCCTAACGATTTAGATTTTGACAAATAGTTTCTATTTAAATGACATCTTGCCAATCATAAATATAAATGAACAGTCTAGATTTACTGTATGACCTCTTGCCAATCACAAATATAAACGAACAGTCAGATTTACTGTGTGGTCACTCTATTTTCATAGCACCACAAACTTTCGCCTTACTTTAAGCAAACAAAGTAAGATATACTTTTTCATTGTTTCTGATACCAACCTATTAGCCACCAAAACACTTTTTACTAGCATGATACATCAGAAAAAGTTTACATGGGCATTAAGTTTTCTACGAACTAAACAGACTGACAAATATCTACCGTTTTACGCTCATACATATAAATAAATGGCATGTATAATGTTTGTGAGTTTTACAGGAATATGGAGGTAGAACATGGAGGGTGAATTTAGCAGACAAGCCAAGAGTAAAAAGAGCCATTATATCCAGAAACAGAATACAAGCTATTTATAGGGAATTTAACATGGTCAGTTACTTCTGAGACTTTGACAGAGGTGTTTGGAGAATATGGGAATGTAGATCGAGCTAGGGTTTTGCATGATGGGGAAACAGGAAGGTCTCGCGGTTATGGATTTTTTTACTATCCTACTAAAGAAGAGATGGAAACTGACATTCAATCCCTTAATGGAATGGTAATCTTTCTCATATATATATGCATCAATTCTTGGATACAGGCAACATTGGGCGAGTGGGCAACTGCACAAGGTCCTTGGTTCCCTCAATTCATTTGAAGGCCAACTTTTTAAATACTCTACTCTAACACCCGGTTTGTTCATTTTTGAATTTGAAGTCTGAAATCTGATTATAAAGTTTTGACTTAATTTTTTTAGAATATAATCTTTGAATAGACCACTTTTAGACTTAACTTCAAAAGTATGCCAGCTTCTTAGCAATTAATACCGGAAATTCAGACTGACCTTCTAAATATTTAAAAGATAAACGCTATTTAGCACCTCTAACTTTGGAATGAAACTCCATTTAGACTTCGGAGGCAAAAATATGACCAATTTTTGCCCCTTGTTTGTACAGAGTAATAGCTTAACTAGTGACTTTTGAGCTAAAAATACTGAAAAAACAAGTTGGTGCAACTTTAGGCCACATAAAAAGCACCATATTTTTAAATTTTTGACAAGATCCCATCTCAGAACCGACACCATTGCTAAGGCATTCACACATAAACTTTTAAATGGTTGATAAATAGTCTTTTATATATCTAATGCGCACATAGTAGTTAGTCACAGGAACCAGTTGGATCATTGTTTAAAGTCTTTTAACATCTTTTTGGTTTTTTTCAGGAAGTAGAAGGACGACCATTGCGTGTTAGCTTAGCTCAAGGGAAGTGACAGTAAGACACAAAAAGAAAATATACAAGTGCAAAAGCGAAAAAGAGTTGAAGCTTAAAATGACCATGAAAATGAAGAATCAAAAGGAATGATGTGTTGTAAATGTGGGAACAATAACCAAGTCTCAAATCCACCAATAAACCCGAGAAATTCCTTTCGGGAATTTCCACAAACACTTGGCTGGCGAAAACCGTCAAACAATAGGATCTTAGCTCAAACCAAGAATCACCAACACAAACTCAAGCAAATATAGATGAAAGATAAATAGCAATGACAATCAAGAGCAAAACAAAGCAAGAAAGAACACACCGTATTTTGTGGAACCCTTTGGGTCTTCCACCAAGAGGGAGCAACTTTATTGATAACCAAGACCTTACAGTTGTTCTCTCACAATAATCCTTACTCTAGATCAATGGAACAAACCTCCAAAGATCACCTCCCACCTTAGCTAAACCCTAGCTAAACACTTGTCTTTCTCTTTTTCACTCTAACAAGACAACTCTCTTGCAAGTCTTTCAAAAATAGAAATGAGCCTTTCTATTTGTACCAAGTGAAAAAACAAGGCAAATAGCTTTTACCCGCCCAGGTGCAAAAACGATTTTGCAGTTTCTTGCCCAAGGTTTTGCACCCATTCAAAGTGTTCTGCCTGGTGCAAAAACCGTTTTGCACTTTCACTGCTTGCATGAATTGCAAGCCAAACACAACATGATGTTCTTTTGATCCGCCCCAAACCTCTCGTTTCTTCTTGTTTGTAACTCAATTTCCATTTGCAACATATCTTTTATGAGTGGACTACTCTCTTGAAAATTAAGTAAATTATATAAAGGCGAAGGTAGTTCCTTTAGATGTGTTGATTAATTTGGAAAGTTAAATACATTACTTATAGTTTTCTGAATCTAAGACAAGTAGGCTTTATCAATTATAGCACTTAAGCTTGACTAATTTGACTGCATGAGAGAAGAATTCATGATTAGGTTTTCTTAAGTTGGTTGTGATTTTGCTTGGTACTAGCTTACAAATAAGAAAAACCATAGTTATTTAAATTTTCCTCTGATAGAAAGTTTTTTCTCTGGAAAACTTGGCAGATAGCTCACCTGATAGATGTTGTGAAAGTGTGTCAATGGGTTGAGTTTGAGTCCCCCTTGAACACTGGGTTTATCACCGCTTGTATCAAAACATTTTCCCCGGTATTTACTTGTGAAGCAGAAAAATAAGTGCCGGCAAAAGCCATTTTTTGTAGCATACATGAAGGGAACTAATACATAAAAGGGTGATGAAACTTGAAGAATGTTAAAAAAAAAAAAAAAGCAGCAAAAAGGTTGATCATGGCCTATTTGATGAGATTGTTATGAATATTCAATGCATATCTGGTCCAAGCTAAGGAAGGGGAGACGGAGTGGCTGGAACCCTCTTCCCAAAGATGTAAACAAATGTATGTTGCCACTTACACATGGTTAAGTTGGACACGATACAATAATACGACCTGACATAAAATTGTCAGTTAATGACGCGGCTGAAATCTCATCGAGTTCAGTTCACTATCACGTGGACATGATAAACATGGGTTGATTGTAAATTGTATGTGTTCATGTTTACTAGTCAAAATTGTAAAGATCGGTTAAAAATCCATTACCTTTTTGCAACATATTTATGTTATTTTCGTGTTAATTGTGTCGAGTTATCAGGTTTAACCGAATCAACCCGTTAACTTAATGGGTAAAATGGGTCGTGCCCTGTTACGCTGTTATTTTATAAGATAGCAAATTGTGTTCTTATATGAATTTTTTCACCCATTCTATTACTCGCCCGGATACTTAATTAGTAGTTTCTCACCCGATCAGACCTGACACGATCCGTGCAACTGAGGCAATAGCATAGACATATAATGTCCGAGACTTATTAATTGTACTGCTAACGATAATTTTTACTCTGCAGTGCTAAACAGTGACAAATGGCTTTTTAGTCACCTTTTCTCTGTGTTTTTGCTAATGGTGCAAATACATATAGCATTAGAGAGAGGTTATCCGGGTTCCTCTGTGATAAATTGTTTCAGCAAATTATTTTGTAACTGAAGGCCTATACAAAAGTGACTTAAATAAAAGCATATAGTGCAATTTTTCAAATAGTTAAAGAGTCACTATTAATTTCAATACACTAGTGCCAAGATGTCTAGCAAATTTATGCCGTCCAACAGCACCATTAATGTACTCTAATAATAAACGTTGTGCCCTATATAATTCAACGCCAAATTCTATGTGTAAAGTGGATTTACACATAAATTATATACATGTTCATCTTGTGTTACATTGGCACTCTTGAGTAAAATTTGAATGGACCAAAGAAATAGACACAAATAGAATATATTGTTATATGTAATATTCAATGGCTTTGTATGAAATTTTTATGTATGTAATATTATTATTATTATTTAATTTTTGGATTTAAAGTTACATTGTTCCCAAATTTTTTAAAAAAGTTGAGTAAAGAGAAAGATGAGGTTGATGTATAAAATGGGAGTGGCATTATTGCCAAAGCAATTACTTATATTGTCATAACAATGTACAATTTTAGAAACATATAATATAATTTCTCAAAATAATACTAAACTCTACAAAAATAATATTTTAGTAATATTAATTTTTTTATTAAAAGGGGATATTTAAGTGCCTTTTGTTTACCAAAATCTCAACTGCTCAAAACTCAAATTCAAAATCTCTCTTAAATTTAGATGGGTAGCTTTCCACCTAAGGTAGCCCACTTCCTATTGCTTCGGTAGTATGACTATTCTAAAATGGGTGTACGTGTATTAAAGCATCTCCAATGGAGATGCAAATGTATGCGTTAAGAGTGTGCTATCTCACACAAAAATGCTCCAGCTGCTAACTATATCGAGTATTCTAATGAGCCATGTCATATTGCTTCTTTTTTTTCTTTTTAAGAATCGGTACATAAAGTACTGAACATCATCGTCGGCAACCACCACTGCCATTGAACCGATCAACACCGACGGTCACTAAAAACCCAAATTCAAAGTTAGATTTGGAGAGAGAAACTTGCTAGTGTTGAACCAACCACCACCGTTGTTCCCTAAAAACCCATGTTCAAAGCTAGATCTAAAAAGATAAACTCATTGGCGTTGAACCGATCACCATTAACATACCCCAAAAACCCATATTCAAAACTAGATCTCGAGAGAGAAAGAGATTAATAGACAAATATAGTGTGACCGGAAGAACAAATATAGAGAAAAAAAAGAGAGTTTACAGATGGGTTCGTAGAGAGACACCAAGCTAGCACCAAGGATGGCAAAAATATCAAGCTAACACTAAGGGTGGCAAAAATATCCACGAATTCGAGTACCTGCATGTTTCCCACCTAATGGGGTTGGTATGGGGACAACTAATAGGAGGCGCGGAATTCTAAAATTACAAGGGTTCAAATATTGCAATCTTCACTCCATACGCATCCTGATATGCTTAGTTTTGTAATCTTTTTTACTTTGTACTTATATATGTGTATACATATGCATATAAAATTAGTCCACCGTCCATTGTGTATATATAATTTCATCTATGTATGTGTATATATACTATTATTATTTCTCTCTCCCTTCTTCTTTCTTTCTTTCTTATTTTTATGTTTTTTCTTACAAAAAAAATGTCAAGGAATCCTCGTAGGGACTTGTATTCAGTTGGGATGGGGATTACCTGATACCTTGAATGGAGGATGGAGGCAAGAACGGGGATAGTTTTTGGTAGTGGGAGCGGGGCGGGGATAGAGCTATTAAACTCCCTAAACCCATTTCGTTGGCATCCCTAGCCAGCATTAACATATCCATTGGAAAATTTTCTATGATGTTAAAAAAATGCGTGCTAATTAATTATCAAATATTGTGATGAGGTGGCTCTTAGTGTGGTGTTTAACATTTGAACGATTGGAGATGCTCTTATATACATTCATTTTACAAAATGATGAGTTGACAATTGGTTTTACACAACTGTTGAAGCACTAAAGTTATACATTGTAAAATGACAATGCATTTACACAACCATGAGAGATGCTCTTAGACTAAATTTCGTTCAGCAAACATCATCACACTAATCAAACGATCATAAAAAGAACAACTCATCTAGGCTCACATTAGCGGCAACGGGAAAGGAATGGTTAATTTTCATCCATGTATATATAAACCAAAAGCGATTGAATGTGCTTATGCTGTCGAATTAGTGCCAGATACATAATTTTAAATTTGGGAGGGCCAAAATTATAAGTACAATTTTTTGTTTCTTCCGTAAAAATAATTAATATAAAAACATGTTTAATGGCTAACCAATGAAGACCTATAATTGTTATTTATTATTTTTTTTTTGGATTTTTATAATAGTAAAACCCATTGTACGCAAGATAAGAATTTGTATTTATATGTTTAAGTCTTAAATGTTATAAATTTTACATATATATTGAAATTTTTTTTAAAGGAACCAATAAAAGAGGGGTGAGACTATTTACAATATCCATTTATCTCATTAATACCCCCACTTAATTTTGAATAGATCCACTTTTAAACACCCCCCTTATATCTCACAAACATTCCCCTCAATTAACATATTTACTCTAAGGTAAAAAAAATAATCTATCAATTTATCCATGGGTAATAAATTAATCACACACTTTAAAACAGCCCCCTTATATCTCACTAACACCCCCCACCCCCACATAATCTATTCACCCTTCCCCCACAAACACCATTTACTTTCCCCACAAACCTTCTTCTCAAACAAACCGAGTATTGCATTCAAACTCGGTTCTTTACCATTTTGGCTCTAAAAATCAAAATTTATACATTAAATCCAAGTGCAAGTATTATTGGTTGGTAGTTTGAACATTAAGTAAAAGTTTTTAATAGAAGAAGAAAGAACTTGGTGATGGTGAAAAAAGAAGAAGGTGGAGATAATGATGATATTCCAAAGAATAATGAAACAAAAAAGGTATGCACATATTTTTTTGAGTATTAAGATGGATTAAATCTCTCATATACGATCTTACATTTATTTAGAATGAAGAAGATGAATGAAACCCACAAAACAGAGTACTTTTTATTATCTGTCCAGACTATACTCAGCTCACATGGGGAGGATAAATAGTCATTTACTCTCCCCACATGGAGAATAAATACCATATGTTCTCCCCACATGAGGAGAGTTTAACTTTAAAATTTTTCATTGAGTTTCCAAGCCAATCTCCCCACTTTGGACGACATTATGACATTTACTCTCCCCACATAGGGAGAGTAAATGGAAAATATTCACCCCATATGAGGAGATTTTAACTTTTAAATTTTTCAGTTGGTTTAGAAGCCAGTTTCTCCACTTCAGCCGAATTTATTCCATTTACTCTCCCCACATTAGGAAATAGAACCGGAGAGAGATGGAGTGGTCGTGCGCTGGAGGGAGACGAAGACGGAGTGGGAGAAAGATGGTCGGTCGTACACAAGTTAATCGTCAGGGTGGTCGTGCGCCAAAGGGAGACGCAGAGGGAGACGGAGACGGAGAGGATTTTTTTGATTTGAAGTTTTGTTTTGATTACTTAGGTTATAAATTAATTTTAGTTAAGGTTAATTATATTTTTAATTACATACTTTATATAAATTACTTAAGGTAAATATGAGAGGTAAATAGGAGGATATTGGTGATCAAAAAATTATATTTGGTGGGGGGGGGTTGTTTGTGAGATAAAAGGTGTTAGTGAAATAAATGATAGTTGTAAATAGTCTCACCTTAAAAGAGAGCTACTCAAATTTTCAAAATATCTCGAAGGGGCTCGGGCCCTCCTAGCTCCCCATGCATTCACCGATGCGCCAAATTATAAATATTTTTTCTATTTAACCCATGTGTTTCTACCCTGCAGCACCTTGCCATTTTAACTACTAGTTTATTTACTAAGACTCCATTTTAAATGAAAAAAAGGTAGAAATATAATGAATTTGCTTGAAAAATTAAAAAATAAATTTTAACTTTTCCTATGAGTTATTTTTCTTTAATGGTAAAAAAAAATAATAAAAAATGAAATACTTTTACTCATAAAAAAACAATAACAAACATCACTTGAATTTCTTTTTAAATTTTTTTTCACACAAATTAATTATTCTTCTTATCTTTTTCCAACGTTGCTTCCAAACTAAAATAGCTAAAAGGGGAATGTAGAGAAATGAGTTTAATTTTATTGTTATTTGAATAGCTAAAAATGAAAAAAAAATAGAATAAAAAATATCTTGTTTAGATAGAAAGAAGAAAATTAAAAAAAGAAATATAATTTAATTAAATATTTTATTAATAAATTAGAATTAAATTTAAAAAAATCATTAAAATATTTTCATTTCCTTCATAATTCTTCCAATATTAAAAATAAATAAAATAAAAAAATAAAAGAGATTATATTCCTTCTCAATTCTTCCATTTCCTCACCACTTGCTCTTATAAATTTATCTATTTGAGTAAAATGCCGCCCCAATCCATCCCCCCCCCCCCCCCCCCCCCTTTCTTTGCTTTGCTTCTCATTCCCGGGATCCAAACGGACCGGTAGTCTGCGTGACGGGGATACAGAGCGGCAATATCAAAAATAATACTACTACCCTACACCCTCACTCACTGTTAGGGTTTTTCTCTTTACTTTTCTCTCTAAATTCCCCTTTCTCTCTCTAGAATTTTTGACACCCTCTTTCTGTTCCAGAAAACTCTTAATTCCGTTGCTTTGTTGGTGGATGTAGTTTTAATTTTATAGGTTTTGGCCTTTTTGGATCTTACTTCGCATTGCAGATCTAGGGTTTTAGGGTTTCACCATGGCGTCGCCATTTCATTTGCCGGTTACTGCGGCTCAGGTATCCATTTCTACAGTATACGTATGCTTTTGTTGCTATGTTTTGATTGCCGAATTTCCTGTTTATGTATCACATAGAGGTTTTTGTTGCTATGCATTCATTGCTGAAATGTGATTCTGTTTTTATTTTTTATTTTTATAGGTTGGAACGTACTTTGTAGGGCAGTATTACCAGGTACTTCAGCAGCAACCTGAATTAGTTCATCAGTTTTACAGTGAGGTGAGCACCGTGCTTCGAGTCGATGGCAACACCAGAGAGGCTGCATCGGCAATGCTGGTAAATCTATGTTGAATTACGCACACAAGTATACTTGTTGGTGTGTGGTTACAATTGAGTTGTTCTTCAGTTTTAAGTGTTTGATTTAATATTGATAGATCATACTGGAATTTACAATGTCATACAAGGAATTGAGGATGAATCTAATGTTTTATCTAACATGTAAAAATGAACAAAAATGTTTTATTTTCCGTCGTTTTGGATGCTGGAATTTTGTTTGCTTTGCATTTAAACGGAATCTCCTAGGCATTTGTTTGGGTTGGACATGAAAGAACCTCTGAATACCTTTCATTTTAACAGTTTCACATAAAACTATTGGCTTCTAAAGATCCATGTCCAGAGAATAGGACATGGTAAAGCAGGGAAAAAATTTATAGTAATTGGGCGTCTTCTTAATGCATAACTTCTAAGTTTAAGAAAATAATCATGAATCGCTTAATGTTGAATGCAACTCTAATTAGCATTTATGAGTAAGAATGCGTTAGAGTTTGAAACAATTACTCTAATTAGCATTTAGGTGTAAAATAGAAAACCACCTCAGAATGCATTAGACTTTGAAATAATCACTTGTTCATTGAGCATTTCAATTTCTTTTTCGTTGTATATCTGCGAATCACTAGCTCTAATTTTTATTTTGGTCCACCTGAAGCAGTGGTTTGGGGGGAGAGGGAATAGTGCCAGACCACGCTTCTCCATGGGTTCAAACCCCCGCTTGAGCGGGGAGGAGAACTTCATTTAACCCACTAGCTGTAATTTTTTGGCAAGTAAGATTGTAGATTTGCTAATAAAAACCCTGAGGTTGAGTGCATAGCAGTGGAGGAGAAGATATGTAAATTAGCCTAGAGATAGGCTGAATATGCTTAGTTTTTGTATTGTTTAGCAATTCTTGGATACTTTGTCCTCTCTATATTTCATGTATTACTGTTCTCTTAGTAGTAAAATTCTTGTATAAAAGAAAGGAAACCTATCACACAATGTTTCATTGGGTAAGTCCTATCAAACAATGCTTGAATGATTTGATACTTTATACTGTGCTTTCAAACATATTACTAATATATATATGTCACAGCCACCATATCTACTAAAGTCAAAACTAAAAATGTGTTCATTTTATCCAAAGTCAATTAAATGTAAAATGTTGGAACAAGGGGCACGTGCATATGAAATTATGATGAAAATTGTTTGAAGGTCTTATTTGCCTAACTTCTAAATTATGCCATACGTATTATATTTTACAATCATTGAGCTTTTTCCCTTGTATATTTTTATACTTCTTCTCACTTTTTAATTTATCAGTAGATGTGTAATAATTCATTCTTACAACTAATGGTGTAATGAGAAAGTTTGTGTGAAGGATCACTGACTAACCACCACAGAACTGACTGCATAGGTTCTTCCATGTAAAAGTGACGCCGCATAGGTTCTTCCATGTAAAAGTGATGTGACTTAAAATTTCTTAGATATGGAGAGGGTTGAACATGCCCATTGTAGAACTTTTAGTTTTAAACTGTCTTTTTTAAGCAGAGAGGGCAAAAGCCTAACCACTAGAAATTTTATTAATATAAACATATTTTGGGATTCTGAAGTCCCACAAACCAGCCTAATCTATCCTAATTATAGCAGTAAGCTTCCTAGGTAGGTTGCACGTATCTAGTTTAATTTCCCTTTTGTACAACAGATCTTAAATAGATTAAAGATGATCTACTATCGTAGGTGGAATAACCAATAATATGGAGGGTTTTTTTCCTACAAGAACATGAGATTTTTTTATTTTGCCAACACAAGAATTTAAAAGTGTGACATAAATAATGGACTGAATTCCTGATGCGCCATTATTCTTAACCACTAAATCACTTGTTACTCTTTGTAGACATTCTTGATTCTTGTCTTAAATTACATATATGCAAACAAAGATAGGATTTGAAAATAACAGGACTCCTAATATTCTTGTAAAGTTCTAGTCATTTTTTTCAAGGTACTAAACATTTCCTTTGTCCAATAGAGAGCGGAACATGTAATGAATGGATTTTATTGATGGAGTATTGGAGTATGTTGTTCATTTGCCATCCCATTCAAGCACTCAAACTCAACTATACCCTCTCTCTAAGACTCTCCTTCAAAAGCTATTCTTCTATAATCACTCCCAATTTGAAGCCTTTCAACTCAAGGATATCAAGCTACATGAGAAATGGCCTTGTCCAAGAAGCCCAGAAACTGTTCGATGACATGCCGCAAAGAAACACTGTCACATACAATGCCATGGTTCGTGGGTACTTTCAAAATGGGCTATTCAAGGAAGCATTGCGTTTGTATAATCAAATGTCTGAGCGAGATATTTTCTCTTATAACACTGCAATTACCGGTTTAATGCAATGCGGAGACGTAAATGGGGCCAGAGAAGTGTTTGAGTATATGCCATATAGGGATGTTGTGACTTGGAATTCAATGATTGCTGGGTATGTTTATCATGGGTTAGTTGATGAAGCGGTTCGTGTGTTTAATACTATGCCCGTGAAAAATGTCGTTTCTTGGAATTCGGTGATTGCCGGTTTACTGAGTGTTCAAGAGATGGATTTGGCTAAGAAGTTGTTTATTGAAATGGGTTTTCGAGATGTCGTGTCTTGGACTATCATGATGTCTGGGCTAGTGAGTGAAGGGCAAATTATCGAAGCTCGGGAGTGTTTTGATGATATGCCGGTTAGAGATGTTCTAGCGTGGAATACGATAATAACTGCTTACATAAAACATGGGCATGTTGGAATTGCCAAAGTTTTGTTTCACAAGATGCCCGAGAGGGATTGGATCTCTTGGAATGAAGTGATAAATGGGTTGTTGAGTAGCCACCGGATAAATGATGCTATGAGGCTTTTTAGTGAAATGCCACAAAAATGCCAAAGATCTTGGAATTCAATCTTCTTGGGATTAATAAGGAAAGGGTTTGTCAAAGAAGCTCATGCAGTTCTTGAGAAATATCCATTTTCAGACATTATATCCCAGACAAATATGATCATTGGCTATTTTGATATAGGTGAGGTTTGGAATGCATTAAAGCTTTTCGATTTGATGCCAACTCGGGATACAACTGCGTGGAATGCTACAATATTTGGACTAGGGGAAAATGATCAAGGGGAGGATGGTTTCAAATTGTTCATCAGAATGATGAAAGGAGACATTTCCCTTGATGAAGCTACATTTACTAGTATTCTAATGATATGTTCAAATTTGCCCTCCTTAGATCTAGGGAAACAAATTCATGGGCAAGTAACTAAGACGGGTATCCATTGTTTCACTTCGGTCTCTAATGCAATGGTTACCATGTATGCTAGATGTGGAAACATGGACTCCGCTTTGCTTGAATTTGAGTCTATGCCCACCCACGACGTTATTTCTTGGAATTCCATAATTTGTGGATTCGCTTGTCATGGATACGGTGAGAAAGCATTGGAAATGTTCAAACAAATGACACTAACCGATGTGAAGCCCAATAACATAACCTTTGTTGGTGTATTATCTGCTTGTAGCCGTGCAGGACTAGTGGAACAAGGCAAATTCTACTTCAACTACATGAGAAACAAGTGCCTTATTGAGCCAACAAGCGAGCACTATACTTGCATCGTTGATTTATTGGGACGATTTGGCGTTATAAGCGAGGCGATGGCTATTTTGGACCAAATGAGAGTGGACGGAGTTGAAGTTGCAGCGAGTGTTTGGGGAGCTCTACTTGGGGCATGTAGAATCCACAAGAATTTCGAGGTGGGAAAGATTGCTGGGGAGAGGATATTGGAATTAGAACCTTTAAACTCGGGAGTGTATATGATTTTGGCCGAAATGTATTCGAGTAGTGGTAAGAAATTAGATGCTGAAAAGATTTGGGGGCGAATGAGAGAAAATGGAGTGAAGAAGCAACCTGGGTGTAGTTGGGTTGAAGTAAATAACAGTGGGCATGTATTTCTTGCAGGAGGCAGTTCTCACCCCGAGTTTTGTAGCATTTCTTGTGTTATAGAGTTGATGCATATGGAAATGGAGATGGAAGTTTTAAAGCCAAAATTTGATTCATCTCAAGATAAGCAAATTCCATTTGGCGGATGTTATGAATAATATGATTTGGTACTTGTTATAGAAACATTGATTTTCAACCATCAAGAATGCAACTTATTTTTTATGAGACTTGGTGCCATGATTATATTCTTAAAAAAAAAATTCTTGAAATCTCATGAAGTTATCTCAATAAATGAACTTTCTGCATTATTTGAATAGTCATAAGAACACTTACAATGTAGGGTTAAATGCATGGCCAGCCTGGCTTTACGAGGTGAGCAACCACACAAAGTCCAAGGTTTAAATAGAGACCAACTTTTATAAAATTAAGGGCTCAAAATTCTGGCCTCTAGTCTTTTTTGTTGACAATGAAAAGACCTAAATTTAAAGATCAAATTATTAGGGCCTAACTAATATAAAAGATGAAATTCTACTTGGTCAAGCTTTTAATCTTTTTAAAATAACTGTAACATTTCACACTAGCACATTACTCGTTAACCTTTGTGCCTCTTCTCCTTTCTCTCTCCCCAATTGTTGTTGAAAATCTATTAATTCTTTTTTTTTCTTTTTAGGAAAAAAATTGTCTTTTATTTATGTTAATTTTTTTAATCTTTAAAAAAGTGATATAAATGTTTTTAACATAATTATTTACATGATTAAGTTTAAAAAAGCATCATTTTAAATGTATTCTTTTAAATAATAAATGAAAAGGTATCGTTATTTTTAATTGTTTGGGGTCCTATTTATTTTTATTTTTTGATGGAGCACTTTTGCCTCATTACTTGCATTGTTATTTAAGAAACATACCAAACTCTTTGAAGATAGATGTAGCGAAACATTATTATTATAACATCTTAACTAAATATTTTGTTCAAAATTCTTTTAATTTGTGTATTTTGAAGCCTAAATCTAGCAATACATGTTATCAAATTGAGGTTGTTTGAAAAATACAATTATCCAGCTTTATATTTTAATATTTTACGATTTTCATTTAAAATATAGCAGCATAATATGACTATTACACGTTATCTAGCATCACGTGTAGCTCACATATAACCAAAAAGGGAGGGGAGGAATTCGCTTAGAATTGTAGATCAGACCCCTCCCAGTAACACTAATGTTTTTCTTTTTTTCTTTTTTTGGGTCCCAACCCCCCAGTGATTGTCGCTGAATCAATTTAACGCAAGTACTAAAAAAATGAGTGTGCAATTTTACCCTTTTTTTGGGAAGAAACCTAAACCAAAACACAAAAATCTGCAGTTCACATGCCAGTTCCTAATATCTAAGAAGTTTTGGACAAAACTTTGGTGTAATTGAGTTATTCTTTATGGCTAACGGGATCTACCATTGCTCTCTTTGTATATAGGAGATGACGTGCAAAAATACGATAAACAGTTTACTGTAGAGTAGAGACTTCAGATGCGGAATACAAGTATGTAATACCGAGTGTAAGCAGATGTTATGAATCAATGATATAGCCACATATAAGAACAATATCAAGCAAGATCGAAGTCAATTCTTGTGCTAAAAGAATAAAAGAGCACGGCTTAATTACGGCACATACTTGCAAGAAACTACACTTGTGCTAATCCAATGCAACTGAAACAAATCTAAGATCTACTAGTCCTGACTACGATCCCATATGTTGCAGACTTGCAGCATAAGCGTGCCTTCCAACAAAGAGAAATAAGCGTGCCTTCCAACAAAGAGAAATTAAAAGGTTTTAGCTGAAGGAATGTAAGAAATATGGTTAGTGTTATTTACATTTATAGAAGTTATCCTTGCTTACAACATATCCACCCTTGAAATGACTCGTGCCCATGACGCTATTCATATCATACAAACATAGTTTTAATATCCGATCTTTAAATTTTTTGGACCCATTTCTTGAGTACGGGTACCGGAGCTGGTTCCAGTTCACACTGGTGGAGGAGGTACCTTGAAGATCTAGGGATGCCAGCAGCAGAGCATTACAAGCTTAAAGGCTCCCATACTGTTTGGAGGGCAGGGGGCATAGATGCCAAATAAACATGACCCCCTATCTATCGTTGTAGATGATGTTCCTAGAAACGATTATGTTTTACGAACATCTTCGGTGGGGAGTAGCATAAATAACTGAGCCGGACTTCCTTGGAAGTAAATGAATAAATCTTATTAATATATATATATACATACTTAAATATATCCATATATTAGTAAAAAGACCTTCAAATGGAAAGAATAAACCTTTTCTACTATATCTTCACAAAGTACAAGCCGACTGTTCGAGTTTTAACACAAAATCACGTAAAGAAAAAGGGGGAAACAAGGAAAATTAAGTACACTGACCTAATATAGCAAACGAAATATTTACATAGAGAACACATCGAGTTTTAACGGGCGAATGAAATGATGAATCCTAGACTGGGGGTATGTTGGAGAAGGAGAAGCCTTTGTAACCCTTGTAGGCGTAGTACGCAATCCGTGTATAGTAGAACCCCGGGATGAACAAAATCGACCCCAAAATGGCAAAGGAGATCCCTTAGTAATAAGACATACAAGGAAAGAGAGGTTTATTAGTTTAATTAATTTAACCAAGTTCAGCATTAAGATGTATATCGAACTTTCCAATTCAAATTGGAATCAAAGCAAAGTTGGTTCAAAATTTAAGCTACTTCTGCTCCAATTCCAATCTAAAAAATACACGTTATCAAAAAAGCATGGAATCAAAGCAAAGATAGTTCAAAAGATACGCTAATTTTGCTCCAATTTCAATCTTTAAATGAACATGGGAGATCTTCTTCTTTTTTGAAGAACAAAGCAAGACAAACCAAACTACAAAAGGGCCAAGAGAAGGGGCGGGAAACCGACACCCAGTCCAACGGCAATCTAAAACTAGAGACAGCAGACGTCACCCAGTGAGCCGCTCCATTAGCGGATCTGGGGAATTAGAGCAAAATTAGTTCAAACTCAAAGCTAATTTTGCTCCAAATCCTTTCTCAAAAAACATGGAATCATAGCAAAATCAGTCCAAACTTTAAGCTAATTTTGCTCCAATTCCAATCTTAAAAACACATGGAAGATCAAAAAGCTTGGAATCAGAGCCAAATTAGTTCAACATTTAACCTAACTTTGCTCCAAGAAAAAAAAAAGAGACGGAAGATCAAAAAACATGAAATCAGAGCAAAATTAGCTCAAAACTTAACCAATTTTGCTCCAAACCCAAACTCAAGTATCAAAAACCTTGGAATCAGAGCAAAATTAGTTCAAAATCTAACCTAATTGAGGTGCAATTCGAATCTTAAAAGAACATATATGGAATAATAATAATGATGAAACTGGAGAAGAGAATGAATATATATATATATATATATAATTTACCGTGAGTTCTATCGCCGCCGACCTTGTTGACGGCCATAATGGTGCCGAAAATGAGGCCTAGGGTTCCAAAGACGAGGAGAGATAAAGCGAGGCCGATCTCTTTGATGGGAGGACGATTGCGTACTGTGAAAGAAGACGAGTCCATCAATATATCGTCGTCGTCATCGGTAATTGAGAAGGCGTGGTCTACGTACGCCATTAATAATACCTCGATTAAGAGTCTGTGTTCTGTTCGATCGAATTGTTAGGGTTTGAGTTTTGAGTAGTTTTAGGATTAGGGTTTGGTTGTGATTTTGAAGAATTTAATAAGGTAAAGAGAATAAGTAAATGTATATATGTAATAATAATAATAATAATAATAATAATTAGGTGGGTTCTTTACTTTTGCTTGTGCACAAATCCACACGGCGGGGGAATGGAGACTTTTCGGCAGGAAATGAAACACCAAAAAGAGAATACCCTCAAGTCTGTCCTTATCCTTATGATTCTTCTTTCAAAGTTTGATAAGGCCATCTTTAAATTTTTTATAAATTTATTTATATTTTATATGTTATTATATTTTTAATATATTTTTAAATATATTAAAAATATAATTATATAGATACAAAAGTTTTAAATAAAATTTCTTTAATGATATTATTTATATCTTATTTGGCATTTATTTAAAAATAAGAGATAATTAATATATTTTTTATATTTAATGAGGAATGTGTCATGTCACATTAAAATTTTTCTATTATCATTTAAAAAATTTTTCATGTGACTCAACTCTCACCTCACATAAAAATGGTTATAAAACATTTCATTGAAGCATATTTTTTTTTTCTATCATAAAAATTTGTATGGATAGAAATGACCATTAGATATGACCTAAGCAAAGAATTTAGATCCTGCGTCTGACAGTACCCAATTTATTAAATAGAATGCTGACGTGGCTTGTCAAGATGAAAATTAATATACACCGTGGACATCAAAATACCCCATTTGACCACATGAGAAGCATGTGACATAAAAATGATGCCAAAAGCCTCTTTCCAATGTAATTAGATGTTATATATAGAGAGAGAAAGAGAGGTGATAGTCGATGTAATTAGATATTAAGTTTGCTTTGTACTATTTAATTTTTTAAAAGTTGTATGCTTTTTATAAAGTTGTTTGTTTGATTGTCGATGTAAGATTTCATGTATTTTGTTAGTTTGTACCGCTCTCCCTCTATATAAGGAGCATTGTGTTGTATTGTTAAGGCATTCAACCCCTTGTAAAAAAACTCTCTCCGTAAGCTTTGTGTGTTCATCAATAAAATTATTAGTTTGCTCTCACATCTTTCTCTCCTTTAAGTTTATGTATATACTTGTTTAAGATTTTGTTTATAACTACTTTTGTTCCTCCCTAACCCTCCACTTTCGACCCCATATTAAAAGTAGGGATAAAATCCTAGTTTTCTATTAATATATATATATATATATATATAAGCATATATACATGTGTGTGTGTAGAGAGAGAGATAGAGAGCTAAATACATATACATCAAAGAGAGCATCAACAAAGGATTTATATGGGCAACTTTGCTTTTATGGTATGCCAACTGTGTTATGTACATCATGTATCAATTCAAACCCTAAAAGAAGATTTAGAGGATGTCAATAAAGCTCAATATGTGTTTGTTTGAAAAATGTATGTAACTTTGAGTAGTTATTTGGTTTGACCCTCCTAAGTGCCCTAGTTCAAAACAAATAATCCTAGAATTGCTTAGAATGATCAATGAAATGGAAGAAGAAGCACAAAGGTTTAGAAGAAGAGAGAAATGGCTTAGTTGTTTTAATGGCTTTGTTTTTTGTAATTTTTCAGTTTTGGTGTGACATGCCCAAGTATGAAACAAATAAAGTTTAATTTCTTTGAAGTTTATATGATGGGAATGTAGAAATGTTTGTGGTTAAAATAGGTTTTTGTGGTTAAGATAAGAGGTGAAGTTATGTTTTGTAATGATGAATGAATGTATGTATCTGGTGGACTATATGAATAAAGTGAATCTTGCTATCCATTTTGAGTATTTTTGCAACTTCAATAAAACATAGCAAAGTCGACTTATAATCAAAATCCACCAAATGCATCAAAAGAGAGTAGCTTAAAACAAAACAAAACAAAGAAATACTTTTAATTAATTGAGGAAACAAAAAAATAAATTGATCCCACATTGTCACTTGCAAAGGGGGAATATATTTACGGACAAAATAGTGCAATATAATATAAATACTCTACATTGAAAGCAACAATCCGATCATTTACAAGCTTTAAACAAGGAGAATAATACACTCTTTGCATTTACTTTACATCTACCAAAGCAATTACATGATATTATATATACGTGTGTATATATATACACATATAGAGAAAACATTAACACATTAAATATTTACTAAATACTTACCATATCTTGCACCTCAGTATCATTGGAGTATCATAAATACCTTGTGACTGAGCACATTTTGATTATGTTCCCCCTTGTTTGTATGCACAGAGCCACAAAAAAAAATCCTTAAAAAAAAGCCTTAATCTCAAACCAAGAGCAAAACAAAGCCTAATCTTAACCCTTATATCTATTGTTTCTCTCACATGCTTCTCACATGGTCAAACGGGGTATTTTGATATCCACAGTGTATATTAATTTCCACCTTAGCGCCACGTCAACATCCCATTTGATAAATTGGATACTTTCAGATGCAAGGTCTAAATTGCTTTACTTATAAAACTTTGGGGAAAGAATCAAGAAAATTGGAACATTAGGGAGTAAATTGATCATAAGGACATACTTTAGGTTGGTGGGTTTTTTTTTTCAAAAGAAAAAGTAGAGAAGTTAATTTGCGTACATCAAGGAGAAGAGGACGTTTTGTAGTGTATTTTACGAATAAGCTAATGCGAAATGTATATTTTATATATATGTAATATAATATTTAATAATTTTTCACATAAAAATATATTATGCCATTTGGTTTAGTGATAAATAATTGTGTTTTTCATGTTGAAAGTCGTGAGTTTAAATGCCGCCTTTAGCTAGTCTTTATAGCAATTTTCGGCAGAGTAATTTGGTAATTTTGTGTATATACCAAAACTGGCACAAGAGGAGTAATTTGGTAATTTTGTTTATATACCAAACTCTATGAACGTGTTTAATATATAGTATAGATATATAACTTAAGGAAAAAAAATTATTCAAAACTAAAAAGATTGGTTACTCGTATTGCCAAA
This sequence comes from Lonicera japonica, assembly GCA_021464415.1. NCBI lineage: Eukaryota > Viridiplantae > Streptophyta > Magnoliopsida > Dipsacales > Caprifoliaceae > Lonicera > Lonicera japonica. Next base: position 42,870,604 of record CM038468.1, read on the forward strand.
CAAAAACAAAAAGATTGATTACCCGTATTGTCAAAACAATTTTCTCTTGTTAGAGTAGAGTACATTAACCATAGGGTGACAATTTTAAAAATTGTACAAAAGCTCACCACAAAACAAAATTAGCACGAAATTGACACGAGAATTTGTGTAAATGTGATCTTTTTCTTTTGTCTAGAGATTTTAACACAATGCCACGTCATGTTATTTTCATGTCTAAAGTTTGAAACAAAATTAGAGTCATGATGTGTTAATCCAGTTCTATTAAAGCATCTACAACATCTTAGTAAAACTTAAGTCTAAATTTGTAAATATACCATTAAGTTTCTTCACATGCTACAGCGGATATGGTACAAATATAGCCACACGAACTTAGCACACCCGTATAGTGCATAAGTTAATTAAAAAAAATGTCATACGAGTAAAGTTTACTCGTACACTTCACTCGTATGACTCATAGGAGTAAAGCTTACATGTACGTTTTTTTTTTTTACCCATATGACTCATACAAGTAATACACACCTATATGATTAAGATTTAGTGTAATAGTAAGTTTGCCCATCTTCTACCAGAACAAATTTGCCAATTAACTTTTGTCTACTGTGGATCAATGAATGGTAAATTTATCATATTATTAAGATGCAGCAATGAAATCATATCGTGTTTAACTCAATAGTGTTTATGTTAGTTAAAAATAACACGATATTGTGTCATATATTATAATTGGTATTTCTAAACTCTTTGATAATAAGACGGAGGGCTTTGGGCAAAGAGCAACTCAAAATTGACTTCAGTCCCAGTACTAAAAGACGTGACTTCAGGGGGGAAGGAATTCGTTTACTTCTTGAAAATGGCTTATGTAAGAACTAGTAGAAAGAAAGGAATTTGGAACAAAATAAGGCAGCATTGATAGACATCTTGTTTCTTGTTATAACGGGTTGTGTTAAGCAAAAATATAAATTACTACCTCTAGTTAAGGCATGAGTGTAGGTTGCTTCATAATGATAGTCCAAAATCACATTGCAACCATATTTTTTAGTCACAATAAATTAGAGAAGGAAAATAAAATTTTAAATATATCGCACACTAGTACTCTTTATGTAACATAGCATGTGTATATGGGGACAAAGCTGAGCTAAACTCTATAAAGAGTTTTCATTTATAATAAGTAATCATTTGGCAGGACAAGCATATGATTTACTATCATTGAAATATTTGATCATTATTCACTCACTTAGAAGTGTTTTTAAATTCGTATAGTGAAATTCAAACCTAAACTAAATTTGAAAATTAGTTTTAGTTAAGTTTCTGAATCTTTTAAAGTAAAACTAAACTTTTTGATTGATTTTAAATCATTTAGTTTTTTTATTATTTTTTTTAAATATAGTAATCTAATATTGTTTCCCAGGTCTATGTAACCTTATATACATTGAGGTTGGATTATGGTGTTCAAGATTTCAACAAAAAGATCCCCTCTTTTCTTGTAATCTCATCTAAACTTGTGCAATTGAAATTGATTCTGTAATTCGCCAATCAAATTATTTGATTGTAAAGCAGTAAAAAACATATACACATTTTTGTGCCACTGGGTTCTTGCTAACTACTAGTTAGGTTGAGAAGACTAGTTTGGTTGAGAAGACATTCATCATTATATTTGCCTGAATTTTATTCTTTACGTTTTTTATGTCTTAAGTATGTTAGGTGTGCATTTCTCATCTTGTATGAAGAAATTATTTAGTGTTGTTATGGCATTTATCATCTTGGAAAAGGATAACGGGATTCACTTAATTAAGTGTATAGGAAATAAAATCCAAGGAAGAGTAGGGGAACAATATTGAAAACACAAATCTTTCGGTAAATTAAAATCACGTTTAATTAATAAAATTAACCGGTTCCAACCTTATTAATTTATAGAGTTTTTACAATATATATATATACACATATATAAGGCACTTCATTTTTTGCATCTAAACACTCCACGTAAATACTGCTCAAACCATGAGGAATAGGACCCCAATCAAGAAAACAACTCTCTCCATTCTACAACTCCAATTAGCGAGATAACCAGCAACCATATTATGGAAGCGATCTACTACTCATCACATAGATCATATCTACAAATTTTCATAAAACAAGTTATTTATTTATCTCTCCAAATAGACATTCCACCTTTTCATTATAGAGAGGGATTCCTTTTTGTTAAAGAAAAACTAAGCAACAAGGAAAAAGCACAAAATCCAGCTTTCACACAAATTAATCAACAAGAACAAAACCTCTCTTCAAATACTGTAAACAAGAGAATGGCAAATTAAGCATACTCTCGACTTCAAGGGATTTGGACATAAAATTATTCATAGCCATATCTCTCTCCTTAAAACCTCTACACACAACAAGAGATGAGTTACAAACCCAAGGCGCAACCACGGTAAAAGCTAAACCAGAATCATTTCCTATTAGCACATCCCTATATGATTTACAAACTGAGGAAACATACCTTCCCATTGGCAGAATCCCATGATGATCCAACGGTTCAGATCCATCCTCGTTCAATAGATCGGTATCCGAGTGAAGGTTCACCACGACCGTTCCGTGCTCAGGGTGGAGATGTTTCTCGAGGGCTAAGAGGAACGGGGATTGTGGGTCCCACAATTTGCGTGGGAAAATGTCTTCGCCATCATATGCGTCTATAAAGACCATGTCGTAGAGGGTGGATGTGGAGAGAATGAAGTTCTCCGCGTCTGCCTCGAATAGGTGGAGACGCTCGTGAACGCCTTTCCATAGGACTTCGTCGATCGGGTAGGGATTTGAGCGTGCACGGGCACCAGATGGGGTCATGAGTGAGAAAGAGGGGAACCCCATAGCTTGGATCGAGGCTGATATGACAAGAGGATCGATTTCGACTATGTGAACAGCTGCACCTGTAGGGAGCATGAAATTCCAAGTCATATTGTCAGGGGGGAGGAGACAGAGAAAGAGAGAGAGATTGCTGTCCTAAATCCGACCAGTTAATAACATAAGAACAATAATAAGAGATACGATGTTCAGAGTCCCATGAAACAATAGGCAGAAATTTAGGGGTGGCAATTTTCAACACGAATTTAGCGCCCTAGCGGGGTGATTGGGTATGATAGAACCCTTCACAAATTTGGGCTATCAACACCCACGAGATGCAATTAAGCAAATGGGTCACGCGACCCAGCTACAGGATTGGAATCGAATTTATGAACGAGCAACTATTATAAGCAATACCTTTCTCTTTTTTGATTCTTCCTCCACTCACCTCCACGGGTGAATGCAGTCTACTACACTCTTTATTGGCTACTGTAGTAGACCATATTATAGGTCATTTGGAAGTATAAGGAATAGGGGGATGGTTAATTACCATTATCTTTCAGTGAATTAAGGATACCGCTCGAGCCTCTCACCCAAAAGGTGCTACACACAACATGAGCCATATTAGACTACCATTATTGTCACCAGTATACAACTTGATTGCCACTACATTGCGCTCATTTCGAAGAGAAATAAATCCCAAATAATAGAATGCAGTAATCTTAATTTTCTATCATAGTATTAAATTAACTGAACATACCAGGTCAATAAGCCAGCAAACCGAACAGCCAAACAAAATTTTGAACAGAAAAATGAAATATTAGGTTCCAGTCTCTCTTCACCAGCGTATATGTACAGATGCAACAACAATGGTTTAAAAGAGGGCTTCTGTTTTCACAAAAGTAATTACAGCACGTTTGTTGATTCAAAAGCAATGATTGTAGGATCCATTTTCTGACTCATAGAGACCGAATTAAGCAATTAAAAGTTTAGTTCTCTGACCTAAAATAGTTGAAGCCAAAAATAACGGCAGACTTCCTCCACCATGACCGATGCATAAAATGTTCATTGTTTTCTTCCCAAATACAGCACTCTTGAGATCATAGTTACAACACGACACGGAGGCTAGCCCAGCAGATACCATACTCTTCAGATCTGCAAATGACATTATAAGATCAAACAGACTTAAGAAGACAAAATAAAATAGAAGTGAAATTTACTAATCAACTAATCTGATTAGCTTCACTCCATACAACTGACAACAAAACCGAGGTCCAAGCTATCAATATCAACAAATGGCACGTGACCGTCAGGACTCAGGATGAACACTTAATAATTATTATTGTTATTTTGATTACACAAATTTATATGGACAAGGAAGAGAGATATTACATTAGAAAACAACAGGAAGTATTCTAGACAAATCTGAAAGAAAAATAACAATGAAAAGAGAAAACAAAAAGAGCAAGAACTAAACCACCACAAAACTCTCAAAAACTGCATGCAAATCATATTAACATCAGGAACTTCAACCCCAGTCAACAAACACCGAAATAATCTAACTTAAAAAATGAAAAAAAGAAGCATACGTACCATCTGAAGTTAAGAAGCAATTATAAGCTGCTTTAAAACTCTTTCCTTTCTTGTGAGAAACAAATGGTGGTTCAAAACAGGTGATAAATAGGAAATTTGCTCCTCGAAGAGACACCAAAGAACATAGTCACATAAAATGTTTATAAGAAAAATGCAATCCTGACACGGCACAAAGAGAGGATGCAGACAATTAACAAATAAATAAATAAGAAGAGGGAGCTACAGCCAAATAGAATCAACAAGGCAACATCCTCTGTGGTCAAGGTTCCTGAGTCGGCAAACTTAAAGATTTAGGAACCAAAGAACCGAGCACACTCCATCATGACCCCTAAACTATACCATTTGTTTTAATATTATATGCCCTTAAATGAAATTGTGTCTTTTCACTGTATTGTGTCATTCTTTTTCTTAATATAAACTCCTACGATTAGAACATAAGGGGTAAAAAGGGAAATAACTGAACTGATGCAACTGCTGTTCCACTACCTCGCACAACACAAAGGTGTGATGCACCCGCTTCCGACCCATGGTCTGGTAATACACAGGCAACCAATGCTGCACCTCCAATCTTCACTCTTGCACCACTTTCACTTCTAACATGTAACTTCATTACAACTTTAGGTCTACAACTTGTGAAGCATAAAAATCTTGTGTAATTTGAAGAATCATATACAGTTTCCCTCTCTATCTTCCCCTTGTTTTCAATAGCTTAGTGCTCAAACTCAGCCAATTTAGTTGAATTATTATATTCATCTAAACTTCTCCAAGAAACTGGAGGCAGCTTCAACGTAAAGTTTGAAGGATCTGTAAACAGACATATACACTATTTTCAAAGAAGTAATAGTGCAACAGATTTCAGGGAAATGAAATGTGAAGGATGAGCATTTTGTGTAGCAAACTAGCAATAGGCATTGAACATAATACATGCATAAAATTTGCAGTGCAAGCTTCTGATATGCCAAAGGAAATAACAACCTCTATTTGAACCCAATTGGCAAATTCGAAGACCCTTCGATTAAGAAAACATAAACATTCATAAGCATATACAGAATACATGTGCACATGCACGTGCTCATGAATATATATCAGTACACATGTAATTACTGAAAATATTTGACAAATAATCTGTTTGGTTAAAAGAATGGGGATGTTCGAGGTAAGAATAAAGATCTGGGGTATAGATGTTGAGATATTGTAGAATGTCTAAAATGTCCTTACAAGTGTCGTCACTTGAAACATAACACATGTAAAAGTAACAGAATTGGACATTAGGTTCATGTTGAGGCAGTTTAGAGTTTGTTTTTTTTTTTGAGCAAATTGAGATGTAAATTAATTTAAGGGCTTAACCGTAATTGTTGATATAGTTTAGGGCTCGCTACGGTAATTGCCTCCGTGGAACAAAGACAACTCAAGGGATCTATATACGTTAATGGTTTCTTCCAGTGAGTTCGACTGCAATCAAGGACCTTTACAACCAATTCCTTTGCAAAAACTTCAAAGCTACCACATTACCTCGAGGTACCCTTTGGAATACGGGAAACTACCGAACTTTAGTTTTGGAAAAAACGTATTAGTAATAATTCCCCTAACAAAATTTAAACATTTTCGTTGATTTCGCCTACTTCACTTTTTGGGGCAAAATTTTTGCAAAAAATTGACCGGATAAAGATTAATCTGGCTCTTGCCCTCGACTTGAAATCTCACATCCAGGCTTCTTAAATCTGTTAGAAGATCTCATTCCACCAAACCAACCTTTTTCAAAAATGAAGAGGTAAGACCAAAATAATACTTTTTAAAAATATTGATCCACCAGAACCTAGCAAAACACATTGACCTAGATATCAGAAATAAGATGCGCAAGAATGGGGTATAGCAGAGATAACAAGAAATTTGAACAACGTAAAGCGGACATCAGATTAGAAGATTATGGGAATGCGATAAAATGGTAATCAGACATCCAATTCTTAGTAAGACTGCAGACGATTGTGATAAAAAGAAGATGAAAAGGAGTTTACATGGAACAGCAAGACAATATGCCTGTGGCATATAGTATACATGTCCAGCATCTGATTCCCTACAAGCAGCCATTAATTTAACTGTGCTTTGCCGCGTATTATCATTAAAGCGAAGAGTTCGCCATTGATAACCAAGAATCCTGAAAATTCCATCATCTTTAGAACCTGGATATATCTCTGCATACCTTTGCTGAAGCCATCTCTCTGTTTTGGGCCAGTGAATTTTGTTCTGCAACAAAAACCAACAAAAATGAGATTCAGTTGATCAAGTTTACGAGAAAGGGCAATTGCAGAGTTTTAACAAGTTTTGGGTGCCACATATAACTTCATAATTGGATTTTAATTATTCAGTAATCTCTTGCAAGCATATATTGAATGTCATAAAGCGTGCTCACTGAGAAAACCAACCGGTTTTTTCTTTTTCTCTTTCTTGAGAGAGAGAGATTGAGAAGAATTCTCTAAACTAAAACAATCAATATGCAACTTTTTCTCAATTTCCCAGGGCAAGATGACCCAAGTTCTCAACTAGAACTATGAAAATAATAGATCTCCTAGAAAGAGGCAAGTACGTAGCTTACCAGTCCAACATAAACGGTTCCCTGAAACTTTCACCCCCAGTTTGGTTTCTGAGGAAATTGAGGAAGAAAGAATTACTATGGTTAATGCCAGTTTGCTTACACAAAAAAACGCAAACTAAGCTTCATAAGTCAACTAGTAGTTGTGCTTGTGCAATATACTCATGGATGTTTTAGTTCTCCAAGGTTTCAAACGATACAAAATGTAATGTAAGAGATAAAACTCTAGTATTCTCACTTTTCAGTTCTAGCCTTCTAGGGCAATCAAAAAGGGGAGTTTCTCTGAGGCTGCAGCAATGATAAAAAAACAGATGTAATGTCAAATGCTTTCTCATTCAATGCTTGTAGGGTGTTCTAGCAGTTGAAGAATTCAACAACAAAAAGTAAGGAGGAGGACATGGGCGATCACACAAGTTAAAAAAAGAATAAAGAGTACGTACTAACCACGTTTGGTCTAAATAATAAAAAGCTTTTTCTTTTACCGTGGTTTTTAATTGATTTTTCACAAGCTTGTGACCAACCTACATCTGACAGAGAATGTATGCTCAATTATTATTTTCAAATGGTTTCTTTACAGGGTTGCTGCTCATTCCTCAACTATCAGCACTTGCGAACCAGCTGCAGGAAAATATAAACATTAAAGGGTCCGCTTTTTAGGTACTTTTTTACCTTCAATCACTCATACTTAATTTAGTTTGACCTGCTACTTTATTTTCTTTTCCCGTTTCTTTCCTTTGTGAAATTTCTACAATCCTTTGGCAGTTACTTAGCTCTACCATCTCCCTCATATATTAATCCCTGACATAATTATACTCATTCACTTGTTCAGAACATAATTCTACATTGAGAATTATAAACCTTGCATCTTGCTACATAAAATCTTAAAACAAGGACTCCCATTACAAACAGATTGAATTTCATTGTGTTTAAATAGCCCTACATGTATCTTTTCTGAAGAACGTGTCTTGCAGAGCTATATAATCTTCCCATTTCTCTTCTAGCCCAGGTCTCTGAGTTGCAATTCTCTTGTGGTGCTCATTTTTTCCATTGCACACTTTCCTCCTCGAGAAAAAATGCCAGTTGAGATTGAGAGAAAAAGACAGATAGGTATGCAGTTCTCTTCATAGAACAAGATTGAATCATCACACTTCCTCAAACAGATGGAGTCAAGTGCTTCAGAAAAACTATAACTCATAACACACTCAATGCGTATGCAATATTATATACGGTGATTCTTAAGGTACTGTTAGTGAGTTTGGTTGAGTGGTTAACAGACACATGTTTATAATAGATGGCGTGAGTTCAAATTTTATTTTCTTGTAGTATTTCTTAGCTAAATCAACAAAAGGCAATTTTGTAATTTTAGCTGTGCACGCCATAAGTAAACCGCCAAGTCCCTCTGAGGTTTAATAATATAGAATAGAAGATTAGTACTAAGAACTACAACAAGTATTCGAAGCTTTTAATGAATTATTGAAATCCTAATACTACACAAGCACACAAGCTAAGGATGCGTTTGATTAAAAAACAGTTGGAAGATGATAGAAAACACTACTAATTTAATATTTTTTTTATGAAAAGTTGGGAAAATAGACGGAATGATTTGGTGAAATGTCCTAATACCATTGAGTAAGAAAAAAATTCCATGGAAATGAAGGAAAAGATCAAGAACATCTCACCAAATCACTCGTATTTTTTCTCTAATTTCTCATAAACAATAGCCGTGTTTTCAATCATTTTCTAACTATTTTATCAAATTAGTCATGTTTTCAATCATTTTCTAACTATTTTATCAAACGGCACCAAAAAAACATGATCATCGACTTGTATAACCTAAAACATAACTATAATCAACTCCGGTTCGTATATAAAGCTTTTCTGACAACACATTAGCCAATAACAAACTATTAGCTCTATTAAAAACTAAATCCACATAGAATTATATCACACATATGTATGTATGTCTAGGTCTATGTCTATTGTGCGTGTCTATAAACATGTGTGTCCTCGGTATATATACATAATTATATATATGTAGAGGGAGGGGGGGAGAGACTGAACTGGTCTGGAAGAAGGATAGGCTAAGACGGAGACAACTCCATTTCCTTTGTCGGATGTTGACCGGAAAACAGTTTGACCGTCGGATCCAGATTCGTTTCCCCACCATTCCGACGAGTAAAACCAATCGCCTTCGTCGTCGATATGGCGCCGAATCTCCGTAGAAAATTGACGGAGATTCGACCCTAGCTTTGATCTACCTCTCCGCAAAATCACCAGAGAAATCATAATCGACGGAATTGCAAGAAAAACCCTAGCAAAACCCTAATGTTGTTCAAAACAAACGTCTACTTAAACCCACGATAAGGGACTCTAGGTAGGGTGGCGTTTTCTAAAAATTGAAATTGAAAACTAAAAATTGAATCTGAAGATTTTTTTTTTTTTCTAATATGATAATTTTATTTTTATTAGTGTATTTAGATCATATAATTAAGATTTTAATGAAGATAAAATAGTTATTTTGTAATGAAGAGTTTTAAGTTTTTATATTTAAGTGGCAAATCATTTAATTTTTTTTGCCGAAATAAACAACTTTCATACTACTTAAATCTGAAACTTTAAAGGCCCGTTCGGTAACGTTTTCGAAGAATGTTTTTCGAGAATGTTTTCAGAAAATGAAAATGAGAAAATGAATTTTCCGAGAACGAAATAGTGAAAACATTTTTCGAGAACGAAAACATTGAAAATGAAGATTGCAAGACTGAAAATGGTGAAAACATCATTTTGGCGTTTTTGCGTTTTATGCTTTAAACTTGAATTCGTTTTCCGAAAACGTTTTTCGTGTTTTTGTCAATATTCCACTGAACGCATTTTTTATCCGTTTTTGAACTCAAAAAACAAAAATGAATCTCTAAAAACGCTACCGAACGGACCCTAAGCTTTTAGATTTAAGTGGGCAAAACAAACAACCCTTAGATATCTCAAAACTGAAATAGCTCTATCCTAGATAGACTTAAATCCTGGAAAGTCATGTTAGACTGATCAATTTCACTAGCACATAATAGGAATTTTCTATAGACATTTTATTTTAGTGGAAATAATTTCATTTTTGGCCAACAACGTATTAAAAGCTCATGGTGATTTTGCTGATCCCGTTCACTTTTATGGAATTATAATATGTGTATGGTCGCGTATAAGAGTCTTCGCTTGCGCCCTACCATCAAGCTATAGTTAAAATTTAGACCGTCTTTAAGGACATGTGGGTTGATTGTGATGATGTATTTTCAAAATTTTCATCAGCAGCCATAGTTGGGGTAATCATCCATGATGCCAACAGTGCATTTTTTATCACGTCGAGAAATAAGTGTTTGCTTCCTCTGCTCTTATGGTGGTGGCATTTGTCGTTATAGAAGTTTGTTATATTTTAAAGAAGAAACGCTTATTGGCACCTTTTATCTTTTCGGATTGTAAAGAGATTGTTGATTCATGACACTCCAGAAAAAATCTCCCCTTAGGAAGTCGCTTCTATTGTGTCGGATATTAATTAAAATGTTGTTAGCAGCCAGAGGGTTTAACCTTGTTTTCATTTAACGTCAATGTAATTCAACTACTCGTTTTATTACGTCATGGGCTAGTAAAGGTCGATTGGCTCTAGTTTGGATCTCGAATATAAATGAAGATGAAGAATAAAATAAAATGCTAATAAATAAACTGTAGAGAGATAAAATAGATCTAGTTATTAGAAAAACATAGCAAATGGTTATTGGTAGCAGATTCTCACAAACGGCGCCAATTGTAGGTGGTCAGAAGTTATTAAACCCAACATGATGAGAATCAACTCAACTATAATGATTGACAACCAGAAATATGAAGTAAACAGCAACAATATAATCTCTCAGCAGTCAAATAGTGAATGAATGAAGTTGTAACTAAACAAAAGTAAGAGCATAAACCAAATATAGGTTTGAGGGTAGGTTCCTCCGTTGACCACCCTTATACCCAATCAGCAGTACATCCTTCCTTTATGTGTGTTGATTTTACTAGCTTAAAGCTTAATAAATCAGTACAATGATGAAATTACAGAGAAATGGGGGCTTTGGCGTGAGGAAAAAGAATGTGGTTGTGTGTGGGAGTGAGTGTAAAGAGAATATAATTCACTGTCTTTAATTACAGGTTTTATCTTATTATTTATAAGTATAGGATAGGGTTACATTATAGTTGGTGAGTTATGAAAATTCTATAAAGGGTAAATTTGATCACTACTTTAAAATAACAGGTGTCTGTAACCATATTCACACTTGTATAAGTGGTTATTCCCATCACTTATCCTCCAGCTCAGTGTTCCTCTATCAGTTGGCCGATCATAAATGATCAGTCTTCATTGTCTCTATATATTTTATTTGTCTAACTATATTGGCCGGCTATTCCAGGAATATCATATGATCGGCTTATACCTTCCTCTCTAAGGACATATATTATTTGAGTAAGCATAAGTGGTGAGCCTATAAGTTATAGGTTGTTGGTGCGTAAAACTAAAAGGGTTGTTTGGACTACATAGTCAAATAATTAGTTCAAATGATTAAGGTAATAAACATAACAAATTAAGAGAGTCAAAGACGTATAGAGGAGGTTGGCCTCATATGAAAATATGGGTTAGTCATCCTCTGTGGAATAAAGTTAGGAGTTCAGTTTCCTTTGTATTGAAATAACCGAATGGCTGTTACAAACTCACAAAGTCTCTCCAGCTATTATATCCTCATAAGATTACAATAGGAGTATACTTTGAGCTATACGAGTTTTAAATTTGCTATATTAAGAGCTCTACCGTGTGCTCTGTAGGTCTATATATCTCTATCTCCTTCTGGTTGCTCACTGTTGGCAAATTGAATGTTGCATTCTCTCTTGTTCTTGGTTGTTAATCAGTTGTTGTTCAGTTAGATTGTTGAGAGAAGTAAATGCTTCTTCTATATATATGACTGAGATGAAACATGCTTGAAAGACTTCGGGGCCATGTCTTAATCATCACCAACTCTAACCTTGTTTCTCCATGAATTTCGGTACATTAAATGTAGTTGGTATATACTTAATGAAGGTGACGGAGGTTATGTGCCTTCAGCAGATGGCAACGGTCGTTCATGCCTCCTTCAACCACTCAATCTGAGCGGTTAGGCTAGAGAGCTCCAGAGCTCGCTAAAAAAGCTCTGACATTCAAGCTCCGTTATTTGTTGTGTAAAACAATTCTTCGACCAGATACCAAGTCATAAAGAACTCCGATCTCATTGTAGTACTTGAACAGAGATCCTCTCTCATTGTGATGGGTATGGTTGTTGACGTGGACGGCCATGTGTCTGCTCATGGTTGGCAGGGTGAATTAGGTTACTAATTTGCACCATCATTTGTTATGGGCCATCAAAGTTTGGCCTAACTAAAAACCGAGTTATAATTTTTACTTCTCACATAATACATTTTAATTTTAAAAATAAGTTTGGTCTATATAAACCTACATGTGTTTACAATAAATAAAAAAGAATTACTAGTACTAGTAACCTTTTTTTTTTATGAATTGTTTTTCACCCTTTTAGTTTATAACAACTTTTTATTCTTTTTTTAGGTTGGTCTCACGCCTCCTTATTGGTGGGTCCTTTAGTACTACATTAGCTTGGAAAGTGAGTGGTGAATTTTAGTGAATTTGAGTAGTCTTTTTAATTTTAAGGTTGCATTTTTCCTCGAAAGATACTTATTTATCAAACCTTAAGTCTACTTTTAACAGGGCAAGCTTAGTCCAAGAAAATAATTGTTTCGATTTTGAATTCTTTATTACAATCCTTTGTGAAATAGGTGATAGTTCACTGTAATGAGCTCTAGTAAATAGATCAATGTCCCTTAGAATTGGGTCTCTATGAAGGTCCAAAACAACATATATCATATACTATTGTCTTCGTCAATCTCTTAAATACTTAAATGGAAAACTCGTATAATCCAAGTCTCGGAACAACTTTAACCAATGAGAGCAAATAATCCCGTAAAACTCAATCTTCTTGTAATAGTGTAATTATTTTTACGACCATCCAATTATAAAACTTTGTATGTGAGATTCTTCCATTATCTTTTTCAAATTACAATCGGGGACTTATAATCTCTTGTAATTCTCGTTGAAAATAATATAATATCTTATGTGTATATTTGTATCCCGCTTCATGCTTTATTGACCATTTAATGAGTCAGATTGGAGATGTTTGGTGTGACTTATTTTTGCTTCTTTTTCTGTTTTGCACCAATCGGCCATAACTTTCAAATACTAGTCAACAAACCCATAAAGAATAATATTAATGCCAAAAAAATTCTTCAAATATTTTTTTTATGCTTTCACTCCTTTGCATTGTGGTAAAGCCAGCACAAAAATAATCGCGCCTATAAGCTTGTGTCCACTTTTCACGCACTTCATATAGTTACTGTAACACTCATTTGCTATAAGCTCGTAATTTTCAAGCAATTTTTACTAACATTTATTAAATTCTTCAACCAAATCTGGATTATAAATACAACTTTGAAATCTTGATTTAATATTCGCATAAACATAATCCATTAAAAAACTTTGGGAATACCTTACCAATAGTATTTGAAATAGCCATGAACTGATTTGTAAATACAATTATTAGTTGCTTACCCCTCATTGCTTCTAAGAAAGCTTCAAATAACTAAACCATAACTTCAATCGTTTCACCATCCAATAAACCACATCCAAAAAGTGTGGTTTATCCATGATTATTGATACCCACTATTGGAGCACATACCATGTTATAATTATTTGTTTTAAAACTTGTATCAAAACACATCGTATCACCAAATAAACCATAATCTCTTATTGATTTTGCGACATAAAAGAAAACACCACATATTTCGCCACTTTCATCATTCACTTGCAAATAATAGAAGAAATGGTTGTTTTCTTGTTACTTTTGCTTGAAAAAATCGAGGACACACTGTAGATCTCTTTTTTTTAAAAAAAAAATACAACCTTTTTTATGTGTATCATGTTATTGCAATCTTTCTTTGTAAAGTTAACATGCTGAACCCCTATTGCTTCTTCACGAAATAAAGAACAAATTTACCTAGGTTTTAGTCTTGAAGTGTGCATCATATTGATAGGTCCAACTTAGGAAGGCTGAATTCTTCTTTAGGACCTTAATAAATGCACATAGTCTGATCGGACAAGATCATGCGAGTGCTATAAGATAAACGAAACTAGCTTATATTTATCACCATCACAAGTTTAATAACAAACTTCGCCATACAATTATACTGTCGTTCTTCCCTCTTTCTTTTGGCGTTTTAATCTTCTCGTAAGAGCCTTCTTTTGAACAAACTAACATTTGCCGTTGAACACCATCAGTTTAGTTATTTGTCCTTCTTATTCTCACACGAAGCCTTTTTCTTTTAGTATATGCATTATACTAATCAAATGCTTCTTAAAATACATTCTGACTTTGGGTCCTCTAAAGGATCAAACATTTTTCTTAGTTCAACTGGCACGTGACATGTTTCATTTCCACCATGAGTTTTCTCATTACCAATGGAATTGTTTTCAAAAGCCCTTGTATTTTCGTGGTAATCGTTGTCAAAATCAAATTATTCTCAACTTTCAATTTTAACTTTCTTTAAGTTTTGTAATTTAATTATTTAAATATAAAAATTGTAAATGGTCAATAATGTAAAATAAAAACAAACGATTCACAAAATGGATTTTATATCAGAAAGAATTAACATACGTGTAAAAATTCCACAAGTTTATTTTTGTATTTCTAAAACATTGATTTTATAATTTAAAACTCTAATACAATTTTAACGATTAAAATTCATCCAACCTTTTATATAATAGTTAGGAGTTCGAACCCTACGGTTTCAGCTTCAACCGAACCGATATGCCGGTTTTAAGATAGCGATGAATCGAGTCAAAATAGTGAAAGCTTAAAACTGGTCGAGGTTAGTTTGGTTAATCGATTTTTGTTGGTTTTGAGCTTGGGCCATTGGGTCTATTTTATATTGTTAGGCCATGGCATAAAAATTATTTTCATATTGTTGGACTATGACTTAAAGTCATTTTTGATAGAAAATTGAGTGTGTTTTTAATCAATTGGGCACTTGTCTTCTTAAATATTTTTTGACAAAAACCAAAAGATTTTATATTTTATTTTTTCGTTTTTAGCATTTTGTTTTTTAATAAAATACCTTTCAAGAATTAATTCCATAACAAACAGTTTCGATTCGGTTTTTACTAGTTCTGTAACATAGACAGCCGATAACCAAACCGATCCCTTTTAGTTTTCATATTCTCCAACCGAAACGCTACCGAAAACCTTAATAACCAACTAATTTGATTTAGTTTGGAACGATTTTTCAACTTTTTTTTTTCACCCCTAGTAAATAGTATACCGGTTTTAAGCTTGGGCAGTTATATTGGGTCTATTTTATATCGTTTGGCCATGACTTAAAAATATTTTTATGTTGTTGGACTATGACTTAAAGTTATTTTTGAGAAAAAATTGAATGTGTTTTTAATAAATTGGGAACTTATCTTCTTAATTAATTTTTGACAAAAAACCAAAAGATTTTATATTTTAGATATATATATACTTTTTAGCATTTTGCTTTTTTATAAAATACTTTTCAAGAATTCATTTCACAACAAAACGGTTTGATTCGGTTTTTACCAGTTTTATAACATCAACAACCAAACCGTTCCCTTTTTATTTTCATATTCTTCAACTGAAACAGAATTAAAACCATTAAAAACCAACTAATTCGATTCAGTTCGGACTAATTTTTCAATATATTTTTTTTTCCACCCTAGTAATAATAGTATACAATAACATAAGGCCTCGTTTGGTTCACGGATTTTAGTACTCGGGAAAGGAAAGTCGTTCCTTTCCTTTATTTGATAAGCACAAATCCCGGAAACACTTTCCCGAGAGAGGGAAAAGTAGGGGGTAAAACCATTCCTCCCAAAACAAATGGGATTGATTTTTGGTAAAAATCATGTGATTTCCAAGCATTTATAATATACTAAATTTTAGATATATAATACTTTTGCTTACCTTAATAAAATACTTTTCATAGAATTCATTTCAAACACAAAAAACGGAAATTTGACGGTTTTTAGTTTTATAACATCGAAACCAAACCGTTCCCTTTTTACTTTTCATATTCTTCAACTGAAACAGAATTAAAACCATTAAAAATCAACTAATTCGATTCAGTTCGAACTAATTTTTCAATATATTTTTTTTTCCACCCCAGTAATAATAGTATACAATAACATAAGTGCGTGGTACAAAATAAGATAACAGGGGCCAGGGGTTGGATGTATTTCTGCGTCTAGGGTTTAGCTACCGTCACGTCGTCTAAGCCCTCTCTCATATTGTTCAAACCCTCTCGCATATTGCTCGAACCGCCTCTCTCTCGCTCTCTCTCAGTATAATGAATAGGATTACTAGTTCAATCTCCGACTCTCAGATCGTCCACCGGTCCAAACAGATGGCTTCCGACGCCGGCCACGTCACCAAACGCCTCCTCAAGAGCACCGGAAAGGCCGCTTGGATCGCCGGCACAACTTTCCTCATCCTCGCTCTTCCCCTAATCATAGAGATGGACCGCGAGCAGCAACTCTCCGAGCTCGAGCTACAGCAGGCCAGCCTCCTCGGTACCCCTCCCCTCGCCCCCCCTCAAAAGTGATTCCGTACCAATCGATTCAATTCCGTCGTGTTTTCCTATTTATCTTTCGTTAGCGTTATGTGTTAGTTTGTATTTTTTTGTTCGATTCCCATGGCGGATCAAAGAGGATTTAGGGTTTCGGAATTTTGTAGTGATGGTAAATGGATATGGGATGTTAATGGTTTGTTTCGTATAATTTTGATTATTAGGTCCTTACGTCGTTGCAATTGGTAATTCTGTTTTTTTTTTTTTAATACATTGTGTGTGGATGATGATGAATCAATGTTTTTTCGGAATTATGGCATTAAGTATTAAAATGGCACTCTCTATCTCTCAAAAGTGATTGCATTCGATTCAATTCGAGTCTGTCGAGTTTTTTATGTATCTTTTGTTAGCGGTATGTATTAGGGCTTTTTTTGGGACCGATTCTAGCATTTTGGAGGATTGGAAAGGAATTAGGATTTTATTCGTGTTGGGGGGTTAGGTTGCAATTACTGATGGATGATGGAATGCTGATGGTTTTTCAATAAGATTTTGAGAATTACAGTACATTGTTGTAATTGTTAGTTTTTTTTTGAGTATTAAAGGTTTGTTGAATTCAAGGCTTTTAAGTATAATTGGTATCAAGGCCGTTTATGCGGTGTCCATCCTCAATATGTGCTCTACTGTTCTTAGCTGGTGTGCGTTTTGGGGTTGTGAACTGCCTTGGGAGATTGCCAGTATTATTCTTTATCTCAGGGCTATTGCCTATTGCTGCCTCATTAGACACTTAGACGTGAGTTTCTCTGTTGTTCAGAGGTGTGTGAACCGTGTGGCTAACTATTCGCAAAGAAAGCTGGGAATGGTTTGGCTTCTAGAGCTGTTTTGTATAGGAAGGTTCAGAGCCTTTGTTTAGCTGATTTTTATAGTTCTGCATTGTAGGCTTGTAGCCCATGGGCATTTGTTTTGTCCAAAAAAAATCCCATTATGTGTTGTGCACATCTTCTCTATAAACAAACAGTTAGGGTTTCTTACTTTCTTTTGATACGATTGATATGGTAATGTGCTCGAATTTTCTTATGTATTAGGTGACTTGATATCTTGCGGATTCATAGAAAGTTTGATTTTATTTCAAAATGAAATTTGGGATTATGTTTTCGTTTTGATCTTGATTTCAAGTTGAAATTGAAATGTGGAGTTATGTGTTGGGGTTAAATTTGATTCAGAAATCAGGAAACGAGTTTCATTTCTTTCTTTCTTCTTTCCTTTCTTTTACAATTCAAAGGAGAAAGCCAACTAAGTTTTAAAGTCTAGTACATAGTTTCTAGTGAAAATGTTATGGAAAAACTTCTTGTACTCGGACTTTCTCTCCTTTTCTACAAGAAGTATGTACATGGGATCAAAAGGAGTATGTATATCTATATATGTTTATATGTGATTGCTTCTATGTGATAGATTCAAACTTTCACTAACTTTCACTAACTTTTTTTTTCTATTTCTATGTGTCTCCCCTCTGGTTTCTCCAGTTTTGGATTTGGTTTCATGCTTTTCTCATTTTGAAAGCACTTGTTTGGTTGATTAGAAACTATCCAAATGTGTTTGGGGGTTGAGAGAAGGAAAATTAGCTATTTGATGAGGAGGAGCATATGTGAGGATGAGCTATTTTGAAAGCATATCCGTTTGGTTAACCATTCTCTCTTGAGCTCTAAAAGAGCAAAGCTTTGGAGTGAAAACCGCCTTAGTATCATAGAGGGTCCAACTCTTATTTCATACACCTTTCTACTTTATTATGGTATTTAAGCATTGAATCACCGGAGTTGGCCCATTGGTTCCAATAGAGATATCGAACCATCCCATTCCTTGCAGGTGCAAATTCTCTTATAGCCAACGGGGCCAACGGCAAGCTCATTTTCGCGAGCAATGATTAGTTCCACATTCAATGTGGTTGGGACACCTCGTGTGAAACACTAAAAAAAACAAGAAAATAGAAGCTGGTATTTTAGTGTTCACTAACAAATAAGTGGGACTCTTCTTCCGGTTACCAGTCAAATCAATTTGTTTAACAAAATGAGGCAATAGCATATTCTATGATCCTTTCCATTGCTACAATTAGTCACTTATAGCAAGTAGTGTAATTGTCACCATTAAGGTTAGTGTATTATAGTAGTGAAAAAACTTTAATTCTCAAAACTTGAAATTTGTCGGTAAAAAAAGGGAAGGACTTGTTCAAACAAAATTAGATGCACCCACCAACATTGCACCTATAAAATAAACTTTCTTTTCGATTTATGGAATATAATCCATATTTTCAACCGAGGGTGTAGGTATATGACAGTGGTAAAGAAAGCTTGCTTGAGTTTAGGGAAGGGGAGGATTTAATCAAGACTTACCGATCTGATCTAATCTAAAACTAATTTTGAAAAACTCAAAATAATTGGATTGGTTTCGGTGTTTGGGATGTGTAAACGGATGGCGATCCAATTAATATTTATATATTTTCCTTTAAAGTGTCACGTCTTTGTGTTATTAGTGTTTATAGTAGAAGCATAATATGTTTCTTTTGTAAATTTGATATATCGATTAATTTGGAACATTTAAAGTTTTCCGGTAGGTATATTGTTAATTTGCCATGTTGGTCCCTTTTTTCCTTATTCAATTGTGTCGGATTAAAAGTGATCCAATCCATCATTTAATTGAATTGGATTATAGTCTATGTTGGTTTAGATTTGATGTCAAATTATAAAATCGACATTGAATTAAATTCGATATAAATAGTCCAAAAATTACTGAATTAAATCAGATGCTCACCCGATTGAATCTAAAAACTTTAAATTTGAGTCTTGCCTACTAGATACAACATTAATCCCCTTAATTCCCAGTTGTAATAATACGTACATACATACATATATATATATATATATATATCAATTCTCAGACTACCTAAGATTAAGGTTAGGAGAGCCATTCATTGAGTCAAACTTGAGTTACACTTAAAGACGTGGAGAAACCTTGGTGCCACCTTTTGAAAGTATTGTCAATTTTCAATGAGACATGAATGCTTTGACAATTATATGAGATGGAGCGTAAAATAAAGCAATCATAGTACGAAATCTTATTGCTGTTGATATGCTTTTCTATTATTATAACGTTGAAGCCACTTGAAAATTTATGGAATGTTTACATAATGGCACATGCTAGCTAGCTAGGCTGCTACTATTTGTTCCCTGCTCAATTTACGAAGGCACATTTGGTTTAAAAATAATATATACCAACTATAAGTTGGTACACAAAGGCAGCCCAAAGTCAATAGGGCTATAGCGGAAAAATTAATGTAAATATGTTGTACAATATAAGGGTGTGTTTGACGCATCAGATAAGGAGGTGGATAGGATAGGATAAATGCCGGATATGATAAGAGTCGAAATAGTCGGATAGGAATTTGTGGGATATGATAGAAAAAGAATTAGTCGGATAAGATTTAATAACCTTTGCATTTGATGGAGTTCCGGATTAGAAGTCTAGATATTATATAATACAACTTGCTTTTCTTTAAAAAATATATGCAATTTTAATTGTTATGCATATTTTTTTAACTAATGCGATTATTTTATTTATAAATAAATTTCGTAAAAAACTCTTTCGAGAGAAAAGTTCTATATCACGTACAATATTTACGAATTAGGCATTAAGTACAATTTCAAATTATAATGTTACCCCTTTTTCTAAAATTAAAGTTTCTTATAAATATTTTCATTTAATAAAAAAAAATGCCGTATTATAAAAGAAATGAATTTTATTAGTTGAGTTATTGTGATTTTGGGTGGTTGAAAATTTTCATTAATAAATTTAATTATCTAAAATGTGTAAAAAAAAGATTAAAAAAATAATTTTTATATTCATTTAGTTATCCGGCAATCTTGAGATAAAATAATACCACCTATAGGGGTGGTATATATTTATCCGGTTCTAAAAGGATAAAATAATAATTAATCTCGAATGCAATCTAGTCCCTTGTTGCGC
This sequence comes from Lonicera japonica, assembly GCA_021464415.1. Classification (NCBI taxonomy): domain Eukaryota; kingdom Viridiplantae; phylum Streptophyta; class Magnoliopsida; order Dipsacales; family Caprifoliaceae; genus Lonicera; species Lonicera japonica. The sequence goes on from CM038468.1 coordinate 42,891,323, forward strand.
CAAACATGTGATAGGATTAAAATATCCTATTCACTCTTGCGCCAAACATATGACATGATTTATTTATCCTATCATTTTCGACAATAAACACTGGATAAGATTAATTAATCATATTCTACTTCTAATCCCGCGCGACAAACACACCCTAAAGGTGTGTTTGATGCGCCGGATAAAAAGATAGGATAGTATTTTTCAATTTACCCTTCATATAATACTTTTTGTGAAAATTTACATATATATAATATTTTTCAAAGTGCACTAGATTTTAAATGGAAATCTAAACTATACATTTAAAGAGTAATTTATTATTGTGTGAATGACTTGTCTTTAACTAACAATGAGTTTAGTCTAATGCATGTAAATTAACCCAATTTACTCAATTTTTTTTGAAACATAAAACAAAGGAATACATATTTTTCTCAAATTGTTTATAAATAAGAGATAGAAGTGTGCACCTTTTTAAAAGAGAGTTGATATTTGGGTAATTAATTGTTACTTGCGTTGATTTAATTATTATTCTAATATATTTTTATTCGCGCGCTGTTCTTTTGTGCAATTTCTTAAATTGTTGTTAGTACTCTCGTGTAAATATAAAATATGAGATGCATTCTAATTTATTTGATTCTTTTATGGTGACTTATATCTCGATTATATTGGCACTTTAATCTATATTATGATGTTTTTTATTTAGTAAAATTCAGGGTTTTAAATATCTTTTTAACTCAAAAATTATACAGTTTTAAATATTCATGATGTGTTGTAAAAGTATGCATTACTTTACGTAGTTTAAACGTTACCTTAGATATGGTCAGATGAATAATAATTATTTAATATAGATTGTCCTCCCTTTGTTATGATATCAAAAACTAAAATAGAATGCTGATAATTAATCACTAAAAAACAACTAATTGAGGCACTCTCTAATTGCATGTCTACGAGGGTGTCGTTGGACGATAGTGAATTAAATAAACATTTTTCAATGGATGGACTTATCTTATTGTGGATGTGACACAACAAATAAGCAATTTTCACATTATTTATATAACGAGTTTAGTAAATAATGTAAATATAATGTGACATTAAATAAATGGAGCTTATAACGATATATTGTTTTTTTTTATTATATATATAAAAATAGATGAGGAGTCATTGGAATTTTTATTTTTTAGAAATTGTCTATGAACATAAAATAATATCAACTGAACATACACAATATTTAAATGAGTTAATATAAATAATGCCAATTAAATTTACACAATTTTTGAAAAAACGTAAGGCATAATATAAAAATAATTGCGTTAGATAGATAGTAAGGAAGCTTTAACATAAAGAATACATCCAGCATGAAAATTACTCAATTATTTCCTTATTTTAAGAATTGTGTATAAGTAATTATGTGATATCTCGTAAATTAAATTGTGTAATCAGTTATGTATTAGCCTTAACTAAGTGAAAATTTGAGATTTAAGAACTTAATATAGTGTGGTCAAGAAGGTATTGACCATGGGAATGAGGCTTACGGAAGTGTGTTTGTAAGTTGGCCATGGTCAATCATGGCTAAGGCACAATCGATTATGGACCCGAGAAAAACAGACTTTAACAAAAAAAATTAGTGTTGACTTGAGATATTTTTAACATTACACCCATTTTAGCTCCATTAAGCCTAAAAAAAACAACCTAGAACAATTGAGAGAACCTTTAGGAAGGAAGTGAGAAGAAAAAATGGAATTTTTTTAAGGAAATATATTTGTTTTATTAACTACAAGTTACTGTTATATTTTTCCAATATCAACCTTAGATCGGGTTATCATTAAATGTTAGTCTTTGAGGAAGATACCAAAAACGGTGTTTCGTACACGATATGGTTATTATGAGTTCTTAGTAACGCCTTTCGAGTTAACAAATGCTCAGGCGGGGTTTATGGACCTAATGAATTGTCTTTATCATTTGTACGTCGATCAATTTGTAGTAGTCTTTATAGATGACATCCTCATTTTATTCTAAGTCTAATGAGGAATATGAGCAACATTTTCGTATTGCTCTTCAAGTCTTTAAGGACCACCAACTCTATGCAAAACTTAGCAAATGCGATTTTTGGATGCATGGAATCTAGTTTTTAGGGCATGTCATTTTAGGGAAAGGTATATCCATTGATTAGACGCTAAAGTAGAAGCTGTTCTTAAATGGGAAAAACTAATGAATATGACCAAAATTAAAAACTTCTTGGGTTTGGCAAGTTATTATCATTGCTTTGTGAAAGATTTATATCATATCGCTCTTCTTTTGACTCGGTTAACCCACAAGGGTGATTTGTTTGTATGGGTGTAAAAGGCTTCCATGTTTTGAAAAAGCAGTTGGCGTTGGCTCATGTTCTTTTCTTACCCGAACATAGTAAGGACTGTGTGATCTGCTATAATGCATTTAGATTGGGTTTGGGAAGTGTACTTATGCAAGAAGAGCACATAGTGGCATATGTTTCTTGTCAGCTTAAAACACAGTAAAAGATTTGTCCCATACTTGACCTATAATTAACAGCAGTAGACTTTGCACTAAAGATTTAGCGCCATTATTTCTATGGTGAGAAGTTCAAAGTATATTCAAATCATAGGAGTTTGAAATACATCTTCACCCAAAATGATTTGAACCTTAAACAGAGGCGATGGCAAAGTACTTAGAAGACTACGATTTTACCTTGCAATACCATCCGGGTAAGGCTAAAGTAGTAGTCGATGCATTGAGTTGTAAATCTCAAGGGTCTTTAGTCGCCTTAAGTTGTTATGAGTGAAAATTGAGACAAGCATTATAACAGTATAACCTTATGGTGAATCGTAACCACAATCAAGCTTATATTTGCAATGTTATTGCCCAACCAACAATTCAGCAACGAGTTATTAGTGTATAGAGTGACGACCATGCACTTTGGAGTATTGGTGACTTTTTAGCCTCGGGGATCAATTTTGGGGATTACAAACTTAGTGATGATAGGGGAATCCGAGTTCAGGGTAGACTAATTGTTCCACAACAGAGTCGAAGTTCGAGGGTACAAAAAGGTATCAAGATTTGTGTAGGAATTTTTGGTAGAGTAGTATAAAATATGATGCTACAAACTTTATGGCTAAGTGTATGACATGTCAAAGAATGAATATTGAACACCAAAAGCCCACTATGCAACTCTAACCTTTACTCATACCTGAATGGAAATGGGATAATATTGCCATGAATGTTATTTCTAGACTACCTAAGGTTCAGGTGGTCAAGATACTATCTGGGTCACCATGGATACATTGACTAAGTCCACTTATTTCTTCCAAATTTGTAATAATCAAAATGTAGAGAGTCTTGGCTGATTATATGTCCGTGAAATAAGAAAATTTCATGGGATTCCTCTTTTTGTTGTTTCCAATCGAGATCCACATTTTACTTCCCGATTTTAGGGTGGATTGCAGAAAGTCTTTGGCACTTAGTTGAACCGTGGCATCGCTTTTCATCTTCAAACTGATGGTTAATCCGAACATGTTATCCAAATCCTTGAAGATTTATTGAGAGCATGCATCTTATACTTTGAGAGAAATTGGTTCAAGCATTTATCATTGGTTGAGTATGCATAATTTTCAAGCTAGTATAGGCATGGCACTTTACGAAGTTCTCTATACCGACCATGTAGATCGCTGGTGTGTCAGTATAAAGTCGAGGAAAAGACCTTGTTAACCTTGAAAATAGTAGAGCAAACTAGCAAAAATATATATTCTATTAGACAACATCCTATTACTATGCAAAGTCAATAGAAAATTTATTCTAATAAATGAACGCTCTTTTCAACTAGACTACTCACTCGCTTATAAATTTTATCATTTACTATTGCAAATTTTATTTAATTAATAAATTAAATAACCACGGTTATATTATACTTTTAGCATCTATAGAAGTGGCTTAATGTTCACCAAATAAAAACAAATTCACCTCATTATTCAAACTCAAATCCTGACCCAAAGTGTGATTTACAGCACTAGTCAAACTTCTGAAAATCTCTCCCCTCAGTCATAACCTCCCTTCTTTAACCTAGAGAATATTTCCTCCAAACATTTAAAATTATTTTGCGAAACCAATTTGTTCTCATTCTCTTCAAATGCTTAAAAATAAACCAAAAACATTAAACAACTAATAAATAAATTATATATATATATTCATCATTCCCGTAAAAACATTATTAAAATACTGTATCATCAAAATACATCTCTTCTTTCACAGCTAGAGAGAAAAGAAAGCTAGTGAGAGGAAACAGAAAGATGCTCACCTGCCCCTCATCTCTGCCCATCCAAAGTTTCACTCACTGGTAGGCCATTCAAAAAGCAACTTAAAAAAAGCTCAAACAAATCAAAACTGCAGCTCTTTCAATCTCCCCTCATTCTTTACCCCTAATTCTTCCATCAATCAAACACTCAAAATCAAAATGGGCACAAAACCCATCTCCCTCCTCATCCCTCTCTCTCTCCTCCTACTCATTTCCTCTCTCATCCCTCTCTCTAAATCAGCAACCGATTACTCAAACCTAGTCTACAAAGGCTGTGCCAACCAATCCTTCGCAGATCCGACTGGTATTTACTCCCAAGCCCTCTCCTCCCTCTTCGGCACACTACTCTCTCAATCCTCCAAATCTAAATTTTACAAGACCACAACCGGCACTTCCCAGTCCACCATAACCGGCCTCTTCCAGTGCCGCGGGGACCTCAGCAACGTCGACTGCTACACCTGCGTCAGCCGCCTCCCGATCCTCACTGACAAGCTCTGCTCCGGGCGGCCCATTGCCGCCCGGATCCAGCTCCAAGGGTGCTACATGCTGTACGAGGTATCCGGGTTCGCGCAGATTTCCGGGATGGAAATGCTGTACAAGACCTGCGGGCGGTCGAATGGTCGAGGCACGGAGTTCGAGGAGAGGAGGGACACGGCCTTATCCGGGCTCGAGAGCGGAGTTGGGAGCGGCGTTGGCGGGTTTTACACGGGGAGTTACCAGGGAGTTTATGTGTTGGGACAGTGCGAAGGGGATTTAGGGGGAAGTGATTGCGGCGACTGTGTGAAGAATGCGGTTCAACAAGCTCAAGTAGAGTGCGGAAGTTCAGTTTCCGGGCAGATTTATTTGCATAAATGCTTTATTAGTTATAACTACTATCCGAACGGGGTTCCAAAGAGGCAAGATTCTGCTGCTTCTTCGTCGTCGGTGTCGTCTTCGTCTTCTCCTTCTTCAGGTAAAAATTACTTTGATTTTCTTTTGCGTATTACTTAGTTAATGCATTGCATTTTGTACCAAAAGGTTTTTAAGTCATGAGTGTCTTAAATGGAAAACACAAATTTTAGTTTAAACCACTAAACAAGATTATTTATGGGTAATGTTAACTAACTCTTTTATAAATAAAAATAAAAATAATTGGTTATTGTATAATCATTGCATACTGTGTTTTGTTATTTTTATATTTAAATTATTAACACTGCCCATTATTTATTACAAAATAAAAAATAGAAGACTTGAGTTAATGCGACAAATATACTATGAGCTGGAACCTCTTTATTGTTTTGATTTTATCACGCTAGGCTAATTTTTCGGTGATTTCTCATTGGCCGTATTTATTATTATTGTAGGATAAGATAATTACCTTCACTACCCCTAATTTTTTTTTTTTGGTTTTTGTTTCGGAGTAACACTATAGCAGTAGTATTTTTAGCTAATGTCAAAGTAAATTGTTATCCTTATTTACAATTGTTGTTCCGGGGGTCGAAATTATTCACCCTAGGATTTATTGCCGCTTGCTTACTATTGCAGCACATTTTTCAATTATTTTTTGCAAATATAGTCAATATATTAAATAAGTTAAGCGATGAAAAACTATAACGAATTTTACACTTCTTTATAACTTCGGTAACATAATTTTTTTATTTTTTTTGACGTTTTTGATAATGAACTTTTGTTTTGTTTTCATTTTGGTCATAAAATCACCAATAGTTCACTACCAAAAATAAAAATTTGTGATCAAAATGAAAACAAAACAAAAGTTCGTTGTTAAAAATGTCGAAAAAAAAGTATGGTACTTAAGGTGTAAAAAAGTGTAAAATTCGTTGTATTTTTTGATCATATAGCCTATTAAATATGATTTTAGAAAATAATGTTTTTTTATTACTGAATATATTAAAAAAAATAATTTCTTAAATATGACCTAAAATAGAATTATTAATTTCAGTATGACAAGAGCGCATTGATATAACTTTTAAGAACCAAAGGCTGAGGTTCTGTTTCATAAGTAATTTTTTGAATTCAATGCATGAGATTGATACTTTATAATGTGGGTTGTTGCCATGTGGGCCACTAGATTTTGTTTTTTGGTAACATGGGCCACTAGATTTAGTGACTCAAAAGAATTACTTAGAGGGAAAAAAGAAGGTAGATTGAATATCAAATAAACCAGAAGAGCAGAACTCATAGTTAAAAAATACAAAAATCAAGTCATCACTATAATTTGTAAAATATAAAAAAAAACATAGCCCATTTAGATACTTGTTGTTCGGACATGATTTAAAAATAGATAGCACAGGTTTATTTGTAGTTTTTGCTTATAAAATGTATTAATTAAATAAAAAATGGATATTTTGATCTTTTATTTTACATTTTAAAGGGTATTTTGAGTTTAATTACACCCCACCTTTTATTTTTCTCTTTGCATCCCACTTTTGATGATTTGTTAATCTTTGTTAAGCGAGTATGATAAATAACATTTTTTGCCCTTAGCCTTATTCCTTTCTTCTCTCGCATGATATAAATCCTGTAGAGCAAACCATATTGCATTTTTTAGTATATTGATGCGAGATTTGAAATCAAAACTTTTTGTTAGTCAGGAGTGAATTCTTGCCGCAAGGCTAGTCCTAGTGGTTTCACATTGCATTAGTTTGTGTGTGCTTGATATATATAATTAAATGTGTCACCAATTTAAAATATATATATATATATATATTTAATTAGAGATGGCTTGTATAACCACCTTTTTGGTTGTCGGTAATAACTTGTGTCACCACTATCCATATATAGTTTGTATCATATGCAAAAAGTGGTGATACAAACTATCACCGACAACCAAAAAAAATAAATATTAAGAGACAAAAAAACTCGTATAATTGGGAGAAAAGCCTCATAATTACTTAAATTTTTTTTTTTGTTTGAGGGTTAACCCTAGGCTGTTCAGGCTAACTTTTGCGTATCTCGATTAATCTGCGCTTGCGGTGCATGGCTCCTTTTAGCCAAGCATTATTTTGAATTGCTTAATATATATAATGTAATATATACATATGTATATATTTATCTAATTGGACATAGCTTGTGTCACCACTTTTTTTATGTAGCTTGTATCTAAATGTCTAATTATGATACAAGCTATATATAGAAAGTGGTGACACAAACTATCACCGACAACCAAAAATAATCAACACTAAGATACAAAACCCTCATATATTTAAATATAAATATATGCAAATGTATATATATTTAATTGAAGATAGCTTGTGTCACCACTTTATATTAAGCAATGTTTTACTTACTAGGCAATCTTACTGCACGCATTAAATAGATTGTACGTTCACACAATACAATAAAAGTACAACTCATTTAATACACTTGGTAAAAATTACTCGATAAAAAACGCATTTTCCCTTTATATATAGCTTGTATCATATGTATAGAAAGTGGTTATACAAATTGGTCTTCTATCATATGTATAGAAAGTGGTGATACAAATTAAACCAAGAAAATTCAACACTAAGATACAAAAACCTCATTTAATGGACCACTATCAAATTTATTTATTTTTATCTAATGTTAGCTAAAATTCATATACATTTTCTATAGCCATTACTTAAAATTTTGACCTCTAGGGGCGTTTGTGTATATTTTTGGGATGTATATATATGTATAAGTGGTGAAGTAGGAAATTGACAGAAGGATAGAATGGTCATCTGCTTATCTTTTTTAACAAAGATAACACAACTTACTATATATTATGAGGTGCAAAGACAGAAAATAAAAAGTGTTTTCGAGTTTTCTTGAAAATAAAAATAAAAATAAGTATGGTACACAATGACAAAATATCCCAATAATTTTTTTTGTCAAAATTTGATCCACCTCCTTTTATATGAATGTGATCCCAATTCCAAAATCCTTCAATTTTCAAATCACTGTAAAAGAGCTCAATGCACTAGTTGACATCAACATTTAGGAGGGAAAGAGGTTAGAAATTTGATTCATGTCACTATAATTCCAAAAAAAAAAGAAAAGAATATTAGCGTGACATCCTAGGATACAAAAGGACCCTACAAAAGGTTTAATATCAGTGCTAATATTAATATTAGTTGGGTTATTGTTCTTTTTATCTATGGTATTTAACACGTGCCTTGGGGGCACATGTTATATTAGCATGACTCATTTAAAATTTAGAAGTCACTACACGTACGTTCCTACAATATGATTTTTAGTGACACTTTTTGTTACATGCCTACATATAACAAAAAGTAGTGACTTCTTTAAATTTTAAATGAGTCATGAAACTATTAGCACTCTAATGAAATATCCTAGCATGTCAAAATTTGTCAGAAATATATATAAAATGTCCGAAAAAAATGTATTAAAAGTGTCACTAAAAATCATATTGCAGGAACGGGATCAACGGGGAAGACGGTGGCAATTATAGTAGGAGGGGCAGCAGGAGTGGGGTTTCTAGTTATATGTATGCTCTTTGCTAGAAGTGTATTGAAGAAACGTGATGGTAAATTAAGCTCATAGATAGTTTATTAATTTGAGAATTAGATCAATTTTATTTTTTAGCTCTTGTTAATATTGTTGTCTTTCAAAAGCTAATGTGGGATTTTTATATGTTTTGCAGATTATTGAAAGGAGAAGGTGAGTTTTGAAGAAGCAAAGTTCATTTTTTGAGGTGGGTTCTTCTTTTCTACTAAAACTACAATTGTATATCCATAGAAGAAAAGAGAATAGGTTTTTGTGGTGAAGAGATAGACAGAGAGATGGGAGGGTAATTCTGGAAATTTATGTGAAATTTTGGTAAGAAAATATTAAGTGGGAAAGAAAGTTGGAGGCATGATATTGTTAAATTGAGGAATTAATTTTAACAAAGTTACAAAATTGTTAAAAAAAACAAAGGGAGGGAAAAGAAAGATGGGTTTTGGCATTTATTATTTTTGGCTCATTTTCAAATTGCATGTGATTTGTTTTGTCCTTTTTTCCTCCCGTGTCTCCCAATAATGTTCCTTTTTCTTCACTACTTTTATTGCTTTTCCTAAAGTACTTTCCCTATTGTTCAAAAAAATAATAAAAACAAAAGTACTTTAAACTCTCTTAAAAATAAATCAAATGGAAATACTCTCTCTCACGTTTCTTTAAAATAGTTAGCCACGAAAATAATATACAAAAAAATATTATTTAAGATTCAGGCTTTACTTTAATGGTTAAAATTGTAATAAGTTATTTGTGGTGCCACGGTTCAATTTTCCTCCCCTACCATTTCTTTCAAGAATCCTCTGAATCCACCATCGCTTGTATCAGAAAAAAAGTTTTTACTTAAAATATATTTCTTTAATAAATAATTAAGATTTTCATATTACTAGTTAAAATCACCTTAAATATATTTCATTGATACAATTGTGTATTACTTTTTTGTCTACCATTTATTTATCTTGCACTTATGGTTCTTCAAAGTTGTATGAAGTTTATTCACAATTGTAAAATTACTTTGGTATTTTGTAGTTTTATTTGGAACCAGCTCCCCGCTTTCTTCTTCAAGGGGAAAGAGACCAAAATTGTTCCTCTTTTTGCAAGATTTTCTACTGAAAATAGTGTTGAGTTTGTGAAACTAAGATTCGACCCGCCTTTATATCGATAGACCTCATGGTTCAATCTTAGAAAGAGGGAAATGAGATTGTGAATTCGACTTTGAAAAGAGGGAGATAAAATGGGGTTCCCCGTAATTGAATCCGAGTTCTTCGTCTTAACATTTGAACTCCTTTTAATACAATTATTTTGAGAGCAACACATTTTAATATTTGAACTCTTTTTAATACACTTATTTCAACACAATTAATAACTAACAACAAAGTCAATTTAATTATTATTGCAAGTTCGATTTAATACATTCTATTGATTATGTTTTGAAAAAAAATTGAACTTTTTGTAACTACCAAATAAACAATATGATGTAAAACCTTAATTTGGGATGAAAGGAAATTCAAGATTCTTGAAAACTTCAAAGAACAAATCAAATAAACTTTAATTTAGTGCATGGATTAAAGTCAATGATGAAGTTACATTTAAATGATGCCGTAAATGCAAGGAAATAAAAGTATTCATCCTCATTGCACCTATTGTACAACATACGCTTACATGCGATATGTTTTCTTTTTTTTTTATTCTCTATAGAGTGTTTGGGCCAACTTTCGCGCATCTCGATTAATCTCTGTTCGCGGTTTGTAACTGCCAGTGTTCAAGCATTATTTTAACAACGATCTGAGGTTGTCCCAGTGACAACCTTATACAACTAGGCCAACATGTAATATTAAAATACAATTTATTTTTATTATAAAATTTAAGTTATTAATTTGCACAAACGCAAATAAATAAATAATTTTTTATTTTATTCATCTAACATTTATGATTTTTAAAAAAATATTAAATTTAACTTAGTCTATAGTCAATAATACAAATTACTGTTTATTGTAAAACAATATACATTAATTATAAACAATAAATGTAACTATAAATTTAAAAAGTGAAAAATAGGAAGACTAAAAGAAAGTTGTTTATTTTATAATTTTGTCGTCCAAATTTTCACCACAAACGGAAGTTACAGAATTGTAAATTCAACGCGGAAACATTTTTTTATTTTTTTGGACAAAACGCGGAAACATTGAGTGCTTGCCAGTGCTACGTCGTTGTCTTTTCTCTCTGCATTAGCTTAGGGTACTGTGTCAGTCTAGACATTTAGATTTGGAGTGATAACTTTAAAAACAATATAAAAATATGTCATCAAATAAAATAAAATTTGCACAAAATTAATACGAAAATACATTTTTGTCTCTAAAAGTTTTAATATGATGTCGTGTCGGTGTTGTATTTATGTCTAATTTTTAAAATGAAAATAACATGAAGTTAAAGTTATGTGTTGTTAATCATATCTAAATGGGAGAATTTTTTTTTTATTTTGTTCATGTTACGATGTGTTTATTAAAATAAAAAAAATTATAATTATATATATTGGGATGTATCGTGTCGTGTCGTGTTTGTGTTAGTTGATAATAATCTCAACTTTTTTTTTTTTTTTAGTGTTTGTTCGTGTCATCCAAAAACATAACAAAAAATCATGAACAGCCATCCCTAACTTATGCCATTTGGCTTTTCTAATCATGGCATTTCTTTCACGAAGGCAAAAGGCTAAATAAACATTTTTTTTAAAATAGTTATATTGTCAAAATATTAATTTTTTTTATCAAAATATAATATTATTTTAAAAAATTATATTATATTTTTTTAAAATTTTATATTATTCTAACAATAAATATAATTATTTTTACGATACAAACATTCTTTTTTTTAATGCTGTCAGTTATAGTTTATATATGTATTACATTAATGTCAGTTTGTACTTTGTAGCTTTACTTAACTTTTTTTATATGACTAATTTAATTTTATACTTTATTACATTAGAGAAAGAGAGCAATAGAAGCAACTAACTCTGTAATGGAGGTGGGAGCTTTAATCACTTTAATTAGTATATATCTTTTGTATTTTTTTTAGGATGGTATTATTGTTAGACTAGATCAGTAAAGACTTATTTTTTTTGTTCATTTAAACAAAAGTTGCTTTACTAATGTTATTTTGGACTTTTTTCTTAAAATAATGTTTTTAAAAATCTTGTATTTTTAAATAATACTTTCTTTATTTTTGTTCCCAATATAATGTGTTTTTAAAAGTGGTACAAGCAATACCAATTTTATAATTAAAAATAGCATCAGCAATACTAATGTCAGTAATGAAAACATTATCATCGATGCCAATTTTAAAAATAGACGTTTTCATTACTGAAATTGGTATTGTTGATGCCGTTTTTAATTATAAAATTGGCATTACTAATATCACTTTTAAAAATACACATTATATTGAGAACAAAAATATAAAAAATATTATTTAATGATATAAGATTTTTAAAAACATTATTTTGGGAAAAAAAGTATGTTATTTTGCCTTCTCAGGCTAAGGGTAAACAAATTAGTGGATCAGCCCAATCAGTCGATGTGCAATAAAGATTTCCATTGTCCATATTGATTTGATTTTTGCGACACGTTTTAGGGCGGTTTGTTTTGTTATGTGAATTTGAACGTTAAAAATTGATTCTAAAATTGAAAAATTGAATTTATTCTTTATTTGAATATCACATTTAAACATGTGTTGTTTGTTTGAAATTTTTTATAAAAGGATAATGACAAAAGGATAAAGGCAAAAACTAAATTCTATCTCTTTAAAAATTAAGTCTTCATACTTCCAAGGGAGGAGAGCCCTTAAATTTTTTATTCCATCAAATATATTTAAAACTTAGTGAAGTCTAAATAAACTATCCATTTCAATTTAATAGGTGCAAACAAATACAAACTTAGTTAACATTTAGGAAGAATTTCATATGCGAGCTAGAATTTTTTAGCCTCTTAAGATGAAATTCTGGTTTTACCTCTATCGCCAAGTGTATTAATAAAAAGTTTTTTATGTAACCAGCACAAATGTGGAGCGAATTTTCTAACTTATAAGCTCCGTTTGATAATAATATGAAAAATAAAAATATTTAATTTGAATAAGAAATTAAAAAATAAATTGAGGCATGTAATTACATGCTCTCCATGTCATGTGATTAATTTTTATGAATAGATTTCCTCCATCTTTCATTATATTTTGTGAAAAAAATTTCTTCATCAATTACCAAAGAAAATTTCTCCATGAAAAAAATCACGAAGTAAGAAGTCATCTCATCATATGTCTAAACTTATTTTTCAACTTAACAAAAATTAACTGTTTATATTTTATTTTTCTATATTATTATCAAACTGATCCATAAAGTTAAGCCTTTTCTTTAAAATTAAGATTTTAATTTTATTTTAAATGGGGACATTGTGATTAAGAGTGTGGATATTTGCATAAACCACTCAAATCTATCAATAGGTTTTGGCGCAAGTTCCTTTTTGAATTAAGATGCTTCTGTAAAAAAAAATTTAATTTAATTTTTTTTTTATACAAAAAATATTTCAACTGATTAATGGTATTTATTTTACAAGAAAAGTGTAAATTTTTATTCTATACGGTTGCATATACAAATTTATTCTATAAGGTTGCATATTTTGTTCCTTAAACGAAGATTAGTCTCGTATTTAATGTAGTGTAAAGACATCTTATAGGAAAAAAAAAAGCAACAAACTTTAATGGTGCAGATAAGTCGCCTAATTTACTCCGCCAACCACAAGCTGACACATGGCCTCCCACATCATCGATGTGTCATTATTTCGCGAATGGAGCTTGAGAGCTTTGCTCATAACCTAACCTAGAGCTTGAACTCTAGAGGACATTGTAACACTCCCGCCTTAATCTACATGACAACCATTCGTAATTAAAACCTGGAGTGCTACTAACCCATCTTAGATTAACTAAAATGGATAAATATGTAAATGCACCAGAAATTTAAATGGTAATATCAAGCATGTCAATCAACCACTTCCTAATCATACTGATGATGATAGTATGGTACACAACATACAAACATATAAATAATCAATTTACGTAGTCAACTGAGTAAATCCCAAATTAATATACCACATACTGGGCTAGCCGTGACTTCCCATAAAAACATATACATGACAAACATGAGTTTGTATCAAAGCCACTAACTCGTCCCCGGTCCATTCGCATCATTGTCCTCTCTGTATTCCTGAGTACCTGTATGGTTTTAGAAAAACGGGGTGAGCATATCGCTCAGTAGGGGGGAAGAAAATAACGGATATAACATTGAAAACGTTTCATGACTTATGACCCTAAACACAATAATATTTTCCATAAAACAATTTAATCATTTTTCACGACAGTTCATAAACAACAAATTATAATGATGCATGCTCATGCATATGCATGTTACCTCCCTTTGTGTCAACCAATCTCTAACCCTTGATGATGCATGCCAATGAGAATCCAAGTAAACATGGCCTTATGAAATTCATCCGCTCCAAGAGAATGAAATATAACCATAGTCCTTTTCACAAGAATCCGAACTAGAGTTATAATATAGAATCCGTTGCCTCAAAACGGCATACCAATATCATCATACTTAGGAAGTGGAACAACAACCCGTCCATCTTTCATAGAAAAGAATCGAATACATGGTGCGTTGCCAATGCCTACGTTCTCGGGACTTTCGCAGGTGGCTTATAGGCGGCCAAACAATATTCCCTAGAGATTTAGGGTTTTTGAACCCAAGGACACTGGACCCTGCCTATTTTTCCATCCCGGCAAGCACCATGAAGACATATATTCATACATAATTTATATCACCATGGTCTTCCATGACCAAGTACAATCATTACCAAAAAATCAATCAACCAATCATATCCGATCAGACAATATCAAGATAGAAATGAAGCTTTCATGAATTGCCATGAGAAATAAAAATATGTCTTGCATCCGAGTACTCCACTATGATCATAGTTCATATATAAAGAAATATAAACTCCGTGTGAAACAGCCTCCGTGCCATCTACTATAAGAGAGATCCAAACTTGCTATAATACTGCCATGATGCCGGGTTGACATGATAATAATGCATAATATGCAATTCATGCTTAACATACTTCATATATATTCTAAAAACATCACATGCCATGTAAACTTTATGAATCATTAATCTATGTCCCTTGCTGTGTATACACAACCTTTTATCAACCATTTTCCTTATATAATTGTATATACATCCTCAAGGGCAACCATGGAGATTAAATAATACTAAATCTCAAGTTTAAATGGCATATATTGCTTCTCTTTAAACACTTTTATGGCAATACACGTGCTAAAGGACGAATATTGAAACACTTATACCATATACACTATAACTAGTTATATTCCATATTCCTTGGTGTATAAAATCCATCAACTAATCCTTGTATCAATAAATAAGATCCATACACCTAAGAATATATTATATGATGCAAATAATATACACATAGTGAGTGTAAATGGCATATTCTGTTCTAAGTTACATGCTCACGGCTTTAAACATCATAAACCATCATTTCATTAGTAATCATACTTGTATAAGTCATTCTTGTATATCAAAAACAATAAATATATGCTTTACATCACACATATATATAAAATCATTCACATTTCGGTAAATAAAATCATATTTTTGAGTTTTGAAAAGGCATGAACCCTTACCTCGAGTAGATAAGCCGAAATGATGAAGAAAATGTGGTAATCCAATCCTTTTCAAAAGAAATCCCAAGAAAGACGATGATGAATAGTGAAATAGAGAAGGATTTGGTTGATTTGGTGCGTATCTTTGATCCAAGATGAAAATTATATAAAAATAGATTAAAAGCTCCCTTCTTTCTCTCTCTGGAACCTTGTGAATGTTTTTGGGTCGAAATGGGTGAAAAAGGGATAAAACGCACTTAAAAATGAGTTAAGTCGGTGCACTATTCCGGATGGCAGACCGGTATGCTGAAAATAGAGTACCGGTCCACAACACTGATTTCTTCAAATTTTTATACGCCGGACCGGTATGCTGAAAACCCTATACCAGTTTGCAGCCAACTTCGTCCCCAATTTTTATACGCCAGACCGGTATGCCAAATTTCCCATACCGGTTCGCATGTAAACTTTTTTCTATTCTTGTTTTAGCCATAACTTCCTCCTCGGGACTCCGATTGAGACGATATTTATACTCCTGAAAAGGTAATTCAGAGATCTACAAAGCCCGAAAAGAACTTTTCTCTAAATTATGGACATAAAATTTTCAAAAATATAAATACCACACCATATTTACTTAAAACAACATAATTCATATTAAAATAAACACAGAGTATTACAATAGGTGTTCAGCTTGGGGAATTAGTCTCAAGGAACAGATTATAAAGCTCATAAAACATAGCTCTTCCAGCGAGCTCCACGATCCGTGGCTAACCACTATATCAGAAAATGACATAGACAATATGGGTGACTGCCACCTGCCTTGCAGAAAACACAGAATGACCCTAATCTTCATTAAATGCATACCAACTGTATTTAATGCACCAGAATTAATAGAGAAGTAACGTCAGAGTTGGTGATGATCAAGGCATGGCTTTAGACCTACTTTGGGAGCTCTTCCACACGTTTCCTCTTAGTCATATATATAGAAGAAGTATTTACTTCTCTGAACATCGAAGATCAACCACTTTGATCAACTAAGAAGAACACGACATCAATAGAGCATTCGACAAAAAAAGAGTGAGAGATAAAACTTTAGAGTACACATTAGAGCTCATAAAATAGGAAAGTTAAAGCTCGCATAGCTCAAGCACACTCTCATTATAATATTGTGATGATAGAATAGCCAGAGAGACTTTTATGAGTTTGTAATAGTCATTTAGTTATTCTCAATATAAAGCAAACCTAACTTCTAACTTTATTCCACAGAGGAGGACTAACTCATATTTTCATATGAGGCCAAATTCCTTTACATACTTTGATTTATTAGCTTGCTGTATTTATTATGTTAATCATTTGAACCAATCATTTAACTGTGCAGTCTAAACCGCCCTTCTAGTTTTACACACCAACAAACTTTTTTAAGTCTGCTTTTAATCCTCTGTAAATATCCTTTCAGGGGTTGATTCGATAAGTGATCTATACTAAAACCACGATTCTTAATATTTTCAGTTCTCGATTTTTGAGAACACGAAACAAAAATCAAGCCATGTGATTTTTTAGAATTTTCGATCTTATTCAAAATATTTTTTTATTTTTTTAAACTAGAAGAGGGAATTCCTGTGATTTTATTAATATAGAAAATGTTGAGCGCTATAGACGACAAAACCACACCTCTAGGCATTATTTGGAATATTTTTGGTATTTGAACAATTTTGTTTTTTTCGATATATATACTTACTTTTATTTTTAGCATTTTTCCATCTAGATAAGGAATATTATTATATTATTATGATGACTTCATTAATATAAAAGTGTTAAAATCAACAAAATCTTGAATTGAATGAGATACAAAATTTAAGAATTCGGCTATTGGTATATATTGATAACCTTATAACATTTCATACGGTTCTTTACACAAATTTTTATATATCATAACAATACTGTTATTTTAGGAATAAACTTTAAAATTATAGCAGATAATAAGGTAAAACGAAAAATATTGCACATATAATATATAAAATATAAAGTTAAGCTATACTTTACTCTTATTTTTAGTAATTTTGGTTTTTTAATTTTTGGTATTTTCAGTATTTTATTTTTTGAAACATTGAAAAAAGGATTTATCTAAAGAAAATTGGTATTTTTGGTTTTCGAAATTTTCAGTTTTTTATGTTTGATTATGCGGAACAATAACTAATTTTTTTGAATTGTTTTCTATTTTTACTATACTGATTCTCACCCTTAGCCTTTTCAATTGGACTATCAAATGCATCCGCTTTAGCCTTCAAATCCAAAAAACTGCCTTGCACCTCAAATATACTATCCCCATTAGCATATCAAAAATTTTCTTTCGATATCAAAACAGAGAACTCTTTGTACTATTTCCCCCCTCAAATATTTAATTAATTTTATTTTTCCAATGTGTCATGTTTAGATAAAATATAATTTATTAGAGAGATGTTATCTTTGTTCGTGGTAAAATAAGATAGAATTAATTAAAGTGTACGAAAGCAAATTCGAAAACCGCCTAGTTTAACAAAAAAGTAAAATAAGATGAAAAAAAGGGGCACTGACCCATAAGTACACCACAAGATAAATATTGTCCAGCAAATCCTACCCAGCTAAAAAATGACCACTTACTCATATTTTAAACTCTTAGCCAAAACTACAATTTCTCTCCTATTATTAGATCTCCAATTTCTCTCTCTTTCCTTCACTTTCTCTCTAAAATCCATTTTCTCTTTCTAAAATCTCCTATCTCTCCCCATTACAAGATCTTCAATTTTTCTTTCTCCTCCACTTACTCGCTATTTCCTTCACTTTCTTTCTTAGATCCATGTTCTCTATCTAAAACCTCCCATCTCTCCCCATTACAAAATCTCCACTTTCTATCTATCCTCCACTTACTCTCTCTTTCCTCCATCAGTAGCGCCGCAGCAGCGGCGTCAACCACGGCGATGAAAAATGAAATTTTGTGAAAATTAAGCTAAGATGAAGATATAGTTTGACTATCATTCATGGCATAAAACGAACTCGCGATGATCAGAATTGAAGTTAGAAGATTTGAAAGTCACAAAAAATGTGAAGATCCAAATAGAAAATCACCAAAGCAACGAATCAAACCGAGATAACGGTGAAATTCAATTCTTCTTCATCTTCACTCTATAGTTGGATTACTGAAAATTATCGCCCAGTAATTCGCAAAACTATCAATGTAAACCTATTCAATGCCAAAAAGTATAATAGTAGAACTTCCATTCTTCTTCATCTTCACTCTGTTGTTGGGTTACAGGGGGCAGTAATCTGAAATACTGGGGGCAGTAATCCGCGAATTATTAGGGGCAGTAATCCCCTGATTACTCAAAAAAAAATAAAAGTAGAACATTTATTCTTTTTCATCTTCGCTTTTTTGTTGGATTATTGGGGACGATAATCCGGAGACAGTAATCACTGGATTACTCAAAAAAAAAAATAAAAGTAAAACATCCATTCTTCTTCATTTTCGCCATGTTGTTGGATTACTATGGGCAGTATTACTGGGCGCAGTAGTCCGGAGGCAGTAATCCCCGGTTTACTCAAAAAAAATAAAAGTAGAACATTCATTCTTCTTCATATTTGCTCAGTTGTTGGATTACTAAGAGCAGTAATCCCTGGATTACTAAAAAAAATAAAAGTAGAACATCCATTCTTCTTCATAATCGTTATGTTCTTGAATTACCGAGGGCGGTAATCTCCGGATTACTCAAAAAAAATTAAAAGTAGAACATCCATTTTTCTTCATCTTCGCTTTATTGTTGAATTACTAGGAGCAGTAATCCGGATTATTGGGCCCAGTAATCGGATTACTGGTGGCAGAAATCCGGATTATTGGGGGTAGTATTCCCTAAATTATTCAAAAAAAAATAAAAGTATAATATCCATTCTTGGTCATCTTCGCTCTGTTGTTAAATAATTGGGTCCAGTAATAGGATTATTGGTGGCCGTGATCCCCAGATTATTCAAAAAAAATAAAAGTAAAACATCCATTCTTTTTCATCTTCGCTCTGTTGTTGGATAACTGGGAGCAGTAATCTAGTAATTCGGATTACCAAGAGGCAGCAATCCAGATTACAATAAAACGCAAAAATAATGAAAAAGATGATATAGAAAATCAAATCGAGATAAAGATAAAACTCGATTATCATCTATCTTAGAAATCAAAATGTTCTCAATGGAGATGATGTCTTAGGCATCATCTATCTCAGATCCAATTTCTTTCTCTAAAACCCCCTTTCATTTTCCATTATCAAATCTCCCCTTTTCCTCTCTTTCCTTCACTTACTCTCTCTCTTCTGCACTAGTAGTGCTGCGCGCAAGAAATATCGGTGTCAACCGCTGCGATAGAGAATGGAAATGAATAATGAAAATTTGTGAAAATCAATGGAGATGATGATCGTGAACGATACCCTCTATCTTGCTTGTGTTTCAAAGTTCGTTGCATATCAAAAATTTCTCAGTCGTGCTGAACAAGAATGACAATTCAAATTAAGATCTTTTTTACTTATGTTTAAATAGGACAGTAAAATTGGAATAATATTTTAAGATTTTATTAATAAGAAAAAAAATAGGCAATCTCTTATAATAGTAATTAAATTTTAACCTGTTAATAGTTATGAGTAAAGATGATCGGAAAGCGTATTTATGAGTTATTTTCCCTGAAAATATTGTGAGAGGAACTATTAGTTTGGAAACAACATTTCCCTTTTATTATTGTAAAAAAAATAAATATGTTTTACCTCAAATATCAAGTCCAAAATTAACAGTCAACTCGAAACTTGAAGACTAATAACATGAACTCACACCACACTACCCCATCCCTGCCGGACCCACGCGCCATTCACGCTCAGGCGATCAAATTCAACGCCGACCGGTCAGCCTTCAACAACCTAATAACCCTCTACTCAAAATCTAACCTCCTCTCCGCCGCCGCCCGCATCTTCCATCACCACATCCCCTCCCCCAACGTCGTCACATGGACCGCATTAATCTCCGCCCTCTCCAACACCCACTTCTCTCTCCACCACTTCCTCAAAATGCTCCGTCACCCCACTCTCCCCAACCAGCGCACGTTAGCCTCCCTCCTCAAAACCTGCGCCTCCCTTCCCTCCCTCTCCTTCGGCCTTCAGCTCCACGCACTTGCCCTCAAGCTCTTCCTCTCTTCCGAACCCTTTGCCGCCTCCGCCCTCATCCATTTTTACTCAAAAGTCAGGTATCCTGATAGTGCACGCAAGGTGTTCGATGAAATAACTCAGTTAGATGAAGTTTGTTATTCTTCGGTAATTGTTGGGTTGGCGCAGAACTCAAGGCCTAGTGAGGCTTTATCTTACTTTGCTGGGATGAGAAAGTGTGATATAGGGTCTACTATGTATAGTGTGTCTGCTGCATTACGTGCTGCGGCTGAGCTTGCCGCGTTAGAACAGTGTAGGATAATTCATGGGCACGCGGTTGTGACTGGGTTGGACGTGAATGTTGTGGTGGGGACTGCGTTGGTTGATGGGTATGGGAAATGTGGGCTTGTTTTGGAGGCACGGGAGGTTTTCGATGAAATGCCGGAAGTGAATCTTGTCGGGTGGAATGCAATGATGGCGGGCTATGCACAGCAGGGGGATAACAAATCTGTTATGGAGCTTTTTGGGTTAATGGAGAGTCAGGGTTTTTTGCCTGATGGATATACCTTCTTGGCCATTTTGACATCATTTTGTATTGCTGGTTTGGGGAACGAGACAGAGGTTTGGTTGAGGAAGATGAGAACAGATTACAAATTGGAGCCGTGGCTCGAGCATTACACGTGTTTGATTGGTGCAAAAGGAAGAGCTGGGCAATTGGACGATGCTGAAAGGATAGCTCTAACAATGCCATATGAGCCGGATGCTGCAGTTTGGAGAGCCTTGTTGACGACTTGCGCATATCATGGTGCAGCGGACATGGCTCGGCGAATGAGCAACCGGTTATTGGAATTGAACCCACAGGATGATTCTGCTTATGTTATTGCTGCCAATGTATATGCAGGCACAGGAAGGTGGGATGAAGTTATGGAAGTGAGGAAATTGATGAAAGATAGAAGGGTTAGGAAGGAAGGTGGGATGAGTTGGATAGAAGTACAGGGCGAGGTACATGTGTTCCTGGCTGGTGATCGGTGGCATGATCGGACGGAGGAGATTTATGCAAAATTGGGGGAATTAATGGAGGAGATTGTGAAGTTGGGGTACGTGCCGGTTTGGGAGGAGATGTTGCATGAAGTGGATAAAGGGGAGAAGAGGGAAGGGCTTTGGTACCATAGCGAGAAGTTGGCAGTGGCATATGGGGTGGTGAGTGGGGCTGCGCCGCCAGGGAAGGCGCTGAGGATAGTAAAGAATTTGAGGATTTGTAGGGATTGTCACGAGGCTTTGAAGTATATTAGCGTTGTGGTGGAGAGGGAGATTATAGTGAGGGATGTTCATAGATATCATAGGTTCTTGGATGGTAAGTGTACTTGCGGAGATTATTGGTGAGTGAGTAAGAAAAAAAAGATTTAATTAAAGAACCCCAAAGGCGCTTCCGAAACCGAATGCATTTGTTTCTCTTCATTTTTCAATATAGAAACATTGCATTGTCGGATAAGACCTGTAATTCGAATAGATTTGTAATTCGAGTTGAGATCGCGAGTCTTTGAAAATGTCCATGCTAGCATCATTTAAGAAATGATAATCAACCTAAAAGAGAGAATTTTCATTGATACTCCTTTTGTTTATTCATGTGCTGGCCGATGATTTACTAACCGCCTTTATATGGAATCTGTCCAATAACTACTTAAGACTACAATTGCAATGTTTTGAGTGACACAAGTTTTATTCTCAAAAAATAAAGACAGATACGTAGATAGTTGAGTGAAAAAGAGAAATATATATTTAGTGCTCGCAGGAAAAATGTAAGGATATTACACACTATGCAAACCTAAATTAGATTACAACCTGTCAATGTATAAGCAAAAGTAAAGGTTAGAGTATTATTAAGAAGTTAAGAACTAAAACAAAAATGTTATAATAAATTCAACATTAGCTTAATTGCAACCCAAGCATTTACGCATAGAACTTTGTTGAATTGCAAGATAATCAAATACTCCAAATTATGAAAAAGTAAAGCAATGTTAATATTGTTATTGTCAAGATTTAATTAAAAATAGTTCAAGTTTGCCCCAGTGAAAAAAGAAAAGAAAAGATAAAGCGTATGAATGGCATGTTCAAATTTCATCTGTACAAGTTTTAAAAAATAAAATAAAATTGTACACACGTAAAATATACTCCGAAGGCTAGTATCATTTTAATAATTTGAATAAACTTTCTCGCATGTATGTTTTTATATATGTAAAAGGTGGGTCCGTTTTTGGTACAAACCAATCCTTACAGACTGATTCTTTTACAACAGTTTTCCGTCATAAAAACATTTGGAATTTTTTTTTTTTCTGAAAAATTGTCATAAAAAATGACTAGTCCGTATAGATTGATCTGTACCACAAATTTCCTATATAAAAGGTCATGTTCTATCTTGAAAATGATCCTAAAAAACTATCGTATATGTTTAACATTAAATCATTTTAAAGCAACTTCTTTGGGACACTTTTCTTGGGCTGCTTTTGCTTGCTTTAAAACAGGTCACCTAATTCACTTAAATTTTACAATTTTGAATCAGTTTACTTAATTTTCTTATGATTTTAAAAGGGTGATTTTAAATACACCCACTAGATTAGGCTTTTCACCCCACCTAAAATTTTTACATTACATATTTTTTACCTAAAATAATCTAATAGAGATCTGTAAACTCACCCCACCAAAAATCTCATGATGTTGCCGATATTACCCGAGCGTAATAAAACCCATTCCTCTCTTATTCTTTCATCCCCTTTTTCTCTTATTCTTTTCTCCATCTGCAGCGAAACTAATCGGTAGATTCTTTCATCCCATCTGCAGCGAAACTAATTGGAAGAAGATTGAAGAATATGATTTTGTCTCTTACTTCAAAATACTGTAAATTTTCTTCATTAATTTTATTTGTTTTGATAAAGTGCATTTAAAATCATTCTTACTTGGTTCTGTGTTTTGGGGAACATCTGTGATTTAGCACTTTGGATTATGTGTTCTTGTAGTAAGAATGAAATTTCGCATGAATTATTGATGGATTTGTGTCAAGCGTTGTTTCGCATGAATTATTGATGAATTTGTTTTACAGGTAATGAAGATAGCCAGTTAAAATAATATTTTCGAAGAAATTTAGTTTTCAACATTTACTTGCTTAGAATTAATTTCCATGTAAATTCCACTCATAATCTAATGAATTCTATGCAATTGAATTTTTGTGAAAAGTAACGGCAAATTATTCGTCACTAAATGTTCATTTTTATAGAGGTATTACTTTTAATAAACTCACCCTACCTAGGGGGTGAGTTGAAAGATTTTTTCAAAAATTAATAGGGTGAGAAGAAAGTTCTTTCAAAGTAGGATGAAAAGCCTAATCTAGTGGGTGCATTTAAAATCACTCTTTTAAAATCGACTGTAGATTTTAAATTATAACTTGCTTAATCAACGGATCAAACACTCAAAGTGGGTCATCTTAACATTTGTTCTAATTGCACGTATTAACAATATATTTATTGAAAGGACAAAACTTAAATGCACATTAAATAGGGCATGTACTTTCATACATGAGATTATTATTTTTTATTTATCATGTGCTCCTACTACATAATCTATCATTTTCGATCATAAATTAATTAATACCCCTTCCCTTTTCTTACCCATCAACATTATTGTTCTAAGAAAGTTTAAAGGATGTTTCTTTGGGACCATCTAACATATTAAGGATCACGGGTTGTTTACAATTGCTTTTCTAACGACTAGGCCTATCTAATAAATCGAACAAACACGAAATCTGCATGTTTGGTTCGCTAACTTAAAAATCGAGTTTTAATTGAGTTTAAATTGGGCCTAGTGTGAACAAAATTTTGAGCACAAAATAAATTTTGGGCTGATTTTGAATTTCATGATCAGATTCAAGTAGAAATTCGATCTATTGACAAGCCTAATCTTATTATTGCCATTCTATCTGAGCCTATTTTTGCCACGACATACAATTGGTCATAACACCTCTCATTGAATTTGGGACTGCCTTCAGCAACATTTTTCGCTGCAATCTATTGCAAACGTTACTTGTATCCATTTCCAGCTCATGTCTATTCGCAGTGATCTAGTATTTGTCGTTCTTCGTGATCTTGGCTCGGATTATGCCATCATTGTCACTGCAATCTTAAACTTTCCTCCGCTGCTGCTTTTCCGGATCTTCAGGCTCATCTCCTTTCATTTGAGGCACAAATCAGTGTATCCTGGCCAGCTCCACAAACTGCCTTTTTTGGTCTGGACCGAAGCTTGATCTACTAGGACCCAATTTGTTCCGACTCTGGTGATAAATGATACATTTACATGGGAAGGTTCAAAGTTGAGACCTTCAAATTTGATCGGATACTTCATGGGGTGCTCAAATTTTGAATTCTTGATTAGTTGAACTATTTTTTGGCCACTAGTATATCAAAAATGGTGTAGTCGTTCATTCACATTAATAATGTTTTTCCCCAGAGTATTGTTTTATTTTACTTATAGTACCTATTAAATTTATGAAAATACTACAATGTATGGAGCGGTTAAAAAATTTCTAATTGTGCAATTAGAAGTTAAACATGATGACATGAGAGTAAACAAACAAAAAACAATGTACTAACTGTTACGAAAATTAGACGCCACAAATCTTCAATTAAAATCATGGATTACAAATAATAAAAAGAAGAAATCATATACAATCGAAATTATTTGAGACAAAAAATAAAATCAATTGCCCAACACGAAAAATTAAATAATATCGACAAACTACCCCTACATCAAAGAGAATGGTTTATAAAACAAGTGAGCAGATCAACACAAAATTAAATACTACAAAAGCTCTCAGTTGGACACTTAGGCCTCGTTTGATTCAGGTATTAGAGTAACTGGGATTAATAATACCAATACCTTGTTTGATTAATGCAGTATTAATACTGGGATATCTCATACTGATGTTAATATCATGTTTGATTCTATAACTTGTATACGGGATTATATTTTGGACTAACAAAAAAAAATGATTTTTTTTAAAAAAATTAAAATAATAATAATATAGTAGTAGAGTAGTGGCATTTTTGAAAATATTATAGTAGTAATGACATTTTTGAAAATATATGGTTCATTTTTCTTAATCCTGGATAAACAATACCACTTCTCCCTGATATTAAATTATACCACAAAGAGTGGTATTAAGTTAGTACTGGTATTAATAATCCCAGCACATTTGTGCGAATCAAACAAGGTATTATAAAAAAAGTGATATTAATAATCCCATACCACTTTTTAATACTCGAATCAAACGAGGCCTTAACTTCTAATTTTCTTGCACCACTGCTCTTTTAATTCTCTCTCAGATAGCACATAAATTCTGCTCGACGTATGCCCTCTAAACCTTTATTTATACAAGAGCTTAAGTTCGACAAAATAAAAAAGATTAAGGAAACAAGTTCCACAGCCTTGAATTAAGTCCTAAATGTGTAGAATGCAAAATTCCTTTTTCTTTTGCAAATCATAGCTGGCAAGCAAGGCAGAGTGAGGAATTATACTAAATTAATAGATTTTTTAGAATTTTTTGTATATACTTTAATAAGGTCAAAATTAAAATATTATATTAAGATATTTAATATCATATACGTTAAAAATTAAAATAACATATTTAGTTATAATATTTTCATTTGAGACTTCATATTTTGAAAACATTGAACCATATCTTCATTATTAATAACTTTAAAAATATATTTCTCAATATATTTTACGGAGCAATCATTTATGAGATCATATTTTAACCGATTCTAAAGATTAGAGCAATTTGATGATTGAGAACCGAAAATAAAAACTAGAAAAAAATAAATAAAGAACCATAGATAAAGACCATAAAACAAAAGACAAATAGACCAAATAACAAAAGAGAACCACCGTAAATAAATAATGTGTTTTTAGCTTTCAAGTCTATTAATAACCTTCAAATACAAACCTATGCCTTGTACTTTTATTTTTTATTGCATGTACACCCCTCCGCCACTTTCAATGTTCCCCGCCCTAAATACAACTTCAACTCCTGCACTTACACACACAACCACTCCCGCCCCCTAATTAAACATAGCATACCTAACAAAAAAGTCCAGAACCTCGTGTGGGCCGGTGGCCCCCCTGACCCCGTGCGTCCGCCCCTGCTGGCAAGTGAATATTGACGGACTAGGAATTCTTGGTTTTTTCCCACATAATTCTAACACTAATTGCTACCATTATTATGTAAAGATCTCAATTTTATGAGTTACTTGCACTTTGCCCCCTTAACTGTTACGCTAATAACACTTTATCATATGAACTACCAATGTTAGCAATTAATGCCACAGACTATTCAAGTTGTTGTAATTTACCCATTTTTGCTAACAGGGTTAAAGTTTTAAACAATTTAGGGCCTAAACATAATTCTTGATAAATGAGGGCATAAATGTAATTTTGGATCTTCTGATAATATTTGTATTTGTATATGTACATGTAAATGTAGAGAGGTAGAGATAGAGCCAAATTTAAAAAATAGAGCATAAGTCTTACTCGTGTCTCTCGCGTTTCTCTTTTGTTGCTAGAGCCGAAGTGGAAGACGAGTTAGGCTTTGCCGGTGGTTCGTTTTTGCTGATTTCATCAGTATTCTCATTGTTGTTTTTGCTTTTGTCTCTCTAAATTTTCAATGGGGTTCTATTCAATTTGAGGGCTCGAGGTATATTTTTTTTAGGTGGCAATTTAATAAGGTTATTGGGTTCTTTCAAGGGGTAATAGAAGGCTTCGATTTAAAGGGACAAACATCACCCCAGAGATGAACCACTCTTGACGAGGCATACGGTGAAGACAGAGGATATGCTATTGATAATGCATGTTGTTGTCATTTGTCATCGACCTTAAAACCAATAGAAAATCAAGCAAAATATGAATTTGAGTCTACTGGATTATTGGGCAGTGACCGCTTTGAGATTGGCAAGTGGGAAACAATAAAGCTGAAGAGTATATATAATTGAAAATGTATTCTTTTGCAATTTGAAGCACAATAAAACCATCTCTAACCCTTGAATCAAACAAAATAAATCAAAAATTTAGATAGAGAAAGGCGAAAGTAGCAATGAGAATGTCGATGAATTCAGCAATTGTGAACCAATGGCAAATCGGAACTCGTCTAGCTACCACTTCAGCTTTAGCAACGAAGGAGACACGAGAAAGACTTGTGCTCAGTTTTTTAAATTTTGCTCTCTCTCTCTCTCCACATTTCCATATACATATATTATCAAAAGATTCACAATTACATTTATGCCCTCATTTATCAAGAATTACATTTAGACCCTAAATTGTTTAAAACTCTAACTTTGTCAGCCAAAATGGATAAATTATAACAAATTGGATACTTGTAGCATTAATTACCAACATTGGTAGTTCATATGATAAATTGTTAGTATAATCACAGTTGAGAGGAGCAAGGTGAAATTAACCCTAATTTTATTGTAAATCATTCTAATCAACACTGCCATACAAATCATTACAAGAATGAATATCGAAATGAAGAAACAAATCAAAATATTCGAAGACTCGTTAATTCGATAATTGATGAGTATTTAGGATTTATGTAAATCTTTTTGATTGATCACTCTCTATATATAGCTCAAATATTGATCATGCATCATGCATCATACATCGTATATATTTTGCTAAATTACAATTTTTTATGATTTTGAGACTTATAATTTATCAAAACTATCCATAAATGTTTTAATGCTTAAAACATTATTTTAATATTCTTAAACATGTTTAACACATCTTTTTTGAAAACAAGCATGGTTAGGACATGTTTTTTTAACCTACTTACATTTTCAAGCAAAAATGTTCATTTTCGCATATTTTATATTCATTCAATTTTTGTGCATCTTCAATCTAATGGTCTAATGGAAGCCTTCCTGAATTTAGATCATTTTCAAATTTGGATAGTATCTAGATGACATCTTATTGTACAACATATCCAAATTTCATTATAATCTAACAGCTAGATTATGAGATATGATCAAAAACAAATTAGACAAATCATGATGTCCCAAACAGGCTCTTGTTATTTGGTGAAAAAGTAGGCAACTGTTATTTGGAAAACAGCTAGACCACTGTTATTTAGAGAACAAGCCACTGCGTGTTATTTGGAAAACAGCTAGACCACTATAAAATGAGCTTGAGGGTTTAGTTTACAAAAAACAAAGCTTTTCAAATCTCTTATAACATCTATTTAAAAACAATCAAAAAATTTTGAGCTAAAAATCATTTATATTTTATATTGATCATATCGTTCATCTTGAGTTATATTTGTTAATCAATCTTGATAACTCTATTGTGAGCTTCAATTTTTATCTTTTACAAACACTTAGTGAAGTACACCAAACAATATTCATTATTTCTTTGTGAGAGGTTTTTTTTATAGATTGGTAAGAAGGATTTCTTGTGTAAAATGTAGTAATAAAAATCACACTTGTTGAATATAGTTTGAAGAATTACACTTGTATTGTATTTTGATCTTCACCCGTAAGAAGATTGATTAGCAAAATTTATCGAGTACCAACATCGGGCGAGAAAGAATATATGATGGGATACCGAAACGTGTAAACAAAATGTTTTTGGATTTATGGTTTAATCTCTCTCACTCATACTCTTTATTTATTGCTCTACATATTGTTTAAAAGTTTTTTTAATTTATTTGATTGATTTGTTGATTAACTTAGTTTATTTTTTAATTTCCTTTAATTTGCCGTAAACCATATTCACACGCATAACCCCTCCCCCCACTTATTTCCTACCAAGAAAAACCTATTTTTATATTTTTAATTTGGAAATTAAATAAATTAAACGATGTAAATACAAGAAAGAACTTGTTCATAGAAAATACATGTGAGTTTCAACGTTAAAAAATCAACCAACCTACTTTTAATAAATTTTAGAAAACTAATTTCCAATTTTAATATGCCACTAGATAAGATTCTAATAATTGTTCTAAGGCTAAAAAAATAATAACAAGATAAAAGCAAGCATTTCATGAATTGCTGCTCAAGAAAAACACAATGACCAATACCCCTCCTATGATCAATTTGATTCGGAGCTCCCTTAAAAATTAATCATCCATCTCGAAACATAATTTATATATCTTTAAGAAAGAACAACAATACACCAACTTCGAAATTACAATGTGAAGGAGATAGAAAACATCACTTTATTAAGAAAAATATCTCTAGTTTGATTCTTAATTAAAAAGTTTAGTTTAAAATCTCAAACCTTATTTTTCAAGGATCTCGAGAGCTTCCACATCACAAGTATCAAAGAAATTCACTACACCATTTGGCAGTATTTGTAACGGATTTTTTTTTAGGTTTATAATGGATCAAGTCCGTTACTGCTCTATAACGCGCTTAGTCTGTTACTAATATAAAATATGTGTTACTAATGCAAATAATATTATTTTAATATTTTTATATCCTTTATTTTAAATAACTATCAGACAAAAAAAAATCGTGTAACAATTAATCCGTTACTTCCAATGAAAAATAAAAAGATAAAAAAAGAAAAAAGTTGAAATCCCCCGAATAAAAAAATTCGTGTAAGTTTTTTAACTCCTTACCGCTTAATTTTTTGCCCTAAAAATTGAAATCCCCAAAATATTTCGTTCTCTTCTTCCTCAGCTAGCTAGCCGTCACTCATCTCCTTCCATAAACCGATGGCTCACATATCTCCTCCCGCCGTCCGCCTTGGCTCGCTCGCTCTCTCTAGCCTCCTTTACTCTCCTCTTTGTCTTCTCAGTATTATCAAAACCCTAACTCTCACCGCTGTGGTTCATCTGCGTCATTTATCTCCGCCGGTGGTGCGCTCTCTTTACATCTAGTCATTGGGTGCATCTACTATCACTCCGTCTCCATCTCCGTCGGTGATCTGTTATCCTTTTTTCCGTCCGCCGATGTATCTCCACCATCACTGTGCTCTCCTTCATACTCCAAGCTTCAAGTAATATATGTAAATTTTAAACCCTATGCTTTAGTTATGGTGATTTGATTTGGGGAAATTTTAAGCCCTAAGTAATTTTTAACAGTAATAACAAGTACTTAAGATTAGAAGAACATATATCCTTTTAAGTTGTTGAGTCTGAGATAAATGGAAAAGGGTAAAGAAGTTAATTTGCTTTTCTTTGGTTTACAGTGAAGATCATTTATATATATTCAAGGGGAATCAAGCACTCTTGGTCCAATCACTAATATTATTAGTTTTGGTTATGTACCTTCTTGTTTATGAAGAATTTAATTATTATGAGGATTTGCTTTCTTATTTATTTTTGGCATTGTTGTTACTTGTTTTTCTTATCATTTTTCATGTTATTATCAATCAGAGCCTTAATTTCATATAAGTTTGTTTAATTTCCCAGAAAAAGTGCTAATTTGTTCCTCTCCTAGTTCTAAAAATTAAATGGTAGAGACCTATTTCCTGTGTTTATTTTATCTACTTTGCAATGTACCTGTAAAGCATTAGCCTCTATTGTAAGGACAGGCTTGGTTCTCTGAACCTAAAATCCCTATATGTTGCTCTTTCCACGCTAGTAGTGAAATGTTAAGCCATTTGAATTTGTTATCCCACTCTGTCTGAGTTGTGTTCTTTGGTACTCGTAACATGTGACTTTTTTAGCTGTCATCTTTCTTGAATTGATTACATAGTTATAGAAGAGAATTGCATCTGCATTTATTTTCTAAATAATGCATTGAGTTGCTGGAAGTAATCCTATCAACCTGCAGATAATTGATGTGAAATCGCTTATGAAGAAATACCAAAATGATATTCGCTCTTTAAAGGAGGAGTCATAACAGTTAAAGAAAGGTATTGTTCCAGTTCCTTAGCTGAAAAATACCGATGGAGATGATCTTGTGGTCCTAAAACAAAAGGTACCCTTTTGGTAAGTTCACTTTCACTAATACATTTTCTCTTCTGGGCTTCATCTTGATATATAACTGTAATGTATGTATATATGTGTGTAGAGGACTAGAGGAATATTAGGCTAGACCAAGTTTGTATCTTAGGAAATAAATTTTCGTAGTATTACAGTGTGTTTTTAAAAAGAGGAATATTGGCTTGTAAGGATGTCTTATTCCCAGTGCTCTTTCAAAAAGAAAAATTAGAAGCAGCTTTTAGTAATATAGTGCTAATATAATTTCGGAATGAAGATTTGATAAAAAGATTTGTCGATAAAGTTGGGGAGAATGTGTAAAAGTTGAGAACTACTTTGATAGTTTAGTTTGCCTTTCAAATTAGTGGAAAGCCTACAGTATATATATGGAAATAAAGTGTTGTTTCCATTCATTACCTATAATTGTATTTTAAAGAGAGTAAGATTATGCTTAGTTTATTAAAAATTTGCTCCAGTAAATACTACTTTAAGATAAAATAATTTATCCCTGTTTACTTGGAATTTGACAAGATGAAATTGCACTACTTTTTGATGTGGACTTAATTTGCATCAAAATGTATAATTGGAAGTAAATAACAACCTTCTCATTTCCTACACCGTGTTTGAATATATAAGGCTAACAGAAACACTAATCAAATACATTGTCTTGCATTTATTATTTCAAACTAAAGCTCTGGTAACATTTTTATGTAATTACGTACAACCAAAATAAGAGTAGAGTTAAGTTTATAGATGCCACTGCTACTCCATGCAATCTACCTCAGTTTATATTACAAACTGCATAGCAGTTTGGTGTGAACGCTACCTCATTTTTACAGTGCAAACTACATCATTTTTAGGTGAAAAATGCCTTGTTTACTCTTTTGAGAGCCTGTGATTTTTTTCTGTACTTGTTTCCCTATTCTTCCTCTTCTACTTCATCTCCTTGTTTACTCTTTTCTATCTTCTCCTAATGTCTTTACAGTTAGGCTATCTTCTTCTAAAATGCTCCACAAAACTAGCTGAAGCACGAGGGACAAATAACTGTAGACTAATTGATGCAGAATAAGGGAAATTTCCAAGTGTATTTGTGTTTTATTTTGATGTATTTGTATTTATGGAGAATTGTTTAGTATTTCTTTTTTTTTTGGTAATTAGGATTACTGCTTTGTATAGCGTAATTAGGATTATATTAAGTAATTATCTTATTAAGCTTATTTAATTATTTTATATTAAATTAAGGTTTTCCAGGATTTCCTAAGTAGATTATGAATAAGCTTGTAATCATCATTATTTTTAGAGTTGAATATCATTTAATTAAGCATGTGTGCATAGGGCTTTTGAGCCACCAACTGTGGGCATCTTCTTGTTGCCCGTTTCCTCATCCTATTATATTCTATTGTTCGGGATTTGGGCTCCGCTTTGATCATGAACGTCTTATAGTTTGATGGGAGAGAGAGTAGCCTTCTATTTTCATACTTTTCAGCCCTATAGCAGCTGTAGTTCGGTGTTACTGAATTCTTAGTGTATGTTCTGATTACCAGTAATTTTATGTTTAATCTTCTGTTATTTAGGCTAGAATTAGTTTAATTGAAGATTTAGAGCTCATTGCTCTAATTGTTTGGTATTTAGTATTAAGTGTGTTTTCTTCGTCTCATTAATGTAGTGACTATTGATTTTTAAGTTGCCCTTTTAGTACTCTCTCTCCCCACTCCCTCTCTCTCTCTCATGCTTCATATATCTCCTCTTTTATGTGTATATCTCTTTTGGCTTGGCTAAACTCGTTTACGGTCCTAAACACTGTAAACCAAAGAAATGCCAGAATACTGAGTTGTTCAAGGTTGGCTTGGCTAGACTCGTTTACGGTCCTAAACACTAGTTCTTTATGCTTCCTCGCTTTTTTTTAAGGTATGTATCCTCAATTACTAATTTTTGAGGAATGGCGTATGTACTTGGGTTATTTGAGGAAAAAAAATGCCAATAATTTTGTTGTGAGCTGTACCTCCCTGTATTTACTGATGATCATGTTTACTTTAATTCTTGTATGCAGCTGATGGTTTAGGTCATGGTGTGGCACATGCTGTCTTTTTCTGCGTTAGCCTCTTAACCCCAGCTTTTGGTCCGGCTACTTATTATGTGGACAAGTGCTCACAAATGCCATTATTTCTTGTCTCTTGTGAGTTAAAACCTTTCTTACAAGTTCTTTATATTATTTATACCTGAACCGAAAAATTGTTCCAAAGTTCATATTGGTCAACCACTATTCTATAATATATTTCACAATAAAAAACTAATTTATTTTTTTTGGTTTGACGGTGTTCGTGTTGTAACTTGCAGCAATTATCACTCTCGTATTTGTCACAATCCACACTTTCTCGATGGTCATTGCATTCAATGGATATGCAGAACGTATTAAAGTGGACCCATTGTTCGTTCCCATTGTTCACCTGGTTTTGGGATTGTTGGTGAGTAATGCTTCCTTTTCTTCAATCAAGTTTTGTGTTCTCTATCTCATTTACATATATACACGTATAAAGAGGACGGTCCACTCTTTAAGAAAAGTACCTTTCATTTTGAGGAATAAATGGATGATTTTTTTCATGGAACTCAGTAGAAATGATCTCTATGATGAGTAGACTATCTCCACCCAATTTCACCAAAAGATTCAAATTAGAAGTGGGCGAGATGATCATGTAACGGCCAAAAATGAACATGCATATTAATCTTTCATTACACTGGCCTAAAATTCAGTCATTTAGTTAAAAGATTTAACTAGTCTTAGGCCCTATTTGGTTTGGGTTGAAGTTCTCTCTTGGGTGAAATACTATTTTTTTTTATTACTTTCAAGTTGAAACTCTCTATACACCCCCCCCCCCATTTTCCTTCCATGTGAAAAGTATATTCCACTTTAACCAAACAGTGCCTTAGAAAAGCCTATAAAAGAAAAGATAAAAAGAAATTTAGAGAAGTGAAATATTTTTATATTTGAGTAATTCATCATAATATAAGTTCTCTGATTATTATTTTCTTTTGCAGACACTAATAAATATATCTTGTATCTGGAAGGTGCATTATCGAACTCCCACTTCTATATTTCATGGCGATAGTGACCTTATTACACTGTGGGAAGATGGTATGGTGGAGATTAACCGAAAACGAAAGCAGGCAGTCGACTACCACCGGTACCAGCTCACTAGTATTGTAAAAAGCCTTTTCAAGTTGAAAAACAATTGAATACTTTTTTGCTTTTAGTTCTCAACATTTTTGCGGATCCTAGATATAAATGCTTATTCTGTTAACCATTTCTCCTTTGTAATCACTAAACAAAGACATTATGTTCTAACTTCTAATGACATGATGGTATTTTATATTTTGACTTGGACATTTTGGTTTTAGTATGTTTGATGTATGGTTGGCCATCTTTGGTAACTTATATTTGTGGATGGGCATATTTTTGTAAGAATATTTGGTTGGTTTTTTGGATTAATATTGGTTTGTTGGTTTTTGGATGTATATTGCTTTGTACAATACCATTAGATAATAAAATAGGAATTTGTATTGTGTGTGCTAAAACTGGTTGCATTTACAGCTACATGAATTTGTATTGTTCTATACAGGGATAATGGACAAAAAAAATAAAAATAAAAATAAATCGGCACTCTGTAACGGCTATAAACCGTTACAAATATGTAACGGTTTTTCTATTAGTAACGGTTATATTTTGTTAAAAACAATCAAAGCTGTAATTACCTATACGTGCCATTTTAACGGTTGTTCAATATTTGTAACGGATTAAATTCGTTACTAAAATTAGTATTATAATGGATTGGTAATGTATTTAGTCCGTTACAAATTTATTTTTTGTAACGGATTTTGATTAATTTTAGTAACTGATATATCCGTTACTAAAGTGTTTCCCACGCCTAATTAGTAACGGATTTTTTGTGTTAGAAACATTTTTTCTAACGGATTAAGTCCATTACAAAAGGGTCATTCTGGTGTAGTGATTTTATCAAAAATAACACACACACACATATATATATATATAATAAGAACTTAGTAATCTACAACAAATATATAAACGTGAGGCTTCATTTCTCTAATTGAATTCGAAGATTAGTCTTTGAGACAAAATAAATATAATCGCTACATAGATAATTAATTGATCTCCAATCTTTAAGTGAGAAATTAGAAGTACAAGAATGTCTTCTAAACATTAGAGCATCTCTAACAATGCTCTCTATTTTAGAGAGCATAATCTATAAAATAGAGAGTAATTTTTGAAATAGAGAGCTCAACTTAATGACCAACTCCAATAACACTCTCTATTGCAATAGTTTATCAATTTTTTTTATCTTTTTCAATAAAATTATTTAGATGAACAAAATTAAATGAGAGAAAAAATAAAAACCACAAATATATTATTAATTTATTAAGTAGAGAGCCAAAAAGGCTAGTTAAATTTGGAGAGCCAAATGAAGCTCTCTATTTTTATTAGCTATTATGGCTAATCTCTTGGAGCATTAATTTAATCATTCCACTCTTTATAATAGAGAGTATGAGGGCAATAGAGAGTCTATTGGAGATGCTCATAATTCTCAATAATACCTCACAATATTTTCTCCTCGCAATAAAAACTCAAGTTAAAATAAAAAATAAGTTGGGGCATGCAATAACCCAAGTCGTTAAGCCGAACCACTGCCTTCCTCTTCTTTTCTTTGAAGAGAGAAGGTTAGCCTATGGCTTGGTGGTTGATATATATATATATATATAGTATTAAATACAGAACATGCATGTAATGCATGTTTTATTTTAATATACCGGTAAAATTTAATATGAAAATAGTTTTTGCTTAGTAGTTAAAAATTGTGTTTACAACATTTAAGTCGTATGCTCGAGCCCAATTAATTATAGATTTTTGCAATATAAAAAGTCTAAATTATTAAAAAAAAAATATTGATAAAGTTGGAATGTGCTTTTGAGTTAAAAAAAAAAAAAGGAAAAGCCGTTTTTTCAAAAAATTAAAATTGTGAAGAACTTATAGTTGAATAAGGTGAGTGGCGGAGAAAAAAGCTGCGAGTACTTCGAGTTGAATTAGTGTGGTTAGTTTTAATTTTTCAGTGTCCATTACTTCAAGAAGAAGAACAAAGAATTTGGGATTGATTAGACGGTTAAGAAGTGTGGTAAGTTGTAACAGACTAACATTATCTGCATTCTCTTTTCTTGAACACTTAGACCTCGTTTGGTTTACAAAAAAAAAATTAATTCTTTCTTATATTTTTCATGAAAGTAGGAAACTAAAATTTTTGTTAAGTTTTCTTTCTTGTATTTAATAAAAAATAAAAAAAAACATTTATGTAGGGATATGGTTGTCCAAAATTTTTGTCATAAATGATAGAAAATCACAAGAGAAAATTAATCCCCTAGATTTTGAGAGGAATGATTTTACCCCTACTTTTTTCCTTGTCGAAAAAGTATTTCCAAAATTTATGCTTACCAAACAAACAAAGGAAATAAAAGACTTTCCTTTTTCTGAGTTTTCAAATTTGTAAACCAAACGAGATTTTATTTCTTATCCACCATTGTAAATAAAGAAAAATTATGTAAATATATAATAATATCCCACCATTGGTCGAATGGAATTCTTTTTTTCAAAACAATAAATATATTTTAATTTGACATTAAGAAAAAGAAAATTTAATAATGAGATGGCAAATTTTATCTTTACCATCATATGTATTATAGTTTAAATATAATTTATAATCATACATTACATATATATGAGTTTTGAGTGTGAGTATTAATAAATTATAATACTCTCACCATTCTCCAAAAAATACATAACATAATTTTATGAAAAGTGTTTAAATTTGTGAACAAAGATTAATCATTTTTTTTTAAAAAAATAAAATAAAATTCTATAAAGTGGTCTAGTAATTTATTGGAGGAAATTAATTTATTTAGCGAAAAATTTTATATTTAAAATATTTTAAGTGTAAGTTGTTGAAAAGAAAAAAAAAAAAAAGGAAAGAGAAATAAATGGGAAGGGGACACCTGTAGCTTTCCATAAATCTGGTAAGGCCACCCGTCTTTTCTTCAATAACGCAAACACTTCTTCGTTCCTTTCCCCCAAATCAAATCAAAACAAAACTCTTTCTTCTTTCGTAAATTTTCTCCACGTTCATTCTATTTCTCTCCCCTTCTTTCTCTCTCTATATATATCGTTAGGGTTTTGAAAATAGTCTGATCTGATCTTATCTGATATTAAAAATCAGGCAAATGTACTCGTGGAAACAAAAAATCGCAGACAAGCTCTCTCATCTCCTCTCGGTTTCCCCTTCCTCCACATCTCCGACCTTCAATCAACCTCAGGTACTTTCTCATTTGCTTTCGATTCAATTTCTTCTTATATATATATATGTATGTATACAAAATAAATGTGTTATATTATTATTCGTAATTGTTATTTTGTTTTTGCACGTAATTGGGCTCCTTTTTGCTTAACTTATAGCTATCGTTGCATCTTCTGCATATGTATTTTTGTCTGGAAAATGGATCTGCTTTCGTTTTCTATTTTGTTTCGTTTTCAAGAAGCAATGTAATTTATGAGGACGTGTGATTTGGTAATAATGTTGTTTCAAGAAAGGATGAACTATTTGTCGGCGTGTCGGTGATTGCTAGCTATTAGCTAATAATGTGCAAAATTGCGTTTCAGAGATTTTGATTTGTTATCAGAATAGAAGTTGTTAAAGTTAAGCTATACAATCGTCTAGATTTCATTCCTTGATGATGTGGTGGTATTATGAACTGTTTGTCGGTGATTGCTAGCTAATAATATGGAACAATGCGTTTTAGTGATTATGATTTGTTATGAGAACAGAAATCGATAAATTTAAGCTATGCAATCGTCTTGATTTCATTCCTTGCTGATATGATGGAATTATTAGCTTGACGAGTTACAGTTACAATTACAATTACTGATCAAGGAAAAAAACTACATTTTTTCTCGTGTTCGTGCTTACCTAAATGCCTAATCTCCTCCCTATCTGACAATACCTTTGCGCAATTAAACTGATTATGAATGTTGTGTGTGGAACTTGAACTACTAGTGATTCTAAAACGTATTATTTTATATATGGATTTCCAATTCCAGTATTGATAAAATTCATGTGGTTTTGACTCTTCAGTTAGTTTTAACTGTCAGAATCCTGATTTACAATCAAATTTACTAAAGATCTTTTTACCTTTAGTTTGATTAATCAAAACATCTTTTATTGGGATAAAATAACCATCAAACACTTATTGTTCATTTAAGCGTTTGTAATTTATTACCATTCTTGCTTTTCCTCTTTTTATTTTAATATTGTTTCTTACCATAAAAAGGGTATTATTTTATGTAAATGCATGTATTTATGTATTTAGGTATTGGACTAATGAAGTCACAACTTTACTCGTTACTGTTTGCTTGCTAAGGCTATGCATCTTCGTACTTCAAATGATTGAATCCCAAGAGTAGGCATTGGCCTTTTGAATCAGTTAATGATGATTCAATTTTTGGGTACTGAATGTTTTGTTTTTGTTTGTTTGGAGAATCTCTGTTGTTTTTGCGTTGTTATGTTCTGTTTGTGTTTGTAGTTTCTAGCTTAAGTAGTTGTTGTGAAAAGAAAAAAGACGGTCTTAGTCTGGGCTAGCTGTTAATTTGTTATCTCCATTTCTTTTTACCTAATGGATTTTGTAACACTAGGTTTCTAAATGTGTAGGCCAGGCCATACTCTAAGGAGGGTAAGTCTCTGTCTTCTGTATTTTCCTTCTTTCTCCCCTCAACAAGCGATGGGTTAATATCAAACAGGCATCAAAATGATATCAAACCAATTCAATCCCATCCTGTTAGATGGAATGGTAAAAACTTCTCATGGCAAGAAAATCTTTGGAAAATTATGCAGAATGTGATCGCGAATATGAGAAGAGAGAAAGCCCAAATCAAAATGGCGTAGATGAAAATTACTTCTCTTTAAGGGTCACAAAATGTCAAAACATGAGAATTTCAGATTCTCGCGAAGAATATGAAGACTTTGGCTCTGCAAGGAGTATTGGCGGTTGTGAAATCTTTGTAGATGCCACTGATGGACATAGTTTTGAGAAGTCCATGCCCAATCTCACTGATGATTCTCTTTTCATATCTTATGATTTGTATGAGTTTTTCCAGTCGTCACTTCCCAATATAGTGAAAGGATGCCAGTGGGTATTGTTGTACAGGTATATTGACTTTAATTTGCGGTATACAATGGAAGTGCTCTTGTAATGCATTTAGATTTTGATATATTTTGTCTGCATTAAAATGAAGGGCAGTACAAGAAAACATGGGATATCACTTCGCACACTTATTCGTAGGAGTGCTGATCTTTCTGGTCCTTGTTTGCTCGTATGTTCTCACATTAATATTCTAGCGACAGCTTTTATATTAGTATTCTTTGAGTTTGAGAATTATGATACCTTGAACTCTTTAACACGGATCATTTTTTACATCTAGATCACAGGAGATAAGCAAGGTGCTGTATTTGGTGGGATGCTGGATTGCCCCCTGAAACCTACTGCCAAGAGAAAGTATCAAGTAAGTTTGTGATACTGTTGTTATGAAATGGTAAAGGAAATTGGCATGCACATGTGACCACTCGTACATATTTCTCATTCTTTCATTGTCTTTGTAGTCAAAGCGGGCTTTGTTTTAACTTTTTCATCATTTTCAACAGGGAACAAACCAGAGCTTTGTGTTCACAACCATATATGGTGAACCAAGGCTATTTAGACCAACTGGTAAGCATCTCTTCTACATATGTACCAACACAACAAATGCTCTAGTTGGGAATATGATGGCAATTGAATTGGGTTTGTAATACAGTTTTATTTTCTACATGTAACTTTACAGAAAGGAGTCTACAGCTACTGCTTGTCTGTTTTCATCTCCTGCGGTATTTGGAGTCCAATCTTAACTACTCCCTTTGTCTCAAATTAGGAGTCCCACTTTAATTTTTTCTATGTCTTAAATGAAGAGCCCTGTTTTGAAAACTAGAATATAAATTGAAATAGGCGAAAATCAACCGTTTATGGCATAGCTGATGCTTAAGTTGATATCATTCATTTTCTCTCCCACCTTTTGGGGAGTAAAATTTTAACGTTCATAACAATTCTTAATATGTTTGACTTTCAAGCTGGGACTCTTATTTGAGATGTATGGAGTCAAATATATTGGTGTTTAACTCAAATTGTTTAAATGTGGTCGTATAGTTGAAAGTGGTCAACATAAAATGCCTTGAAATTTACAGTTACCAGATCAACGGCACATCAAATATTTCCCCGCCTCTCAAAATTTACAGTTATCCAACACATACGCAGACACGTATAGTTATTAGCATGTTCTGTTTTGGTTAGTTGCTTACTCATGTAATATATATATATATATATATATAATAGGATAATTGCTTTTTCTAAGTTGTTCAAAATTGACTTGCATTTTGTGGTAATTACTGTTGCAAATACTTTCAGCTTTCTCTTTGCAGAACTTTGCAACATAATATAATTGTAGATATATATATGACGAAGTTTTGAATTTTGATTCTTAATTGTATTCACTGTCTCACTGTTATGCTGTTAATGAGGGAAGGGAAAAATGAACTAACATATCAACGAGGTTAATACCTTTAACCATGGATGCTCCTGTAATTCAACATCAATGTCGACACTGACAAAAATGTTGATATGCATTTCTTTGTTAGGACAATCTTATTTAGTTCGCATTGAGTGTCGTTTGGGACAATTAAAACGTTGCTTTCTTTTGGGGTAACGTCTCTCTATCGGGCACCTCATGTTTATCAATTTAGCAGATTCTGAATTAGTCCTCCTTGCAAATGTCTTGTATACTGACGCAAAAAACATCAATAGGCTGCTATATCATTTGACGTGACATTGCTCCTGTTTTATGTAATTAGGTGCCAACCGATATTTCTACATGTGTTTAAATGACTTGCTAGCACTTGGAGGAGGTGGAAGTTTTGCTTTATGCATGGATGGAGATTTGTAAGTTTCTCTCGCAAGCAATTAATGCTTTTGTATCTTTTTTCAAAATTAGAATTAATCAGTGTTTCACATAACCTGTATGTTTCTTCCCAAAATGATAGAGTAATAATTGTAAATTTTTCTCTCATGATGCGTATTTCTATGACAAGGTTAACTGGAAGTAGTGGAGCTTCTGAAACATTTGGGAATTTATGCCTGGCTCATAATCAAGAATTTGAATTGAAGAACGTTGAGGTAATGTTCAGTTCATCTAACCACTTCTTGTTATTAAGTTCCACTTACTGTGTTAATACATCATATATATACACACATATATACATCATCACTTTTCATTATTCATATGCTGCTTTTACCCCATTTATTAACTCATTTATTGGTTTGTTTTCCTTGGCGTGGGGGCAATGGATGTTAGTGTTTTTTTAAAAACCAAGAAAGTCAAATAGTGACTCTTAATTTGGGCCAGGGGCGTGTTACCATTCCCTCCTTTCAAGTTTCATTTCCTCACTTTTCCTTCTTGGGTGTTCCAAAATATAAATCATCTTCCGAGTTTTGGAGATTGATGTTGAAAATATTTGTTTTCATCAATGTTCTAAAAATTGCTAGTAGGTCCTTGGTCAGCGAGGTGGAGACCAGAGACTAGGGGATTTATCGCACAAACAATTTTTCACTGCAAATATTATTATTAGTAATATAATACTAATAAAACACAAGAAATCATACCACACTTTTCAAAATGACATTAATTCTCCAAACATCCACTGACATGAATATCCAAAACAAAAGAAACAAGTTCAAACCCCATAACACCTAAAGAGAATATCAAAAAACATTATTTCAAACATAAAGTGCATATAAAAAACAAAATAAACAAGTTCAAACCCCATAATCCCGGCTAGCCGATTAATCCCTGACTTTTTTCCGCTTAATTCCTGACTTTTTCCGATTGTTTCCCGATTTTATTTAAACCCAATTTTCTACAAAGACTAGGCCTAGTCTCCAAGATCTCCAGCCGACTATGAATTAATCCTGATTTTTAAAACGCTGGTTTTCGTACCATGGGTAAATTCATTGAGTG
Organism: Lonicera japonica; assembly: GCA_021464415.1. Classification (NCBI taxonomy): domain Eukaryota; kingdom Viridiplantae; phylum Streptophyta; class Magnoliopsida; order Dipsacales; family Caprifoliaceae; genus Lonicera; species Lonicera japonica. Next base: position 42,934,066 of record CM038468.1, read on the forward strand.
CTAGGAGCGAAATTGGTGCCACAAAATTACCTTATTTGGAAAAAGTGGTTAAGCTCAAATTAACATTCACATGCTCAGCCCGTTCTTTAATCACTACACCAGCCTATATTAGAGTCTCTCGTCACTTTACTCTCCTCTCTCTTATTATGTGGTACGTATGCTCCTCCCTTTCATTTTTAACACATTCTTGTATTAGCCTCACACTATCACATGTTTTGTTATTCTCCTCTCTCCAACACTTTTTTTGAGACGTGTCACATCAACCATTTCCTCTTACCCCTCACCTAATAATTGGATTTCGAAGTGGAACCACATGCTCCTCTTTCACCTACAAATCTTCAGTGGGAGTTAATGGGCCAGTGGGCGGTGAATCTCTCAACTAGCGATAACTAATAGCAAGTCCATTCCAGCCTGCAAATCTTAATAAGTTGGGACCCAATTTGTATATAGTTGTTCTGACTACTGGTTTGGGCTGTTTCACTGATTTTGGCCCAAGTTGCCAGGCCTAAATCATTGAACCCCCAAACCAAACTTTTGAATGTTTTATCCACATTTGGCCTTACTTGAACTGAACAAATAAACAAGCCATTAACGAGCCCGAGTTTGAGCTCATAAACACGCTTATCGATATAACATTATTATTTTTTTAGCATGTAATCAACATGTCTTTTAACTGAACCATTTCACGAGCTCTATTGAGCAGGTTTTTGGAAAAAACACCATCATTATATTTATGGGAATGTACATGTGGTAGAAAAATTACATCAATCCATTGAGATCTGGTATGCTACAGGTGAATATTTGCGGGTAGTTATGTTACAAGCTCCTATTGCTGGCCTACTTTCATCCCACTTTATCCCTTTCTGCTAATAACCGTTTTGGAGGATAAGAAATGGCAAGAGATGATGAGAAATGATCAAAAGTTTATCTTAAAGATTTAAATGAAAAAAATGATGAAACTTCTATCCTATTTTCCCCCTCCAAAAAGTGGGAAGAAATGCAGAGAACACAATATTTGTCCTCGTTGGTCCACAACTGTTGAGAAATAAAATTTATTCTTTATAAAATTTTCATTACCTATGTGTTTCCCATTTATGTTAAGGAATCTATTATTCCTGATAAATATAATGTTTTACGATGCACAAGAATTTATTCTATACATGAACAAAAGATTATTTGGTTATGTATATATATATTGAAAGAAAGGTCTAAGTCTCTTCTTTTTATTAATCTACCTATAAAAGCGAGGGGGATACAGCCTAAATCCTAATGTTGCGGGTGAGCTTGAACCTGGGTGAGGCCGGGCTCGGGAGGGCGCCTTTTTCAAACAGGCTACCTCACGCTCTTTAGTTATATATGACGTATCTATCTATGTACATTTTCCTTGGATTGTGAGTAGATTCAAAGCTTAAGAAAGAGAGAGCTGTGAGGGAAGAGAGAATAGAGTACTTAGAAAAAATGGGTTGCAAGTCCTCCTTTCACAAGTAAATGTAATGGAAGAGTAGGGGTGAGAATTTGTGTTTTTGCCTGACACAAGCCTCCACAACGAAAAACACAAGAAACCAAATACGACACAAATAACTGTTATTGTTAGCCTAACATGAACGTGACCTGCTTAGACACAACGCTATACGATTAAAATTGAGGCATCCTAATAGGCACATCCTAACATGAGTGGAAACAAAAAAATTTATCTCATGTAAATATGACAAGACACGATTGACATGATCAGCGCGATTAAACACAACATAACACTTTAATTTCGTGTCAACTTTGTTCCAAAATTTGAACATTACACACAACTCGACATCATGTTAAAAACTCAAGGCATGAAAAAGACGCAAACAATGATTCTCATGTCAATGTCCCAATTTCATTTGATGACATGTTTTCTTTTTGTCCAAAACATGGAGGGCTTCCTCCACAATTTGTTTTAGCTGCAATGAAACTTTTCAATGTTTGCTCGTTACAATGGCGCATCTCTTTTCTTGAATGGTCAATTATATATGTACCAAACCTTTTTATTTTCTTAGAAATTTTTTTATTTCTTCATTTATGAGTGGCTGCCACGCCACACCAACCACCGTCGAGTCGAAACTCTGTCACTTCCTCGGAGCCTCGACCATGCAACCTGAACCACCAATCTGTTGCTATCTTTGACAACTTCATTGATTGTGTATGTATGTATGTATGTGTATATATATATGCATATATATATACAGAATTTGTATGTATGTATGTATGTAAGTGGAATGGACCAGCAAAACTTACGAGTTGGGTGGGGGTGTTTTTGTATAAAAAAAGAAAAATGAAGGGTATTTTAGGTAAAGAAAACAACAGTGTCATTCTGAAAGGAAAAAGTAAGTTGTCCTTCCTTAGATTTAATTGTGGAGGGATCCCTCAAAACTCATTGCCTCTAGTAGTGAAGAGCGTATGAAGTTTCAATCCCCTTTTGTATCAGTTGGATTTTGGAATATGTTGATTTTGTTCTAAATTTTTGTTGCACCTCTTCTGTTTTGCAGCTGTGGGGTTTTACACATTCATCTCAATACCTAAGATGAGGCTGTCATTGTGAGATATGTCACTCAATTCTTTATCCTACTAAAGGGATATACTATCCAATTTCTTTATTGTTCACTATTCCAATTTGAGAGTTTTTACTGTACATGTTCTGTAACAAATCATAGTTGTGGGTAAAGTTATTGGGGATATGTTTTATTTAATTTATTCCGAGTCTAGTCAAGTACCCATTCTCTTTTTCTTTTCAAAAGTTACTTTTAGAGTATTGTTTGTTACATTGTACACATGAATTCATTTTATAAAGTAAAATGCATTTGATATGAATGTGTACAATTAGTTTTTACAAATTTGTATCAACATAACTACCTGGGAGTGGGCGCTTTCCTCCTGACAATTTCTAATCGTGTTTGTTGTCCGTTTGATTGTACCATCTTCTACAGAAGGTCATAAGTTAGTGGTGAATTTTTCTATTTCAATTCATATTTCTTTAGTATGTTTTTTCTTATATTTTACATTGCAATTGTAGATTACTTAGTTTTAGATAATGTCTTAAAAAGTTTATGTATAATTTTTAACTTATTATAACAAATTCATGATCCTAACTAGAAAAAAGTCATAAATCGTCTAGTTTGTTATGTAAGTTGTATTAGGAAAACAATTTTCAATCCTATCACCGCAGTCTACTCAAATGTCGGGTTTTATCGACAGCCTGTGGGAAAGAACCTAATCTGAAAAGGGTTTTGAGTAAAGAAATTGCAAATCTGTATTTTGTGAAATAATGATGACAAAGGAATCAAACGACATGCCATTAGCGCAATTTCAATTGAAAAATTCTTGCACAAACTCCTCGTAATCTGAAAAGGGTTTTGAGTAAAGAAATTGCAAATCTGTATTTTGTGAAATAATGATGACAAAGGAATCAAACGACATGCCATTAGCGCAATTTCAATTGAAAAATTCTTGCACAAACTCCTCGTGATCTCTATCATTTCATGATTTCATCTCCATCAAACCCTTTGCCAGACCATTGTGCAATCCCCTCTGCAGATTCTAGGGCATAAATGCCTCCCTGCAAGACCTCCCTTACCTCACTAACTCCAATCCTTTCAATGCCTCACCCAAGAATAATATATTTCCCCTTCCCATCAAATAAAAAGCCTCGGAATCCAACTCAGTGGCATTTTCTGGAACACCTTGAAAGCCAACTCTTAAGCAGATCGAATTTTGCCAAAACAGGTCAAAAGGAAGAGTACCCAAGGGAAATTGAGTTACCCTTTGAGGTAAAAGGGTGTTGATTAAGCTAGACACTTGACCAGCACAGAACAAACATAAGGATCAAATCAGTAAGGGGGAACTGAAGGCATCAGTCTCAGTTCTGTGCGTACAGAACCATGAGTGGTGTTTGATTCTGTATCCTTATCGGGTAGGAAGGAGTTTAATTTGATTAAATTCGTGCCCGATGCTAATGTTGCAGCTACTACTTTTTAAAGATTTTGATGCAAAGCAAAACTATCTAGTTGTTGAATAGACCTTTTCAAAGGAGTACCTAGTTCTTGGCGCGGCTTTTTTATACTAACTTTAGAATCTCTTTTAACATAGCTTTCTGTTTCTTTTATTTTCTTTACAATACATAAATTAGACCTCTTAAAATTACACGTTACACAATAATACAATATGAATCAACAGAAAATTATAATTTAATGAGTGAACTCTTAATGAATTTGAGTTGTTATCGGGTTCACACGTTTATCATGAAATAACGGGTCGGTTACGGGTCCACCCTTAATGAATTAGCGTGACCCGTTAACTTTTTCTTTTTCTTAGCTTTTAATAAAATTAAATTTTATTAAATCTTGTTAGAGTTTATACCTATTTTAAAATTTATGAATATTTATCCCTACTTTTGAAGTAATTTTTTATTTTGTTTGCTAGTGAAAAAATTTCTAGAATTTCTTTTTATATAAAATATTTGCTTAACGGGTACCATCGGGTCGTGTCGTACCACCTGATTACAAATCGAGTCGTATACGAATTTGAAAAACCCTAACCCAATAGCTTATCGGGTTGTGTTTGGAAAGAGACAAAAATAACCCGCATTCATTAAGACCTGACACGAACCGACCGTTGACAGGTCTTACATGAACAAACTTGGAAGAAATGCATTGGTTAAATTGTGTATCCCATGAATGATTATCGATATGTGTCTGCAAACATCGGTGTATGAAATTGACCGCATAAGTTTGGTATATGCATCGTTACTCTTTTATTTAACAATTGGAGGATATATAGTTGGGGGAGAGTTACTGTACTAATTGAGGTGAGTCTATCATTTTTTTATTAGTGGAATACTCTACTCAGCTCACAAAGATACCTCTTTTGGGTTTGAAAATTTCCCCCCAACTATTTGCGTAGGTTGTAATGGATCTTTTTTTCTTACCAAAAGTTTGGATACAAAAAATTAGATTATTAAAACATCACTTTCACATATGACTTGCCTTCACTAAATCCAAATTCGCAATAATGTATATTTTTCGCTACCTGAGGGCTATAGCAGCCAACTTGGTTTAGCCTAAGTTAGTTAAGTCAGTAGCCTCTTAGTCACCTCATAAATAGCTACATATGTTGTGAAGCCACTGGCCTCTTGATCTACTCACAACTAAGAATCAGAGAAGAAATAGTAATATGTTGAAACTTGGACCAAATTTGCAAAATGTAAAAATATTATTCCTGAACTCTTCCATAACTTGAACTTTTAAGTGAAATGGTTATTTATATTGATCTCAAATTTTTGGCTTTTGTAGTGGCGTTTCTCACCTCGACCATTATCAATTTGTCTATCCTGCTTCAATATATACTCTTTCTTTTTACGCGGAAGAGACAAAAAATTACAACACCAAAGACCATATTTTTATTAACATAATTACTTTAATTGCAATACAAATCTCTTTCCTCAATAAAAAGGAAAAAAGATAATGATAATAATACATGGTTTCATTAATTTTCTAGTGTTTTCTATGCATAACAAAATGCACCTGATTTTGGAAAAAATTCTTACAAGCATGATGGCATAAAGTTTTGGGCAATTGAGGAAAGTTCATTAATGAGTAGTCATTTTCCCAAATATTTTGTCCACTAAATATTTAAGATCCCCCCACTTCATAAAGTGGCCTCTTTAGAATCTAAATAGATAAAGAAAAAGGAAGTTTAAGGGGTAAAATCTCAACCTCAATCAGGGAAAATATAAGCCCATTTTCCCAACATAGCCATTGACATTAATTTTTAATTCATTGGAGTTATGTTAAATTCCCCTCTTTCTCTTCTTTTTTCTTTCCATCTCCAAGTTGGGAGAAGTTGTGTAAATAAATTTTCAGCTTATAAGACAATTTTGAAGGCTTAATATAATGTTGTGAAACTAAAATCCGGGCTTAAGAACAAGTGAATGGAAGTGTAAATTTTTAGATAGATCATGTTCAAAACTTATCACTCTCTCAAACCATCAGAATTTATCAATTGTTTGTATAAAAACAAAATGTTACGAGAACTAAAGTCTTTCTTTTGATAGAGCACGAGCCTTTTTAATAAAAAGTTTAAGAAAGACCAAGGAGATCATCTCTCCTTAAAGTTTCACTTTATGATTGAAAATATAAACAAACAAGGGGTAAATCCGGGATTTTAGTCAAGGGGGCGCAAATTAAAAAAATGTCAAAACAAATTGCTTGTAACAGGATTTGAATTTGAGAAAAAAATAATAATTTACGCGGTTGCTTAACTACCAAACCATCTTTCATTATCATTAAATCTTTCTCCTCATGTTATAGATCCCAATAATACACACATTGAATATGCAATTAATCTAGTATCATATATATAATTAATTAAAAAAATTCTGATATTCTAGGGGGCGCCAACGGCCCACCCCTCCTTCTCGGCGACACATAGGTCCATCCATGCACATACACACATCTATATATGTATAGGGTGCATTATTCATAAGACCAAGTTTTAAGGACCATTTCGTATTGATTGAAGTTTTTAAGGGGATAAACGTATGAATTATTTTATAAAAATTGGTGGAGATGATTTAATAATCATGGAGATCATCTCCACCAAGTTTCTCTTTCAAAGGTCTCAATTCATACAAAATGGTCCTTAGGCTTGGTCATTTGAGATTTTTTTTCATATATATATATATCAATGGGCTTTTATATCATTTTGTTAATGGTTTTACCAAACAAGAGAGAGAGAGAGAGATATGTTGGTGAAGATAACTTTTGGTTTAATTTAATGTGGTGTTAGCGTAATTTTTATGTGCTAAAAGTGACCGAAATTCGTCAACTTTCTGCTTACTTGGTTCCCATTCTTTCCCTTTTCATTAAAGGAATTTTATATACCTTTTTGGTGAAATTTTCTTTACCAGTATTTCTTTAATGCAAAAATTTTGCTTAAAATAACAAATAATAGATAGGCTGAACAAATAAAAAACATATCATCAAAAGGACCATTGTATTATTAATTCCAACTTTCTTACAAATATCTTCTTTCATCTTAGGGAACAGGGGATTAAATATTAAAACGAAAAGTTGTAAACATGTCGAGTTTGTATTTGAAAAACTCAATTTTATGGTCTGGAATTAGAATTGCAATTGAACCCTTGAATTTTAAATCCATTGTTTGGATGCAAAATGAATTTAGAATTATGCGTTATTCTAATTATGTGAATCTCAATTCTGAAAATTGAATTTCAGAAAATTCCAAAATTAATTAATACCACGTGAAATTCAAACCCAAATCCACATGCGAGACACAATTTTTTTTTCTCTCAGAGTGGAGAAGCCAAATAGACCATTAATTTTTAAAATAAATGTGTTTATTTATTTTATCAATATTTAATAATAAAATTAAACAAATTCAATAGGTAAAAAAAATAGCCTTTTCCCTACTTTAATTTATAATAAAAATTGTTCTTTGTTAAAATAATATAATATTAAATGAGAGTTCATACCTTATAAAATATGTTTCTTCCTGATTATTAAATTCTAACTCCCCGCCACTCGCTCACCATTTTTTTATTGCTCTCACACACAATTAATTATTTTTCATAATCTAGATCTCTGTCTCCCTCCTTACACATGGATTCTCTCTCTCTCACTCTTTTTCTATCACACAAACACATACATTTTTTTTTGCATTTTTGCGCAAACATCTTCTTCCATTTTTTATCCTGAGTGAGACTCAAACTCATAAATTTTTAGATTCAAATGAACACCAGTGACGGAGTTAGGAATTGGTTAAGGGGGGGAAATTCAAAACACACAAAAATATATTTAAAATTATAAAATTTGAACGTCAATATTATAGCATTAATAATAATTCATACAATCCAAATAGTGAATACGAATAATTACGAGAAATTGCAATAATACAACGCAAACATAATACCATTAATAATATTATACAACTAATTAAGAAACACAACTTATATTATGCAAGTGATCAAGAAATAAAATTATACCTAATACTAAAAATTAGATCTAAGAAAAGATTTACTTTGACAGTAAAAATACCATTGTTGAGCCATTTTGAGAGTAATTTTTAGTGAGACCTTACACTCGATTGTGAAAGCTTATTATAGATTCGTGTTCTGGACATCAAAATCATATATTTGTTTACTCAAAATGGTTATGAAGTGAATTAAAAATTATCACCCAAAGTGAGTAATATGAGATAGAAAAATTGGTAAATCTCACATGAGAACTTTATAAAAAAATTGATGGGTTTATAAGGGAACACCTCTTATGAATTTGTAAAGCATTCAAGAAAAAATAAGGTTCTCTTTCGCACCCGCAAGTGGATGCAAATCATGGTTCCACGACGAACCATGTGACTCTTGTGAAATGCTAGCCGAGCGAGGTCATGTTTTGCACCCAGATTTATTTTTCAATTCAAATACCCTAAAATTAAATTTTAAGTTCCGCACATATATAGGTTTCCTGTATAAATAGTTTTGCCCCCTTACACTTAGATACTTCTTTTGCACATAAGCCCTTGTAAATAAAAAAACAAGTGGGGCGCTTGCCGGACCCCCCCCCCCCCCCCCCCCCGGGGGGGGGCCCCTACATGACTCCACCCCTTATTAACACTAAGCTAATTCACTTGCCCTAACACATATATACATATTGTTAAGAATATAGAAAGAGAGAATGATTACATTATTAAATTAATTGAATGAAGAGTACAAGATATACATTTGAGATAATAAAGAAAATATAAGAGATAATCCTAAATCAAACTATAAGATAATTAATATGCTAACATTCTTTCTCAAACTCAAAATAGCAAGTGAGAGATATCTTGAGTTTGAAAAATAAATCATGAGGATAGAATGGCGCGTGGGTCGTGGAATGAGCACAAGGGCCAAAGCATGGTGGCTCAAGTGTGACGGATATACCAGAGCTAACTAGGGTGATGGGAGACGGGAGACGAGGCGTGCTTCCAAACACTTGATAAAAAAGTTAGAGACCGATAATGGGGCAGAAATACGAGACCGATAATGAAGGTCGAATTAGAAAGGTGCGCTTCTAAACACCTGATAGAGAAATAATGTTGAGAGTATGAGAGAGTGTTAATGCTCTGTCATGATGTGAGACGCACAAGAGTAGGCGGGCACGAGAGGTTCGAGGTGAGCCGACAAGGACAACTAGCTAGGATTTTTAAAGGGGGTGAGCCAACGATGATGGCTAGAGAAATTTTTTTTTTTTTTTGAAAAGGGCAAGTCGACGGGAACGGCTAGAGTTTTATAAAAAATATCAGATATAATCTTAAATCAATTTACTAAAATATTAATATGCTAAAACTATTAATTTATACACATGCTATATAGCGCACGCACTTCGAATTTTTGCGCCCTCAAATACACACATTTTTCTTTGGTGCAATTTTTCATTCACTCACACGTTGACTTCTTCTCTTACTCGCACAAATACACGCATCTCAGGAGTCTTGCTCTCTCAAATGCACACAATTTTCTTTCCCACAAACGCGCACACATTTTTTCCTCTCTCACCCTCAAATGCACACAATTCACATTTTCTTCTGTAGCTCTCACGTTTTTTTCTATGTCACATCACACATCTCTCTCTCTTTCTTTCACTCACCCACTCACTCAGTTCCATATTTCAGGCGCCTCTTTTAGTGTTTTTTTTTTTGAAAAAAATTAGATTGTGTAGAATTCATTCGTATATTTGACGCGAATAACTAATTAAACAAGCAGGTAAGTATATCATTATCCAAATTAGTATTAATAGTATTTTTTTTTAAAAATAAGAATATAATATTATTAATAATATAGTTTGAATATTATAACCAGAATAAAATAATGCTTTCAACGAATTTACAAATGTCGAAAAGACATATACCACATCAATCAAAAGTCTTACAATATAAAGAAAAACCTTGAAAAAGTAGGGATATCAAAGATAAATACCCATAAGGCATGCCTCAAATCATAAAAAGACTACCAAAAGAAGCCTTCCGAAACAAATCTTCATTCACACTGAAATGCCATCGAACGAGTAAGCACAAATCTTCGAAACTTTGAGTTAGATCTCCACCCAAAGAAGTAGATATGCTCATCTCCACTCCGATCCATACTACTCGAGACAAACCTCCATATCCAATAAGGAGGACAAAAACTCCCATAAAAGGAGAGACAAAAATCTCATAAATCTTAAAAAATGTCCAAAAACACCCAAATCTAAAGGTATTATTATATATAGTATAAAACTGTAAAATAAAATAAGTTTTTCCCCTTCCGCTCTCATGGGAGAAGAAGGGGAGAAGAGAAGGTAGAAAAAGAGAAATCACGAGCGACTAGAGTTTTTTAAGAGAGAAGGGGAGTTTGTTTGTGTTTTTTTTTTTTTTTTCAAAATCAAAAGGATGTACTTTCTTTCATTTCTAAAAGAAAGTGAAAATAGCTAACATGATCTTTTTTGTTGGTTTAATTTGCAAAGATAAATTAACACTAGACACACAAATTTTCTAGAATCCACCTGTTAATTACTTACCTACTTAATAGTGCGGGTGGCAAAAATCAATTTTTTTTTTCCTGAGGTACCTTTGACGCTAATGTAGGCTAAGGAAGTGGGTCCCTTTTTGACACGTAACGATGGTCAAAGTCCAACTTCTGCTGGATGTGACACGTGGAAAAGACCCACGTGGGACCCATTTGACACGTCAAAAAAGTAGCACGTTTGGAAAAAGGAGCTCCACTCCAGTTCCACGTACACAGGAATGCACGTTGGTCAAATAAGAGGCTTAGCGAGGCAATAGGGTTGACTTCTTGTATTTTAATGTTCGCAAATATTAAGGTACTAACCTTATATATAACTAACTTTCTCCCTCCCTTCACCAAAAAACCTTAATTTTATTTTCTCTCTCTTGAATGAACGAAAGAATAATTAAGAATACAGAAAGCAAAGCAATTGATTTTTGGTGTTCGTTGTTTCTTCTATTTGAGACGAAGGCATTGAGAAGTGTCCTTTTTCTTTTAGTATGTGTAAATATTTAGAAGAATTAAGAGTTTAATTGAAGATAATTATTGTGAAGTGATTAATTTTGTTGAAGAAAAATGTTGCAAGACATGGTGCATCCTCCGGAGCAGCGACTTTCGGTATTGTTCTCTCTCCTCCTCTTCATGTTTTCATGAATGTTCGCGCACATATATATATAGACACATAAAAATGTGTGTGTTTATTCATGCATATTGCTTACCACATAAAAAAGTGTGAGAAATCCATATACATGCATACATGTATTGGTATGTTCTAGAGATTGGTTGTATATATATCAACCTCATAAACTCGTATTTTTAGCTATGCAGTTTGATTACTAATGCATTTGGAATGGTATTTGCGATGAAAATTCGATAAGTGAATTTGAAAACCGGACTTTATAGATACATATATGAGTGTGCGCCCTTACGTGCGTGTGTGAGAAGGTGTTAGTTATTGTTCACATCGGTTTTAGAGCTGGATCATATATAGATGCATATATGCTGTAGATCCTCCCTTATATATTTCCAAAATTTGGAGTTTGAACACAAATTTCCATTTCCAGAATCTTGTTTTCAAAAGTGTGCTTTCATGTTATTAAAGGCAAGGGGCAGGGGCTTTTCTAAATATAAAATTGGAATGTCATGTTAATTTTCTATGAGAGTGATTGGTTGTCCTTAAAAAAATGATCTCAAACTTAAATTTTATCAAACACAACTAGTTCAAATAATTATTCATCTAATTCATCAAACGTAATTATTATTATTATTATTTTATTTTTTTGTCTTAAGAAAATAGATACAACCACTGCATTTTAACTTGACAGCTTTCTAAGACAATTAACTCAGATTTTTTCTTTCTTTTTTCTTTTCAGAAAACATATACAAATTTTTGTATCTTTTAAACGCGTAATGTTTAAGTTTTGGAATCTTATTTCTTTATCAATGTTAATTTAGATTGGTGAAGAACATAATGGTAGCACTTCAAATGTGTAGGACAATATAAAGGTTTTTTAGTGCTAAGAAAGTTCCCAATGTTTGTCTAAAAATGGTTGTCTATATATATATATATATAAGATTTAATATATATTTATATTCCATTGATAATCATCTAGCTTCTTTCTTTTTGCTAAAGCCATTAATTGGGTTTTGTTTCTATTTTAGTATCTTAGTTCCAACAACTGATCACATGGGGGCATACACTTCCTTTTTACAATTCTGTGAAAATATCAATCACCAAGAAGATCCTCCTTGGGAGAGCCCTTGTTTTTTCATCAAATATAGATGTTCTATAAAAATGATTTAGATTATTGCATTTTTCATCTTTGGTGGTGTTTAATTGTATAGCTAATTTTACGTGGAATCAATTTTTCCGGTATAACTTGTTTTAGCTATATGTTCTCATTTTCCATATAATTCAAAAAGTCACTTAATCGTTCTCCTCTCTCACAATTTATACATAATACAGACCAACAATAATTTTTGAAAACCGCAGTAATTTTCTGTAAGCACGAATAATGTTTTGTAAGACTAAGTAGTGTTGTAGGTACGGTAATTCCTATGCGTATAATACAAAAATGCAAAACCATTTGTATATATACATATATAATACTTAGCACTCTATATATATACATATGACATATCTATTAGAGAGAGAAACAGGGGGGGGGAGGAGAAATTCACCATGGCAAGTGTAGTACCACACATGAAAAACATAGAGAGATTTAGTAAACAAAAGGTCATATATATCTAGCCTTATTTAAATTACTAAGTGATCATTAATATGCACTCAAATGCTAATGTCCTCTTCTTCTTTTTTTTCTCTAATTTGCAGGAAGAATTCTCAAGCCCACTTAGTACCCAATTTCTAGAATTTTGTGACTCTGATTTATTCCCTCAAACCCTACAAAACTCTGAAGTTGCCTCTACTTCTAACTGTAACCATGAGGATCAATACTCTAATTCCTACACCACAAACCTCTCCTTCACTACCACCACCACCCCAACCACCGCTGCCTCCTCTGCCGCCAACTTATCCCTATTTTTTGACTCGTCTGAAGAGACCGATAACGACATTTCAGCCTCTATAGACTTCACCTCTTCTCCCCCTTTCTCTATCTACGAATTCTTTAGTAATCAACAGTTTGATTTGTCTTTACTACAAGATCAAATCCAACCACCACCACCGGATCATGACGGGACCCAACTAAGGGCACCGTCACTGTATCCTGGTAGTGATGGTATGGGCCCACCACATTTGATGGCCCCACCTCTGACTACCCTTTGTGAGGATCAAGTATGCTTGTCTTCAATGCCTTTGTACATGAGATTGAACCCTTCTTCACCTTCTTCCGGTTCTGTTCTTGATCCTAATAATACACTCAATTCTTACAATTTCAATGGTGGGTTAGATTCACAAAATTCTGGGATTTTCCCTATGGGTCTGCTTCAACCTCAAGAGTTGGAGTTTCAGGGTGATAATGGTGGATTCTTCAATCAAGACCCTCTTAGAGGGAGTAATTATAACTCCAGTGAAATTCAGGTATATATATACATATATTTTATGTGATAAAAATTAAGGGTGTAGTTTCTAAAATCAATATATCAAATTTGAAGATAAACAAAATGGTTTAATTGTTAATAAAAATATATATTAGTTTTTTTGAAGTGGGAATCTTGTACTATTAATTTTGGACTGGGAAAGTATAAAATTTCATAATTCATGTGAGCAGTTTGACGCTAAAACTCAAACTTTACAGGTCAAACTATATCAAATTTTGCATTTTAAAAATGCTACAAAATTCATGCCAAACTAGCATCAATTCTGTTAACTTTTTTTCTAATTTTTCTTTTATTGGTGTGAATATTTGCTTTAATTTGTTTGATTCTTAAAAAAGGTGCTAATTAAGTATTATTTTTTATTTTATTGGAAAAGGCACTAAGTAATGAGAGCCAACGTATGGTGAATGGGGGAAGTTCAACTACTCCTCCATTGGCATCAGAGATAACAAGCTTGGAAGAATCATCTTTCAAGGTCTCCAAACTCTCTGCTGAAGAAAGGAAAGAGAGAATCCATAGATACATGAAGAAAAGAAATCAGAGGAATTTCAGCAAGAAAATTAAGGTGCTCAACTCACTCTTAATTAATTCTCTCTTTATATTTATATATGTATGGGGAAAATGGTAAGGTTATTGAATTTTTGTATAATTATTTTTTTATATAAACTGATGTGTCACTTGCTCAAATAAATTTTACTCTCTTAAAAGCCACTGCTCAAATAAACTAGTAGGGCCACATATTTAATGTGTCCTCTGCTTCTTCTTTTTTCATCCGATTTGTGTCATAACTGTTTGTGTAATGATCACAATTAATTCCCCTACTTATGGTTTGGGAATATATATATAGAGTAACTTACATTGATACAAAAACATAATATATGCAGTATGCATGCCGGAAAACATTAGCAGACAGCCGGCCTCGAGTAAGAGGGAGGTTTGCAAAGAACGATGAATTCGGAGAGACCACTACTACTAGAACCACTTGCAGCAATCACGAGGAGGACACCGATGAAGATGCTAGATCTAATCATGTATGTTCCTAATTCAATTATGTTCTCTTAGGACCCGTTTGATTCGAGCTTAAATATTTTCAGTCAAAACTAATTGCGAAAAATATTTCACCACAAACACGACGTAACCTTATATGCATTAAATGACAAATTGAATTGAGACCTTAGCTCAAATTTGTTTATTTTATTTTATAATATAATATGCTTCCGTTTTTGGCCGGTCTAATCTAATTTATGGATAAATGAAATCTTCTGTAAGATAAATTTTCTTTGTAGTTCCTTGTTTATGATGCGGAAGTATATATAATTATGTGTTTTTATATCCTCAGCAGGTGGCTGTGAAGGAAGAACAAGAAATGGTTGATTCTTCAGATATATTTGCTCATATAAGTGGTCTGAATTCCTTCAGATGCAACTTCCCCATTCAATCTTGGATTTGAAGAGCTTCATAATTCCATCAATTATACGACACATTTTTGCAAGACGCAGGAAATTTATACTACAAGGGCGGAGTCAAAGTATAGTAAAGCAGATGATTCCCGTCTATTCCCGAAAAAAAAAAGATGCATAATTAGTTATACATTAATGAAAAAATTAACTTATGTCAACCTATTTCACCCCTCTCGTCTGTCGTCTGCCCTTGTATATTTATATATATATATATACATCAAAGATATAATTAGAGGACATGGAATAATTGGGTTAGATTTTTTTCTTTTTCTTTTTTTCTCCACTATTTGATGATTTGAGTCATAGTTAACTACATATGTAGTATTTAGTAGTAAGATCACAATATAATTTTTGTACATAATGCTTTAATGTATACGTATTGTAACAAATCTCTGGCCAGAGAGGCAGAGGTTCAACAAATCAAGATGTACTTAATTTGTTGTTAAGATTATGATTTATGAGATTAGCTATGATATTAATCTTAAGATTATATCTTTCAAACATAATGTACAATTATTAACGTACTAATCATTTGACAGTGAAAAAATTACTGCTCCATGTAAGATGTAACACATGTGACAATATGTATTTTAAGCGGACTAGTCCGTTTCTAAATTGTAAGAATTCGATTCTTGCTGGAAGCACTTGTGACTAAGGACAGCCAATTTTTCAAGCAGGTATTAGACTCATCCTAATATAAACCTAAAATCATATGCCTTGTGGCAAAGACCAAAAAAGCATTACCTCACTTTTACTAAAATCTTTTATAGGTGATTACTGACCTCAAAATTCAATCGCTTGTTTTCTAAATTTTCTATTATAGTTGCTTAAGCAATAAAGGTGTGAGAATGAATTTCAAACCAAGGAAAAATTATAATTCCGTATACAAGTCTTTTGTTCTCAATTTAATAATTAACATGATACAGAAAATAAACATTTATTTTTGAAATTGACAAACAACATTAAAAAAGCATACTTTTATTTAAGAACAATACAAAATGATTATGTAAGATATATATCTTTACAAACTTTTTTCTCCTGGTAGGGTCTAGTCCTTATTTTCTTTTCCCCACTTTAATATTTTAACGGGTTCTTTTATATTATAATCACATACCTAAGATTTAATTTTTGGGGGATGTTTTAGATCCAAATTTCTAAGTTTGAAATTTTTTAGGATGCAATCTTTAAAGATATTCTTTTTCGGTATCTACTTCTAGCAAAGACTCAGATTCAAAAATATTGTGCGGCTCTATAGATTCAAATTTTCTCAGCGCCAAATTCAAATTTTCTATGCGGCTGGTACTAATTTTGCATAAAATATTGTTACATGTGCAAGAGATATCAAAAAATAGTACACGGACCATGTTATTTAAAAAAAAAACATTTTTACAAGGATCCCTTCCTTCGAAAAGAAAAATTATGAACTGCATTCTAGGAAATTTAAACTCAAGGATTTGATCCTAATTTTTTTTTTTTTTACTAAGATGTTTTATTTCCATCATTGAAAATATTTCCAGCTAAATAACATATTACTTGACTACATTGTAGATATATAAAATAGATAATCTCCTTCATTAAAATAAATAGATTATAGTATTATAAATTTTTATTTTTTTTTTCTAATAATATTTTGCTCAAATATCATATGATGATATATGAGTAGCAATGGCGACTCTAATTTCACCCATCACCTATAACATCAGTCAATTTAGTGGGCCATTCTTAAGCGGGCCAAAAAGAAAAACAGAACCATATATAGGCCCACCAAATTCTCAACGATTGGGAGGAATGGTTGGCCCAACATATAAATGGAAATTTGAAATCAAATGTTTCTTTTTTTTCCTTTTTCTTTTTTTTAATACAAGGCGATACGGATACGTCTTAGTGAGTTCGGTTTGGAGAGGAGAGGGAAAATGATGAAAATTATTTGAGGTAAAATATAAAGTTGCTTCACACATATAATTAGGGGTGTGCACGGTTCGGTTAACCGAACCGTGCTGATTAACCGGCAACCGAACCGACCAAGTCGGTTTTTCAAAATTAGCAACCGAAGCAGAACCGAAAAAGGAAGAAACCGGTCGGTTTCGGGCAAGGTCGGTTGTGTCGGTTTCGGTTCGGTTTCGGTTTTAGCGTAAGAGGATTTTTTATGAAGAATTTTATTTTCAAAACCCATTTAACTTGTTATGGAAATCTTACTTTCATAAATCACAACATAATATGTAATAGAGATGAAGATTTTTAATTTCAAAACTCATTTAACTCAAGAAAAAAAATAGGACATAAAAAAAAGGGGTGGTATGTAAATAAAAACCTAAGGTCTTTTCATGTAATTTATATATCTCGGTTCGTTCGGTTTTGGGACGGTATTCTTGACCGAGAACCGCCAACCGAACCGATGGCAGTCGGTTCTTTAAGCAACAAACCGAAAATGAACCGCAAGTTAACAAAACCGTCGGTTTCGGTCCGGTTCGGGTCGGTTCGGGCCGGTTTTTCGGTTTTTCGGTTATTTTGCACACCCCTACATATAATACCCGGAAAAATGAAACTAAATTGTGCTATCACCATGAAACTCCTTTTTTTTTTCTAATGGTAAGAGTCTTAGAATCAGTTATTGCTCACCTTGACTAATCCATCACCTTAAACTTAGAATACTTTGTTTTTTTCGAGATCTGAGTAAACGTATAATACGATGAAAATGGAATATGTAAAGAAAGAAAGCGATATGCAAACTCTTTAAAAATTCATTTGTTTCAATACTTTTTTATATGAAAAGCGATAGAAATGCTAAACCCCCCCCCCCCAAAAAAAAAAATATCTTCAAAAGCACAATCTTTTTTCTTTTTTGTTTTTATGCATCAAAATCACAGTCTAAAAGCATATGTCCCTACATTTCTATTACGTTTACAACTTTCTCTCTCTCTTATTTCAGTACAAATGTATGATTCTAATATTTTTAACCTTTGGGATATTTTTCATAATGAATAGCAATTTTTAAGGGTGGCGCTAATTACACGTATCAAAACACTTAACATTAGCTCGACTCTATTGTACCGAGGCAATGTGCACGTACTTGGTATTAGTTCACTGATTAAATGAGAACTAGTTTTACCAAATTTCTTTGCACTAGATTCAAATTTTCTTGGCGGTAGATACTAATTTTGCGGAAGATATTGTTACATGTGCAAGAGACACTAAAAAATAGTATGGGGACCAAATTCATTAAAAAAATATATGTACAAGGATCACTTCTTTTAAAAAGAAAAATTATGAATTGCATTTTAGAAAATTTAAACTCAAGGATCGAATCCTAATTTTTTCTTTTTTAAGGGCATACTAAGATGTTTTATTTCCTATCATTGAAAATTTTTCCAGCTAAATAACATCTTACTTACTATTACTATTATATTGTAGGTATGTAAAATAGATAATCTCCTTCATTAAAAAAAATTATAAATAGATTATAGTATTATATTTCTCAAATATCATAGGATGATAATATAAGTGGCAATGGCAACTCTAATTTTATCCCTTGCCTATTAAATCAGTCAATTTAGTGGGCCATTCTTAACCGGGCCGAAAAGAAAAACAGAACCATACTAGGCCCACCAAAAGCTCAATGATTGGGCAGGATAAACAGCTGGCCCAATATATAAATGGAAATTTGAATCAAAATTTTTCATTTTATTTTTTAATACAAGACGATACAGATACATCTAGACGGATTTGGTTTGGGGAGAAAGAGAGGGGGGGGGGGAGTGGGATGAGGGTAAATGATGAAAATTACTTTAGGTAAAATATGAAGTTGCCCATGTGTGGAAAAATAAAACTAATTTGTGTTGTCACCATGAAACTCTTTTCTTTTTTTCCCCTAATGGTAAGGGTTTCCGGACTAATTACCACGCACCTCAACTAATTTCTCATCTTAAATTTTAAATATTTTTTTTTCAAGATCCAAGTAAATATAAGACACTAAAAAATAGAATATACAAAGAAAGAAAGCGATATGCAAACTCTTCAAAATTCATTTGTTTCAATACTTCAAATGAAAAGCAAAAAAGAAATGCTACCCCGCACCCCCCAAAAAAATATCTTATAAAGCACAACCTTTTTTCTGTTTTTTATCAATCAAAAGCACAATCTAGAAGCCTATTACACATATCCCTACATTTCTATTACGTTTACCACTTTCTTTCTCTTATTTCAGTACATTTGTATGATTTTAATACTTTTAGCTTTTGAGATATTTTTCATAATGAATATTATTTCTTAAGGGTGACGCTAATTACACGTACTAAAACACTTCTAACATTAGCTTGACTCTATTAAACTCGAAATAATGTGCACATACTTCAGTATTATTACACAAAGTTAAATGAAAAAGAGTTTTACCTAATAAAATGATGTGTATAAGTAACACCGCATTTTTTAATCACAAATTTTTGGATAGTTATTCCATCTTATAGATCTTTGGTGCAAATATATAATTCAAAAATATACAAGTCGTGAAGTCTCTGTTTGAGATAAGTACATAGCACTTTCCTTTTTCTAACATATAAGCAATGAACATGGGAGTGTTGACCAATTAAGCATGGTTTTGATAGTGTACTTAATTAAGGCCGGACTATAATAACATTGTAGCTAGGGTGCAATAGAATTCTAATATAAAACCTAGAATAAGTTCTATTAATAATTAGGGAAAGAAATTAAGAAGCCATTAGGTAAGCCAAATCATTTCACCAAATGCATTGAAAGAAATTAAGTGGGAACTTTGCATGTGACCTCTAACAATCTTTCATGACTTTCTTGGAATAAATAAGTTTTCCGAGGAAAAAGGAAAATGACATTCCTCCCTTGCAAGGTGATGTATGTTTCTTCTTAAATGAACATTTAGTCCTTTGATGTTCTATTTACCAAAAAATTACTGAGATTGTGCTTCTATACCCACTTACTTATTAATAAGTCTGTCAATACATCAAATTTATATTTAAAATCTGATAGACTTGATCTGTTTGGTTGGATATGGATTAAAACATATGATCCGTATATCCAAATTCGATCTAAACCTATTAAGCCCTTTATTAATATACTTATAAAAAATAATTATAACTTAAAAGCATTAAATAAGTTTCTTTTTACAAGAAAAAAAGAAATTTAACTATTGTTAGGGCTTAACTTTTATGTTACTTTCATTATTTTTTTTATATATTTACAAACTAATTATATAATGAATTAACATGTCAAATGGATTGAATATAATCTGGTTTGAACAAATTTGAATATGGATAAATGTTTTGGTGATCTGTTACATAATACAATCCAGATTCCGATTTGAAAACTTTTTTAAACATGGATTTGAATTCACCTTAATCCGATTCAAATCTGATATATTGACAACAAGCCTACTCATTAAGGCATTAACAATAAATTAGAAAATAATAATAAAAAAAATTTTGATTTTTGCAAGAATGTCAAGAAAGAAATAATTTTTTTATGGTCTAAGTAGAAAATGAGTTAAGTACATGAAGTGGTGAGATTATCTCAATCTCATCCTTATTTTTTATAAATAGATTTCTCTATTTATCTCTACTTTTTGTGAAAAAATAATAAATAAAATTTACTCCTCACCATCCAAAGAAATTCTTTTCATGAAAAAAATCGAAAATGAAGAAGAATATTTTACATCACTCAACTTACTTTCTAACTTGTTATAGAAATTGATCATTTGTTATTGTTATTTTTTCTTTATATATTATCAAACAAAGCTTAAATATTCTTCTATTTTTCCGACTAGTTTAAAGTTACATTGCATGACATAAATGAGATTATATCTCACTAGATTTTTGAAAGCACGCGATGTATGCGCAATGCAAAATATAATTGGTTTAAAGGAAAAAACTTAAAAATGTAATAAGTGACACAGCGATTGAACGTATCTCACCCTTGTAAACGCAAGAGTTTGAAATCTCTTTTTAGATAATGTTTAAATATAAAAAAAATTAGGAACTTGAAGTTCGAAGAAGCAAAATCAAAAACTCAAAAACTCGATACAATTTTAAACCAACGAATTGCCTTCTAATTTTATATAATAATAATAAATACTTAAATAATATCATCACAAAAAGTAATTATGCACCTCTCTTTTTTACCTATTAACTGGAGTTGAGAAAAATGTGGTAATAGCCAATTTCACTTGCCCAAATTAACTAGTTAATCATAACCACACTACCAGCATGTTCACGTGTGCTGGATTAAACTTTTTTCAAATGAAAAAGATTTCATTTAGCTTTGTTATAATTTAAAAACAATTCTTATAATAAGCTTTTATTTCCATCAAAAACAATTCTATAAAATCCATTTCTTTTTATTTAAGCCAATTTACACTGATGCTTCAACCACCTTCAACCAAAAAAAAAAAAACACAAAATTAATTTAGGAAAAGCCGAAACTTCATTAACATTAGAGAGAGATGGAAGAGAAGTAATATTATGAAATATTTTTCATTTTTTTATAAGAAAAACACACTCCCAAAAATGCAAGATTTCATAATAAGAAAAAAACTCCCAAAAACTTATGCATTTTTATTTTGTCGTGTGACTATCTAACTTATATATATTTTTTAATAACAATTTTGTGACCCTACAATAAGGAATAACTTGCACATCTTTTCCAAAAAAAAATTTAAAAAAATCTATATTTAAGCCTCGATTTTCGTCTACAAACAACCAAAAAGGTAGTTGTATAATTTTCGCCGTCGTTGTTAGATGGCCCCCCAAAATAGCCAATTAAATGTTTTTGTAACAATCAAAATTCAAAACTTATTAGGTCCATTTAATTAAGACAGTAGATGTCAATTATAGATTGAGTGGGTCCCACTTCCTGAATTTCCTGAATGCTTTTTGAATTCTAGAATTGCCGCCATTTTAGATAAATGGGTTGATGAAAGGGTCAAATTATTTTATATATAGCATAAGTTTGAAAATTTAAATAATATTTAGGGTCTATTCAGTACGACAAATATTTTTGAATATATGTGTTGCACACACAACTGATGTACAAGTTTCTTAAAATAATAATAAGGAAGAGACTGTTGGATTGTAACAAACTGTTCAACTCTTGCTTTAACAAATATTTGAATCTTGTTACACGTGGATGTAGATTTGAGTTGTTTCTTTTTTTTTCTTAAAAAAATAAAAATAAAAAATAATATTTGTAAAGTTTATTTTGAAAAGTCTTAAGGTCGGAGAGTTCTAGCTTCTCTCTCACCTCTCAATTTGTATTAATGAATTCTAACTCACATGTTATAATTGTCCACTCTTTATATGAGCGATGTAGGTATGGCGAATTCAGAATGAAATCAGTAGAATATTGATAAAGTTATAATGAAATCAGATTTAAAGCAAATTTTGAGAAAACAATTTGAGAATGATAATGATGTAGGCTCAAACTTATAAGGGTAGTTTTAAATCCCTTTTAAGGAATAATTTGACTAAGAATGGTTACTTTCATTTGTATAATTCATTACGCTTTGCCAATAAAATTTTCACTGTAATCATTGGCTAGAGATTTCTCTCTCTCTCTCTCTCTCTCTCTCTATATATATAAAAGAAGTATATTTTGAAAATAAAAATACGAGGAGGCTAGCTCCAAACTTGGTTGAAATGCCTTGTAAG
This sequence comes from Lonicera japonica, assembly GCA_021464415.1. Lineage (NCBI taxonomy): Eukaryota > Viridiplantae > Streptophyta > Magnoliopsida > Dipsacales > Caprifoliaceae > Lonicera > Lonicera japonica. Next base: position 42,956,823 of record CM038468.1, read on the forward strand.
ATTTAATTAAGGAGATATTTTGAGTTTGTACACCCCATTTTTTATAACATAATTTGATTTTACACCTTACATTCTACTTTTTCGTGTTTGCACCTTTCGTTAATGGATTGTGTTTGCTTTTGTCAAACATTTATTCTATTATTCTTTCGTTAATGTATTATTTAAAATTAAAATTTAAAATAATTATAAGAAATTTGCAATTTATGAACCGAATCAAAACTCATGATGAACTTTAGTTTACTTATTTTATATACATTTAGTTTGTGTGTTTTGTCTAGATTGAGACATATTTCTTAAGAAAAACTGAAGAGTGGTATATAACGTAAAAAATGAGAAAGTGAGTTGGTGGTCCATACTCCATAGAGTTTAAATTTTATTTTGATTTACTTGTTTCCACAAAAACCATTAGACTCCGTTTAATAGCAACATGAAAAATGAAAAGAAAAATAACTAATTTAAATGAGAAGATGGAAAATAAGTGGAGGGGTGTGGTGAGATTAACTCTTGCCTTTTACTTTTTTTCACGACAAAATTTTCTTTGGGTGATAGTGGAGAAATTTTTTTCACAAAATATTAAAAGAGGATGGAGGAGATACACTCACAAAAATGAGTATGAGATGGATAGTATCTCACCATATACCTCAACTTATTTTTCATCTTCTCACGTAAATTAGTTATTTTTATTTTCCATTTTGCTATCGAAGAGAGCCTTAATATATGAATAAATTGGGAGTAACTTGTACGTTCAAATACATTTGTGATGAATATAAAGGAAAATTGGAAATTACAACACAGGGGTTGGTGGGGGTAAAGAGAGAGAGAAAGAGAAAAAAAGTTTCTTTGGTTATTATATATTTATATATATATATATTAAAAAAAACATCAATACGAGCAATGATTCTCATTGATTTTAATATAATTGAACAAAACAGAGGAAAGACCCGCATATCGGTTAAATGAGATTTAAATACAAATTTATTTTTTACTCGCCAATATTAATTAATTAAATACATATTTGGGTGTGACTTAAGGATAACAGTGGTCAATTTGATTTGTTCAAGTTGATTAAAATAATTTAAATTTTAAAAGAGTTCGTTTGGTTGTTTTTTAATTTACAAGTTGGACAGTTTAAAATTATTTAATTCATGAATGAATTATCAAATTTGATTATTTGGTTACAAAACTTAACTAATATATAAAGTCATTAACTTTAGTTAATTTTTAAGACATTAAATAAGAAAACGTAAAAAGATGGTTGAAATTACATAACTTATAACTATAATATAAATTCATGTGAAAAAAATCACTCAACATTTTTTTTTGTTAAAATGCAAATATTTATAATTTATTAATTTACAATAAAATAATTTTTGTAGTGAAATGAGTTAAAAATATTTTGGTAATGCCTGTAAAGTAAAGTAGGATGGACCTGTGACTCTTGTGATTTTTATTTTTTTTTTCCTTTTTCGGTGTTTGTTCTAGTTGTGTGGTTTTTATAAACAATGTGATTATGTGAAAAAAGAAAAAAAATGATTCACATTTTTTCCAACTGTAGGCATATACCATACACAACCCTAATATTATGTTTGCTTCCTAATTTATCTATTCCCAACAAGAAGATGAGAGTACAAAATGCTACTTTGATTTACATGCGCCGCAGGCACAATAAAGAAAGTGAGAATGAGAATAATATGACAACATTAAATACCGGCATATCATTTATGAACTACTTCTACATTTAATTACTTTACATAATGTTCTAAATTATGCCGTCAACGCTTTTGTTAAGCCATCTTCAATAAATAAGATAAAAGTATAGTGTAAAAATAGATATTTAACTTATTAAGCTCGCTTTGACTGTAAAGATGGAAAATGAAAATAAATTTAATTAGTTTATGTAAAAAGATAGAAAATAAGGTGAGAGATGTTACTCATTTTATGAGTATATATTCTCTATCCTTTAATATTTTTGGTAGAAAATTTTTACTCACCACCAAGTAAAGAAATTTCTTATGGAAAAAACTTAAAAATTAAGAGGATATCACATATATAACTTAACTTATTTTTCGTATTTTCTCCAAAACTAACTTAATTTATTTTTCTTTTTCACCTTGCAATCAAACGGAGCCTTATTTTAAAAAAAATTACACTGAAAAAAACTAAAAAAACTCTCTCGTGACGTATCTTGCGTCGGACTAGAGTTAAATGTGTGCCTTGACACATGATGTGCGGGGCCAAGTGCAAAAATTCAAAAATTTCTTTCTTTAGCACGACACATGATGTATCACCAAGTATTAAGTATCACACAAAATATCATGTATCATGAGAGTTAAATTTCACAAAAAAATACATATTATAACACAAGTAATTATATTCAAATTCTTACATTTGGTAAAAATAATATGAATTTTAAATTCTAACCGTTACACTATTTATTATTATTTTAATATTTTTTTATTAAATATTATTATTTAAATTCGTATAAGTAAAATGTGTATACGAAACGAAATACATTGATATATATATATATATACACACGAGAGAGGCCATAACATCTGTATTTAACAGAGTCGTCACATGTTTTGGGGAAAACGAAATCCATGGTCGAAGAATAATGGGTCCCACGTTTTATGTCTGTTTTCGGTCGTTGTTCCTCGTCAGTAGTCAATGTGTTCATATGTACGCCTGGGCTGTAGTGGAAGATGGTTCAGTAACCATCATGCGCACCAGCTCACACAAATTAAGCTCTAAGGGTGTTTGATTAACAACATTTTTTATAAAAAATAAGTATTTTTTATTTGATTTAATAATTTAAGGTATTTGATTTGATTTTTTTTTTAGATAATTTAATTTTCACTTTTATCCCACACATGTGAATTTTCAAGGTAATTGAGAAAAAAAAAAATTCTGGGGAGGTGGTTTTTTGTTTTCCATGCTTGGGCACGATTCACGAGACAAGATTTTTATCATTTTCTACATTAAAAAATACCATAACTTAAAATATAAAATTCAAAATAATATAAAATTTTAATATTTAAAATATACTAATCAAGATCAATTAAATAAGATCCATTATGATTATATAATTTTATAAAAAAAAATACCAATAATTTTTTTACATTAAAAGTGCCATAATATAACCAATATTTTTCGGGTAGAAAATTAAGACAATCAAACACACTAAACTACATTTTTCATGCAATTCAATTGCATGTAACTTATTTTCTTTTCATGCAAATTTCATACTTACAATCAAACGCACCCTAAAATAACTTGAATTATATATCTTCAATTAGTTTTGTTTCAAAATAAAAATGAACACCACAATTGAATCTGTAACTTTTTACATATATGGTCTACTAAATTATAACAAAAAAGACTAACTCTATTGCTTTATCTTGGAATAATAAAGAAAAACGTGTCATTTATCTTTTTCTTCTAATTCTTTTTGACAAGATATAGATAAATTTAAGTGCTTTGAGAATGATTAAGAAATGGGACATGCAACAACTTAATTTATTTTTTTTGGAAAAGAAAGAGCTAAGTTAGAAACCAATAATTCAAGGGTCTCAACCAGAATTCAGGAGCCTCCTTCAATCAAAAATGCAACTTTAACGTGCTGTGCTAAACAATGAGCAATATTGTTCTTATTATTGTGCACAAAAACCACTAACAAAATTTAAAAGACTGGAAAATTCTTTATATGAATACTCATATTTACAAGGATGCCATTGTAATTAAGCCTTCTAGTTTAGTAATATAAAACTGTTACAGGAATAATTTTAAAGTCGACTTAGTAATTATAATATCAATTTTCAGTATTATTAAAATAATACTACTATATATCGTGAGCAAAAATTAATTAAAATATATAAAAAATAACTCGAACATTCCATGAAATAACTTACAAACCAAAATAAAATAAAAATATTATAATTATATTTATTATAAAAATAATATACAAAGAAATAAATTTTTTCGACGATATAAATTGCCTAAATCAAATGGTCATTAACATTTTCTGGAAAATGCCTATTCTTTCCTGCACCCCCACCCCAACCCACGCCACCGTTCCTTTCTGTTTTCTCTCTCCATCTCTACTTTCTCTCTCTACAATATAAAGATGTTTCTCTATATCTATATCCCCATCCACTTGAAATGAGATTAGGGTTCTGTTGGGGGCCATGGAAGTGCTATGATAATGACAACTAGGACCCACCCACTGAAACCCTGCATCTGTTTAACCTCTACAAATCTTTTCACCTACAAACGTGGCTTACGCCACCCACTTTCCTCAACTTACCTTTCAAATTTTCTATTTCAGTATCCAATATTTCAATTTCCCTTTCTCTCTCAAGGTTTCTGTCTAATTACTGTTTGTAGGCTTGTTTGTAGTGGCAGTTATATTCTTCCTTCTTCAACTCATTTTAGGTAGAGCCTTTTTTTTTCTTTGTTCAATATTAGAACATATTGACTTTAATCTCTAAAACTATTCTCTCTAACCTGTTTTATAATCATTTTTACTATGTGGGTTAAGCTCAGAATTGGAGATTGAGAAGTTTTGCTTTACTGGGTCTCTGTTGTTTCTCATCTGTAGCTGAAGCAGAGCAAGTGTTATGTTTTGAAGTGGTTTTGATTCCTTGCATCCAATTGTTAAGGTGAGAAAAAGAGGTTAATTTCTTTTAAGATTCTTTAATTTATGTATAATAAAGTGTGCAACTTTTGTTGAGTGTGTGTGGATTAATCATTAATATTAAATAACCATGTACTTTGTGGATTGATTGAAATCTTAATTAATATTTGCTTAAATTTTATTTTAGAGCTTCTAATGTATTAAAGATAATGATTAGCTTATATGAGTTTGATGATGCTTGTTTTAGTTGTTTATGACTGTATGTGGATTAATCACTAATATTAAATAATTATATACTTTGTGGATAGATTGGAATCTTTATTGATTATCTTTTAATATTTGCTTAACTTTATTTTTAGAGCTTGTATCTACTAAAGAGAATGATTAGCTTTTAGATGAGTTTGATGATTCTTATTTTAGTTGTTTATGTAGATTGTTTAAATTATTGTTCTTTTGGTTGGTAGTTGATGCAAGATCGATAAATTAGGCCATGATTTTGTTTATAATTTAATTTTAATTTCATAACATATTATTTACTCTGTCTCTATCTATGTGTTTGTGTGCATCCTCAACATTATAAACTCAAATGATCATAGTAGTATTCATTTATATATAAACTTATGGATTATGTATTTTAAGCTTATTTAAAATTTGAACTTTATTCACCCGATATTGCTTTTGATGATTGTGTTATGTTTCTTGTTGATTTGATAATATCAAACTAATAAGAACTTCCATAAATTTTTATCATGATTAAGTCCTTGAGGTTTTTATTTTCTTTTGGATAACCTTCCCGTGCTATTTTATGAACTTTTGTTAAATTTGCATTTCTTCTCTACTTTCTCCATTCTTTTCTTTCATCTCATTATCGGAAATTCCACTGATAGTTATGGTATATGGATCATGTAAATTGGGTTTTAAAAGTATCTTGTCAATATCAGCTCAGCATTTACACAACCTTTTATAGTTGTTTGTAGTGGAATCAGGTTCTTGTGCGTTTGATGCATCTACATGTCCACCTGGTAGTGGACCGACCCATAATTTCATGTTGATTTTGTGTCGTGTAGACACGTACTCATGTTAATAACTGTGTCAGCAATCACACACTCCATTGAGAATATTTGTGAGATGTACAGTCAATAGCTTTCTTTGATTTGTTCTTGGTTCCTACAATTTCAGTTCATTTGGAATAATTGGCTGGAAGACGAAAAAGTCACTATCGTGCAGTTCATTTTTTCATAATTGGAGATACAAGATGGAGATAAACTTTGTCCACCTTTAGTCTATTCTTTTTTGTTCAACCAAAGATGGAAAATTCAATTGTCAATACCAACAAAGATAGCCAAGAGAGAGAAGATCCGTCACAGTGCTTGGCCGAGGAAATCGAATCATTGGAAAATGATAATTTGTCCAAAAGATTGGTGATATTAAGCATAAAGAAGCCACAAACTAGTGAAAATTGCATTCAAGAATCACTCCTTCGAAGTATTTGTGGCTTAGAGAACAAGATTCCAAAGCAAATCTCAAGTTTCGATGAAATATATCTTCGCCGATGCCTTGAACTAGTACAGTTAAGCGCATTCTCTGATAGCTTGAGTACAAGAGACTTTAGCACCATTAGTACGTTTGACTTAGCTAGTTTTGGTATCGAGTGCCCTTTGCTAGCTGAGGCTGGGGATGTTATTATTACCACTGATGGAGATCCGATTCTTGGTACAATCACTAGGAGCCAAAGTATGATAAACATTTTAACGAGCCCTTTATTTCGAAAATTTGGTGCAATCGATAGTGATGCCAACTTGGTAAGTAGTTTAATTGATGCTGGAGAATCGGTATCTTCTGATTTTACAAGTTCTAGTGGTGGGTTATGCGTCAATTCACTGCAAAAGCTTCAAAAGGAAATGGTGGTTCTTGGAGACCTTAAATACACATCCGAGCCGGTTCACAAGAGGGTTTTTTCAGTGTCAAGCACAAACTCTACGTGCTCCGATCAGTCTTCTATTTCCACATTTGGTGCAGTTTCTCATGGCATTTTACAAAGCACGTGGTATGATGGAATTCCACACTTTGTTTTCTCACTCGACGATCAAAGGGAAATCTACATGGCAAATCTGTTGAAGGTTGAGTCAACTGATGATAAAATTTTGGATTATATGTACACGTTCCGTTCAAGAACAGGTGGCAAGAAGGAAAATGAAGTTCATGAGAAAGAATCGAATTTAGTTGGTAAAATGAAAGTCTCAACTTCTTTTACGCTTTGTCCGAATAATACGGAAGTGATGGAGACCCAATTTGTTCTGTTTGGTGGTAGCGATGGGGACACTTGTGTGGGAGAATTGCAAACTTCAAGCTATACCCTTGGGAGAAACAAGGGGTTGTCGAAGAAAATGGGGGGTGTTTTTAGGGCCAGTCACTTATCTAGGCAAAGAACCTCATCCAAATTTGCGGGTACAAGTGCCATACTAGAGAATTCTTCTTGGGAACCGCACCAAGATTCACTCAATCCATTAGGTGGGGGCGTTTTTCAAGAAAATTATCTTCCTCCAAATGTTGAGTTGGCTGCCATTATTGTGAAAGATCACATTCACGAGGTTCGTGAGGAGCCACGAATTGGAGGGTGGGGCTTCAATTTTCTCAAGAAAGTTGAGAGTAGGAAAATGAGTGAAACCGAGTCGACGCCTTTTGAATGTTGTCAAAGAAATTCTAGTGATTGCTCTACAAGTATTGACATTTTAATCCCAGCTGGTTTTCACGGTGGGCCAAGAACGAGAAATGGTGGGCCCTCTAGCCTCATCAAAAGATGGAGTTCGGGTGGTCAGTGCGACTGTGGTGGTTGGGACATTGGGTGTCCGCTTACGGTACTCAATACTAAAATGAGGAAGGAGGGTTCACCAGAAGCAGATGCGCCAGAGGACAGCAAGACATTTGATATATTTGTACATGTGAGTAAAGTCCCATATTAAGAGTTCTACTTCTAAATCATGGACCGAGTCTCTTGTAGTTAAGTTTGTTCTGTTCTTGACCTTTGATTGGGGTCCATGTGGGTTTCCATCCAACCAATGCCAGGTTCACATACTGGTGTATCAAGTGTTTATGTCCTGGTTTTTATTTATCTGATTTTCAATTACCCACCCACCCACCCATATCACATCCCGGTTCAGCTCACTAAGTACCGTCCACTTTGGGCTCAAGTCATCACATTTTTGCTTTTTCTCAAAAGGCCGCCTCTTAGCAAGGACCAGTGTCTGCACGTATATAGAATATTAGTTCACCTCACACAGCGGTGTGGGATGAACACCCTTCTGTTTTCAGAGTTCTTTTCATTTTTGTCCTTGCTTGTCTAGTGTGTCTCCTGCCAACGCCTACGCCACACACGAGGGGTGTGTAACCACCTGGGTTCTCCCCCAAAATGGCTAGCCCAAGTTGTAACTTAGGTTCATTGTTCTCACATATATACCACGGACCTTCCCATTACACTACCGATGTGGGATATTTTGGGTCGTTACTGGGTGGGTGTTGGAAGTATTAAACCCAAATTGGGAATTTAAGGAATAGCATTCTTACATATAAGATCCTGGTGCCACTCCACCCATCACCATATTGGCTGTAGGTTGGATGCCTAGCTAGAATACGTCATATGACCCTTTTCTAAAGGGTTCCAAGTTTTCGATTCTTTTCTTCTTGAACTTTTAGTAGGAACCCATTTATTTTGACCAATAACGCGTTAATTTAACCATTATTCAACTTCAATATTGCAGGGTTCAAAGCAAGGTGCACCTATCATGAAAATGAACGTCCACAACGGTTTGTATTATATTCATTTTCAATCGCCCTTGTCGCCTCTCCAGTCTTTCTCCATTGCTGCAGCGATCATTCATACTCGTAGTCCCGCACTCCGTCCTAAAGTATATAGAAGCTGAAGTAGCAAGAATCAAGGACAAGGTTTATGTAGTTTTCACCCTCTTAACTTACCAAGTTTATGAAAAAGTTGAAATTAAATTATCGGTACTTAATTGATATGTTAGTTGTTGTATTGTTGTTCTCAGTACTCAGTTGCGAGATTGTTTCCTTATTTGAGGTTATTTTGCCCAATTGTAATATAGTGCTTATTTGGTACTGCCTATAGGGAAGAATTCTTGTATCCATTTCTTTTTCAATGAATATACACGTTTTCAATGGAGTGAAATGGATTCCACAGTTTATTAACGTAAATCTAGATTATGTATGCGATTTGAAATTGAAAATGTTGTCTCTATCAGTTATTCCTTTTTACATGTTCTCTTTGTTAATGGAAATCAAGGAGCAAAGAGGCCTTCGAGATTTGGCTTGTCCATTGGACCTCACTCTTTCAGTAGATCATGAAGATTTTCCAGGTAATTCTTTCTACTTTTTGGGTCTGTTTTGATTGAAAAGTTGGAAAATTTGCAAAAACGAACTCTCACTTTTATGAGAAGTTGGAAGAAGAGAGGGAGCGATTTGGTGAGATGTTATCCGTATTTTCCTAGGCCTTCGAGATTTGGCTTGTCCATTGGACCTCACTCTTTCAGTAGATCGTGAAGATTTTCCAGGTAATTCTTTCTACTTTTTAGGTCTGTTTTGATTGAAAGGTTGGAAAATTTGCAAAAACGAACTCACTTTTATGAGAAGTTGGAAGAAGAGAGGGATCGATTTGGTGAGATGTTAGCCATATTTTCCTTCTGTTTCATGGAAAGAATTTCTTACGCACTGCCCAAAGAATTGAATTCCATGTAAAACTTAAAAAAGTAATATAACATCTCTCTAAATCAATCATCTCATTTCCAAATTCTTATAAAAGTAAACTGTTTTTTCAGTCATTTTCCCATTTTGCAATCAATCGCACCCCTTTGTTTTACTGTTGCAGTGAAGACAGGAAAAATATTGGATACTACTGTTGTAACAATGATGTGGTACAACGGATTGAGTGACAACCATTAGATTATGAAATAAAAGGTTCAGATCACATCAATGGTGATCTTGTAAAAAACTAGCTCCCTGCATGCAGGAGAATCCTAGCCCTTGTCTCGCATATCGAATGAATGATATAAATCCATACACCAAGTCATTGTTACAACCATTGTAACAAGCATTTAATCCGAAGACTACCTAGTAAGTAGTTATTAACTTTGCTCCATTGAGCTTTAATCTAGCACTTCTTCATGCAATTGATTTTCAATCTTTAAAAGCAGAACCAGTGGAAAATGTAGGATATTCAAAGTTGTGTCCAATATTTCAGTTAGGGATCACCCCCAATTTTGGTTGTTACCTGTTCTGCCTTAAGATAATAATGATCTTGGACGTAAATACCGTTGCATCTTCCCTCCACCAAAAATCCCTAATCACGGGGTGCATTTGGAATATTGTTTGATCAAGTTGATTGATCTTGTGGAAGTAAAGGATCTCCTTTGCCTTGTCCAAGAAGTGGTCCAGGGCATGCTTTTTCAATTGATAGCTACTATAGCTTGCAAATTGGTTGATCAAGATGTGAATGGATTCATCAAAAAGGAAAAAAGAAGTGGGCTTTGCTGATTGTGATACTTGAGATCTGACGATCCGGTCCCGAATTTAGCAAGATATTGTCCCCTTTGGCACAGAGCCACACGGTTTTGTTTTTGGCGGAAGTCACCAAGACACACTCCCAAAAGGACCCTTGCTAGTTAAGAATCAACTGGGTATTTATGAAACAAGGATCTACCCATTATACTACTAATGTGGATATTTTGGGTCGTTACATGAGAAAATGTTGTTTGTTTGTTAATTAATTGATTCATAATTGGTGCATTTTCTTGATTATTTTGTACTTTGTAATAGAGCTTTTTTGTATTTGTTTTGTATTTTCGTATTTGGGACAATATTATTGCAAATGGCCCTTTGGCCCCATGCATTGGAGATGCTCTTTTTATCTTTTGATTCTATCATTTTAATATTATGAAAGTGCCATTTACTGCATAACTTTGGTTTGGAGTTAGTGAATCAAAAAGCTTGAGAAATGACATTTTGCTCTTCATTCTCTGTTGCTTTAGTGTAATTTCAGGAAGAATCTTTCGCTGCTCATCCGGGGAAAAATTTCTGGTTTGGTGCATTTAGAATTCATTCATTTTTCCCATTGTAAAAACCATTGGTTTAGTGGCCGACGGCTTTGTAGCCTCTTATTCAAATTTGGCTCCTTCCGTTATCTTATTTCCCCAATTTCTCTTATAATTAAAGTACATTTGAAGGTTAAATGAGTAATTTTTTTATGAAATTTGGTAAAGATGATTTTTATAATGAATAGATTATCTTCACAAAATTTCATCAAATTCACTTTAGAAGTCAGCGATGATATTTAAAATTTCAATGGACGAAAATGAGTATATATATCAAATTTTTATTACACATTTTTGGTTTGTTTCTTGTAGAATTTTTGTGGAGACACTCATTCCTTTAGCGCTCTAAAGCCTTATTTGGTTCACGGATTTTATTACTCGGGAAAAGAAAGTCGTTCCTTTCTTTTGTTTGGTAAGCACAAATTCTTGAAACACTTTTTCGAGAGAGGGGAAAGTACGGGATAAAACCATTCCTCTCAAAACACATGGGATTGATTTTCCCATGTGATTTTCAAGTATTTATTACAAAAATTTTAGACAATAATACTCTTATCTAAATATTTTTCATGCTTTACTAAACACAAGAAAGGAAATTTGATAGGAAATTTAGTTTTCTACCTTCATAAAAAAGATAAGGGAATTGATTTCCAACGAGACCTAAAATCGGAATGGAACTCATTGAAAGAAATTGAAAGAATGAAGTAACGAAGATGAGCCAAATTTCTTGTTGGCATACTCTTTCCTCGAAAGTAGTGTAGAGTTCAATCATGTTATTTATGTGGAGCAGAACCCAACCTCCCGTCAAATAAAAATAGGTCAGATTCATTGCTCATAGAAAACAATTACCTCCCACCAAAAAAATAAATAAAAATCAATTACCATTAGTTTGGTGTGTGCTTTAGTGATTGCTAAAATTATGAAAGTAATCAAAGGTACACAAGGAAAAATGCAAATGGTAAGCTTTCTTATCAGAAAAAAAGAAGAAAAGAAAATGCAATGAGCAATATGTATTCCTAAACGTCAGAACATATATTTTTTCATTTAAACAAAAATGTATTTTATTTAAAAAATTTAAAAAAAGAAATGGCCCAATTCGTAAAACCCAATCAAATGTATTGGATTAGATCCGGCCAATTTAATAGGTATTTTTTTTCTTCTTTAAACCTCAATTTAATAAGTTTGAATTGGATCAACTGGAAATAAATTTAAGCCCTTAATTAACTAGATAAGATAATGTGTGTTTACAATGTATTGAAAAGTTACAAAATATCAAAGTCAATATATAAATGCACTTGGATAGAGTATGACATAATTTTAATAGATAATAAATTATACTTTCTACCTCAAATTAAAAGATTACATTGCATAAATATACAATATAGTGAAAAAAAAATTAGGAAAAAAAGGAGGCCAAAGCACCAATAGCTTTGTACTCGATTGGTATTCATTGGTTTTGTACTCTGTTAATATTTATTGGTTGGGTGTTAGTATAAGCATTTTAAAAATTTATTTTTAACACCTTTTTTTAAAAAATCAAAATAACATGATTATATTTTATGACTTTTAAGGCACCCAGTTTTTTTTTTTTAACTTTCTCATCCTTTTTTGCTGATAGAAAAATGCAAATCATTTTTTTTCTTAACTTACTCCAAATACACTATCTTCTGGCACTAATGCTAGCTTGTATACAAAATGGGCCACGTTGAAGTAGACCAACTTTACAAGCTCCCTCAAAATGATCTATTTTTCTATTCACCCGCAACTTGACTTGAGAGATAAATAGCATTAGCTACTTGCGAGTATTTAACCATACATCACTGTTCTTTCAAGCATTTTTCTAGTGATCTGAACATTCTTTTTTTTGTTTTGGTATCTACATGCACCTCCTTTCAAAGTTTTAATAGGTTTAATATCTGACATTTCTTGTTTATTTTTCAGGCATTTTTACGGAGTTTATACAACAGATGCAAGTAAAAGGGTGCAGGTTGTTTCCGATTTACCTAGATATAAATTTTTCTTATGGATTTTTTTTCTCATTTGGCATTTAATAAAGAAAAGCAACTTGTTACATTGAAGGGTCAGCTGGAGTCTTGTTTTCTATCCTGCTAAATACGTAGGAACTAGGGAGTGAAAGCTTATTGAAGATGCTTTGGACCTATTTTTATATTTCCTAAAAATTCATAATTCATTATTTATTTATGTATTTATTTGATGTTGTTATATTAGTCACACTTAGTCATACTGCTTCTTTAATTTGTGATGGACTATTTTTGCATATTCCTTCTCTTTCCCTATTCTAGGCCAATCAAAAATGATTATTGTGAGAAGGTTGTGTGTGAGCATGCATATATATCCAAATCTTAAATGACAAGAACTCTGCATAAACTAAAGTAGTAGCCAAGAAACTAGTCTAAGCCATAGGCACATATGATTTAGGCTTAAAAGTTAAACCGAAAAGACATTATTCAATTTTAGAGAAGCTGTATGTGCTGTAATCGATCTTCTCTAATTGCAGATGATGTGACTACTTAAGAGTTTATAAGTGAGCTTTGGGTTGGTATAAAGCAAGTCTTGGACAAACATAAAACTTCCATAGAAAGTGAACTTCTTTACATGTTTTCTTTATGGTGCTTTAATAAATAAGGGTGCTCTTTTAAAATTAAAAGTTAAGCATGGATCCTTAAAAAATGAGTGTTAAAATTAGTTTTTAAGGGTGCTTTTACCAGCACCCTTTATTGGCTTTGTATTCCGTTAGCATTCATAAGTTTTATACTCTGTTGGCTTTCATTATGTTCTTGTAATAAAGAGATCTTGAATTCGATCTACATGAAAGTGATTATTGAACTCTTTGTTAGTGTAAATACATTGTGGTCGTTATATGTTCACCTTATTATATTAGTGGTTATGAATTCATAATTTATAAAGTTTATAATAAAATATCGCTTTAAAAAAAATATTAAAATACGTGGACCTATTAGTGGGCCAAGTCAATATCCATAGAAGGCCCAAGTTATATACAGAGCACCACGATGGCATTACCTAAGAAAACGAGGGCAAATAAGGAATTTCAAACATTATACGAAACGCAAACCCTAGGTCTGACCGTCTCTATATACTCCACAGACCTCTCAAAACCCTAACTGTTTCACTTCTGCACACAGCAATGTCGAAGCGAGGTCAGTCAGTTTCTCCACCATTTTCATTTCTCCTAATCTACCTTTATAAATTCAATCATATTATAGAATTTTCAGTTGTTCGTTTGCTAATGAAATTGTTTCATTTGAAATATTCATCTTTGTGTTTATTGATATAGGGAGAGGAGGATCGGCAGGGAACAAGTTCCGCATGTCGCTGGGTCTGCCGGTGGCGGCGACGGTGAACTGCGCCGATAACACGGGGGCGAAGAACCTGTACATCATATCGGTGAAGGGGATCAAGGGACGATTGAACCGATTGCCATCAGCTTGTGTGGGAGATATGGTGATGGCTACAGTGAAGAAAGGAAAGCCTGATCTGAGAAAGAAGGTCATGCCAGCTGTTATCGTCAGGCAGCGCAAGCCTTGGCGCCGAAAGGACGGTGTCTTCATGTACTTTGAAGGTTAATTTTGTTATTTGTTTGAAGCATTTTGTTTAGTTTTTGATATATTATGGAGGTTTGATGAAATTTTGTTAAATAATAGTAGCCAGTTCACTTATGTTAGGGTCAGCTTTATTTTTTAACCTTCGAATGCTGAATGCTAATTGAACATTTGGGTGGAAAATATGTTTGATTTATTTTTTTGGCCCCGAATGCTAAATACTTGACATTTTACAATTTCACCATGACAATTATGAATTTATGATGTACATCAATAGATAATGAATAAAAAGAATAGGGCCACAATTTGGTGTTAAACTAAGGATGACTTCCTCTTAATGCTAATTGCTCAATTTTAATCAAATGCAGAAACAAGAAGTGAAAAAACAAAGACCATTTTTCCCTCTTAATGATGTATATACTTTTGGTCAGCGTTAAGAGGTGAAAACTAAAAACAAGCATAAAAAAATAGGTTTCTTGTTCAATTCTAGAAATAGTATTCGGTTTATATGTGTAATGTGTTTATGCAGTGGACAGTTAGCTTTTGTTTCTCCTCCGATTTTTTCTGTCAACTCTACTTAACTGTTTGACGAGAGTTGATGTTGCTGGTGATGTGGTGTGGAGACTTGATTATCTTGGTTTCTCTGCACCTCCCATACCCAGCTAAATCAAAACACCAATCTTACCCCTACTTCGGGTGGTAAGTAGGTTATCACCCCTGTCAAGGTTGGGATATAATGATTTCCCCGAATAAAAATAAGTTTCTGCATTTCAGCAAATATTTTATACTTTAGATCCATTAGACAGCTGTGTAGTTCTTATTTTATATTAGTCAATGTAGTTACTCACTTGGTATTTGATTGTTCATTCTTTGCCCCAGAAGGTTTTGTTTTCAACTGAATGTTATGAATTTGATGAATAGTTTGCTCACTTGCTGAAAGAATGTGGTATGCTGGTTAGGGGTTGTCTTGATGTGAACATATTCCATAATTTTGTTGTTATGTGCATAGTATGATATGATGATTCCTGAAACCAGTCACATTAAAGTAAATAAATCGGATGTATATCGAGCGGGAACTCGCTTATTGAATCTTGCCTTTTGCGATTCGATACATCATTCCTTCCTTGTTTAGGTTTAGATTCTTGTAGTGATGCGGTTACCCTTGTCAAGGTTGTGGATATGCGTGTATCCCAAATAGTGCATGCATACCATTATATGTGGGAAGATGATAATTTTACTGATATCATCGACCATATATTCATATTAGATGCATTAATGAGTTGTATATTCGTTGCTCTTATATATTATTAAATCAACATGCATATATAGATTATGTGAGTTGTCATGTTATAATATTTTTGTCGAAACCAATTAATCTGAACAAGTAAACCTGTGATTAAATATGAACTCAGATAACCCTTATAGAACCTTGCTTTATATGAGGCTATGAATAAGTTTTCTAGATTTATTTCGCTAGTGATTTGTGTTCCGAAATTATATTATTTTAATTTGATTTTATCATGCGGGAATACAATTCCTGTGGTATCATTTTCTTTTATCACAAATGTGGAAATCTGAAATTATATTCTTGGCGTCTCTTGAAGATGTTTGCTTCATTGTGATTACTATGAAAAAAGTTTAGTAGTAGGAAGTAGATCAATAGACAAAGGCCAGGTATATTCCATGGTTGGTATATTTACTAGTCCGGAGAATGGATAGTCTATTTTGACAGAGATGCTTGTTAAGCTTATATCTGCTCCATAGGGACCCTATTTATACTTCCATTCTTTTTGTTTATGCAGATGATATAGTTACATTGTGACATTAACTATAAATCAGATCTATTTGGTGATTAGTAATTAACAATGTTTTGTACATTACTTGGCTTATTCATGTGGTCCTTGTTGGCCTTGTGAGAAATCTATTTCTTGCAGCTTCAGTGCATAGCAAAATACTGCCAGACATAAGTCCTGGTATCTGCCTGTATATTCTGTGGTTGATACCTTTACAAGTCTGGGAAAATTGAATGGTGACCATCGTTACAGTTGTGAATTCTTCTCAAGCTCACATCTGCTCCATTTGGACCCTACATTTTTTGTTTTCGTTCTCTTTTCTAAATTTAATTATATTCAGAAGTTTGTTTGCTCAGAGTATACTGGACTCTTCCTTTAAAATTCCAGATATGATAGTGTTTTGTGTAGTCAGCCCTACTGTTGCGAGGGACCTAGATTTTATACCTAGGGACACTGGACACCCTATTCAACTTTTTAGTGTTAACATTTACTTTGCAATATTAGTTTGGTCTTTGCTAAAAAGCTAGGATTGTATGTTTTAGGAAGAAACTAACTTTAATAGGCAAGATTATTGGATTGTTTGGTGTTTTAATTATTATTAACAATATGTGAATCGAAACCCCAATCTTCAGATATATTGGATGGGCAACATTCTTTTTACCATTTCCAATCTACATTACTTTTTAATGTTTGTTGAAGCTTTTTTTGCATGCGGTTTTATCCTATGATGTTCATAAGTTAATTTGTTTCCTTTCAGATAATGCTGGTGTTATTGTGAACCCAAAGGGTGAGATGAAAGGTATGAACTTAACACAGAACTATCAACTATGTTCTTTGAAGTACACTATCAGGTTTGTTACGTAAATTGCATACCCAAAAATATAATGAATATTTTCCTTTCCAAGTAATTGTGTGATTATAAATAAAATTCTAAAATAAACGGGAAGGTCACTGTAAATAAACTTAACGTCCAGCATCATTTTTACTTGCTTATGTTAGTTTCTTTGTTTGTTGTTTAGGTTCTGCAATTACTGGCCCGATTGGGAAGGAGTGTGCGGATTTGTGGCCGAGGATTGCTAGCGCAGCCAATGCCATTGTCTAAACTGACTTTTGGCCTATACCTTTTTGATCTAAGGACTTCTGTCTTTTAACAACTTTCACATTACTTTGGTTGTTAGTGGATGTATCTTCAACTTGGATAAACATAGAACATGTTTGCTTTCCTTTTTAAAATTGGAGTTTAAAAATCTGTAGAACAACTTATTTTCTTACATGTTTATGCTTTATTGTGTCTTTTTAAATTGAATGAAACAAAAATATTTTCTTTATGTATGCCTATTTATTGAACATGTAAGGTGTGCTTGGCAGGCAGGATGTAGGAGGGATAGGATAATATTTTCATATCTCAGTGTTTGTTGTTTGGAGATAAGCATATAGGATGTAGTTTTCGTATCCCGTATTTTGTACAAGATCAGAGAAAGATTGGATATGATATTGTGGAGGATAAATTAATCCCACTAGAACTTTATATCTACAAAAGATCAAATATAACTATCCCATTTAAGAGGAAGGGTTTATTTTATCCCTTTCTTTGTGGGATTAAAAAATAAAAACTACCATTTTTTTAATTTTTAATTAGATTTTCATTGTTTGTCATCATTAATTAATTAAAACAAATTTATCACAAAATCTGGGGCACTTAATTTATAAAATTCATTTGTTTCATTATAGCATTGATTATTTTTATAAAAATGATTTTTTTGAAGTTTTATATGATATAATCATAAAAGAAAATAAATTTTTCAATATCAAAGCAATTCTTATGGTATATAATTTAACTTTTTTCCTTCCTCAATGGACTATTTTTTCCAATAAAATAAAAATCTCGTTCGAATTATCAATTTTTATAAACAAAATTAAGTATAAAAGTAAATAGGTGGGTTCTAAAATGGCTCTTTCTTTTAAATAAAGACGGATTTCTCCTTTTGAAGAGGTAAATGATTGAATTTTAATAATAAAATTTGGTAAGGATGAGTATTCAACAGAAAGTGGGTGATCTAAAATTTTGAAATTTCAAAGGTCAAAATGCACACATATATATTAATTTTTAGTTCACTCGCTTCATGATTGAATGTTTTTGATAAAATTTAGTTGAGGTTGATCTGCTCATCATGGAGATCCTCCGTACTAAATTTCATCAAAAAAATCATTTATTTGCTCTGAAAATGGATAGTCCATTTAATAATTAAAAGAAGGAAACCATTTTTGAAGCCTAGCTTTATAAGTAAAATAATACAAATATATATATTGGTTGTTTTGTTTCAAGTACCCGACCATAATGACAAATATATATGATCTAATGTAAAATAAAGTTGTTTTAAAAAAAGATTGCGGTTATTGCACTATAAAAACTATTCTAAATGTATCAAAATTGTCACAAAAGGTGCATACAAAACTATCACTAAAAGGGAGTGTATAGCCTAGTGGTAAGATTCTCACCCGAACACCAGGAGGCCCCAGGTTTGAATCCTACATTGGGTGGGGATGGAGAGGGTTTTTGTTATTTGTAGTTGAAAGGGAGAGACTTAGACCTCCCATTAAAAAAATAAAAAAAAAGTATCACTAAAAATACTGTTGGGTGCTCTAAACCTATTTGTAGTGGTTGTAATCAAAACTTTAAAAATATATACTAAAGAAGTGATGTTGAGTTATTCACAAATGTTACATCAATTGATTACATCTTATTCGGATTTTTAATCCGGGATGGCACTAAACACCAAACTTATTTAATTGTTATCCGACTAGTTCTTATGATATCCTATCACGTATAATCATTACTTGATTGTTTTATTTCCCATCTTATCTCACATAATTCATACCTGAGTCATTTCTCATTCTATTTCACTTTATTCATATCCGACTAATTTCGTTGTTATCAAATCTGGTCATTTCCTTATCCTATTTCCTTGTTCAACGTGCAAAGCGTAGTCATAAAGTAAATAACACATTTGCACCATAAAACTTTGTGTTATGGTTTCAAATTGCGCCCCAAACTTTATTTTGTTGTAGTTTGCACCCAAACTTAAGTAAGTGTTTTTAAATGCATATTCTATGTCTACATTTTGTCCAAATTCTAACCTAACATATTTGGTTTCGGTTAATTACACAAGGAACCTCAAAGTTAGACCTTTTTTCAATCTTAACCTAAAAAATTATTTTTTGCAAATTAAATATTAAAGTATTGATTTTGTATCAATTCAAACCTTAATCCTTGACCAGATTTATAAAATTACATTATTTGCCCCTCAAATACAAAAAAATTATACAAAACCAAAAAGATATATTAATTTTCTTGTTACTTGAAATGATATATAATTATTAATACTTTTTCGAGTTAGATACTTTAAGGTTTGAATTGATACGAAATCATACTTTAAGGTTTACAAAAAATAAATTTGTGATGTTAAGATTGAAAAACAAGTTTAACTTTGAGGTTTTTTTTTATGTAATTAACCAAACATGTTCCTTTAAAATTCGGACAAAATGTAGACGGAATGTGTATTTAAAAACAATTAAGTTTGGGGTGCAAAATGGAAAAAAATAAAATTTGGAGTGCAACTTGAAACTATGATCAAAGTTTGGGTAATCCTATTGCTAAAACAATTTTTGTTAATGTCAAAATAAATAATGCATTGCATGGTTGTACATCATGCTTTAAGTATCTTATAGTACTTTGGAATTATTGAAAAGTATATTTAGGCTCCTTTTGATAATAATATGAAAAATAAAAAGAAAAAAAACTTGATTTGTGTAAGATTTTGAAAAATAACTTAAAGCATATGGTGATATATTTTATTATTTTTTTACTTTTTTTATGAAAAAATTTCTTTGAGGGTTGAGGGATTTTTTTTTATATAAAAATTAATACATGACAAATACTTATAAAAATATTCATGATATGCTTTATTTTATTTTTTTAATTTTTCAAATAAATCTAGTATTTTTATTTTTTATGTTATCTTTAAATTACATTTTATTTTTTATTTTTCATGTTGTTTTCGAACCACGTTTTATTTAAGAAAATAACGTAATGGGCCTTTAGTTTTTTCCTTTTAAGCCCAAAAGGAACTAGTTTTGTGCGCTCCCTCTCTCTGTGCATATAACACGCACCAGTTATTACACCAAACTCTCTTTTCGTCGCTCTCTCGTATTTTCGTAGAAAAAAAAAAAGGTAAAAGGAGATTTAGATTAGAA
This sequence comes from Lonicera japonica, assembly GCA_021464415.1. NCBI lineage: Eukaryota > Viridiplantae > Streptophyta > Magnoliopsida > Dipsacales > Caprifoliaceae > Lonicera > Lonicera japonica. Next base: position 42,977,185 of record CM038468.1, read on the forward strand.
TAATGGCGAGTGAAGCGGCGGTTGAATCCAGCGTACCGGAGGCGCAGTCGGAGGTCTCACCGGAGAAAACGACGGTGGTGAAGCAGCCTCACAAGTTGGAGAGGCAGTGGACGTTTTGGTACGACAACCAATCCAAGCCCAAACAAGGCGCTGCTTGGGGCTCCTCCCTCCGCAAGGGTTTTACTTTCGACACTGTCGAAGAATTCTGGTGGTATATATATATTCATTCATCCATCTTTCTAATCCTAACCCCTCTCCCTACATATATATATGCACATTTATCTGATACTTGTGTCTGTTTTGATCTATGTCCTGAATTGATAATTTGGATTGAGTATTTGTGTTAGTAAGGAGAACTTGCTAAGCAGTATATAAAGAAGAAGACGATTGATTCTTCACTTATTGGAAAAATTCAAGTTTGATTCTTTATTTGTATTGGTAAATACATTCTCTCTATTCGACAATATTGTTCTTCATTCTCAATTTGAGTAGAACCAGAGGCTATACATGAGCTTAATCAAACAGATTTAACACCTGATAGATTCATTAAGTATTTAAGTGAAGAAGATAAAAACACTCATCCTTCCGATGCCACTGTGAGCAAACATTTTCTAGTATCAAACATCAAACGAAAAACTTGTAAATAAACACAAGCAAGCACTTAAGAATGCCAAACTGGAGGCACCTCAATTACGAAATAATGGTGCTTAATGATCGAATAAATCCATATAGACACAAATAGAGAAAGAAAGGCCTTCGCATTGTTGAACACATCCTCAAATCTTTTAATCACATTCACAAGTGGGCGAGATATCTCTTCATTGGGAAAAGAAAATTTAGTCACCGACAACTTTCCTAAATTATCCCCAAAACAACCTGAAACTTTCTAGCAATAAAAACGGAGAGTGACCAACCCTCTTTCCATTATCACACTTCCACTTCACCTCAAATTACTCGTACTTGATAGACTACAATTTTAACTGGAGTCCTCTGGAGGAGATGGAGACATACTTCTGCGCAAGGAGGGAGCGGGTCTATTTGGCAATAATAGACACTGCATCAGCCTGTGCCTTAACTGTTCAATTAGTTGTACAGTTCTTTGATAATGCTGAATCAGTATAGTGATTTTGGTTTCTAAATAAGTGTTTGATCTCTGGACAAATGGAAAATTTTGAGCTGGATTCTTTACTTGTGGATTGAAGTTGTGATTTGTTTTGCAGTTTGTATGATCAGATATTTAGGCCTAGCAAGTTCCCTGCGAATGCAGATTTCCATTTGTTCAAGGCTGGGGTTGAGCCTAAATGGGAAGATCCTGAGTGTGCTAATGGAGGAAAGTGGACTGCTACTAGTGCCAGAAAGGCTAATCTCGACCAGATGTGGCTTGAAACGGTAAAAATATTATCTTTCTTGGTATTAGTATTTGCAATTTAGCGTAGCATTACTTTTTTTTCTCTTATGTTTTTATGTGAGGTTTTAGTTTTGTCATAATGTTTCTTCTTTTATTTTTCTCCTTATTTGTAGTTAATGGCCTTGATTGGGGAGCAATTTGATGAGGCCGATGAGATATGTGGTGTGGTTGCCAGTGTGCGTCAAAGGCAGGATAAACTTGCATTATGGACTAAGAATGCTGCTAACGAGGCTGCTCAGGTTTTAACTCAAAATCTTAATTCTGAATGCTGACCTCTTCTATGTTTATATAGAATATATTGCTAGGTATAAAACTGGCTATTTTTTAGTAGTTATATTGTTTTAGTTTTCTGGTACGAGTAATTATTTTAGAGGAAATTAGGATTGAATAGTTACTTTGGCAAAATTTAATAAGAATGAGAATGCTAGATTTTCTGAAAACTTTGTGAACTGGTAACGATGTTATGGTTGTTTGGGGTGGGAGGGGTTGGGTTTGGTGGGGGAATAGTTATTGTTAAACCATAGAAGTAAAGAAAAAAGGGGGTGCTAAGCATGTTGGTTGATAAAAACATGCTAAAACATCATAGACTAAGGTGAAACAAGAGCCATGTGAAGAACAAAAATCGTTTTGTGGGAACTTTGTTTCTTCTATTAACTATTAAAACGGAAGTGTTCACACCTTGTCAATGAATTCCTGGCATCAAGTGTGGTAGACCAGTAGTAGAAAGGTTCTGAATAACTAGCCTGATAAATAGTGTTGGAGGTTTACACTTTGAAGATCCCTAAGGAGACGTTAATATCTCAAGGGTGATAGATTCCGTATCTTTTATTGTATGTTTTATTGTCATCATTATCATGATGGCTGGTTTTTCCAGCAGTACTCCTGCTCATTCAACTTGGTTTACTTGTAAGAGGAGCCCAAGGAGTTATGGGGTGATGACAATAGGTTTCCTATGTTTTAAAGATTCAGTTGCTGATAGCTGAAAGTTCAAATTCTTGAGAATTAGGATTTTCAAGGACTACAAGTGTTGTTTTATGCTTAGATTTAAACTTTCAGAACTGCCACCAATTTTAGACCTGTTCTTAAAATTAATACTCATCGTGACAGATAATTTGTTGGTTACTGCATAGCTATGGCCATAAAAAGTATCATTTGTGCATGGAAAATGTTTGTTGACTGCAAAAGTACTTTTTTAACTTCTATACGAAACGGAATTTTGTTAATGAAAATGGGAAATACAATAAGATATGGTGCAAAATGCATTATGCCACCCAAAATAACTTTGCAAAAAGGGTCTTTAAACTATCCCTTCGGCTATAGTGCCGAAAAATCTTCAACCATGAAAACCGGCTGCCCAAAATACAACCAAGGAAAAAGGGATCCCCTTAAACAACTTCAAAATTTGTTTTTCTAATTCGGTTAAATTCATGGAAGACAAGCTTTTCTAAAGAGACTACATAAGAGAACCCCATCAAAGCGTTGATTTGTAAGTCTCTCTGAAATCTGCTCCATTTCTTCTCTCTTTTTTAGAAATCCCTGTAAACCACTAAAATAGATTCTCTGTAACCTGTAATCTGTACTCGACCCTGTATTCCAAATATCTGTTAACTGTAACTCAGCACCAGTTTCTTCTCCTACCCCCAGTCTTTCCTCTTCTCCCTTCTCCACTTCCTTTTTCTGTACCTTCTCCTTCTTCTTTTGTCCTCTTTCTTCATCCAGCGTCCCCCCTCTCTCCCCTCCCTCATAAGCGCACACATCGTATTTTCTCTTCGTTTTCTTCCCTTTAATTTCTCAATCTATCTTATTTCCTTTCAGCGTTCATTTTGTCTTTCATTAGTTCCATGGCTCTTCTTCTCCTTCCTTTTTGGTCCTCTCGTTTCTCTTCTTAATAGGAGCCTCTTTCTTCTTGGATTTGTCCTAAGAGTTCTTGGTTGGAGGTTGTTCTCTCCCTTTCTCGGGGAGAAAGTTCCTCCACAGCTCCACCCCTGGTTTGGAGGCTTTACCTTCTTGATTTTCATATGTTCTGGTTCTGCAAAAAAGTAAAAGAAAGCTTATAATATGTGCAGTATCTTAGTTTCACAAAATTTGAATCATAGTAGGGCAAAGAGTTTTGGTCAATGAATTTAACTAGTAAGAAAAATACAATTGTGATGCACTCTTTTGTGGATTTTCTACTCTCTTTAATTATGCAAGTAACAAGTCTGTAAATAGTAATTTGTTTCTCAAGAGAAGGTTTATTTCAGCACCAGTATGTAGGGGGAAAATTGAAAACCGATATATGACTTACCGCCTAAATATAATTGAAAACTAGTTACACTCAAATCAAAATGGAAAAACCTTTATAGTGTGTGTTTGGCGGCCCAATTTTGGGTGTCGGAATTGTAGGCTAATTTTTGCTTTGATTCCAATTTCAGAGCTCGGAATTGAGTTGCCAAACACATTACTAGAATCCATCGAATTCCATGGCCTTGCTAATTGCAGTATGTAGTCATTGAAACTATATTTACATGCCAAAAGCCTCTCTAAGGAAATTCCCTTGTTACTGTTCTCAATGATTTATTAAAGGACAACACAGTGAACATACTGTCTCTTCCAAGACTCTGTCTCAAAGAATAGCAACACTTGGGAATTTGACAGACTCTATACAATAAGCTTAGAAAATCGTCTGCTGCTCTCATTTCAAATTTTACAATGAATCTTGGGTTCCACCCATGGTTCACAGGCAAAGGCAGAAGCCGACTTGAAGTGGCAGTCAACTTGGTTTTAGTGCCCTATGTTCCACAATTCTTGCAGTTTTGCCTTGTGTATATATATACATAATTACATATAAACAAAATATGATCCAGGCCTCAGCCCAAGTGATTGAGAGTGTGTGTATTCACAAATGGTGCTGAGGCTCGAGCCTCAGCCCCCATCCTCAAACCAACCGTAAACCTAAGTTTTATATATATATAAACAAAACGGTCTAGACACACTTGTGGTTTGCTGAAGTTTTGCTGTAACAGCTTAAATCTAGGTTTGCTTGTCGATTCAATTACCACATTGTATCCCGTCAAGTAGCCAAGTGTTATTGTTTGTTTTGCAATATATTGTTTGTCTTCCCCGAAATAGTATCAAAAGTTGGGACAGCTTACAATTAGCTTTTCATTGTTGTGCTAAAATTATACTGGGCAAACATTTAGTATGTGATTAACTATTTAAAATAGTTCATTTGATGCTACCACCATTGTGTTTGGCTGTTTGCACCAACAAACTGAAATAAACCTTTCCAAAATCAGCATCGTTCCTTTGTGTGAATTTGTCGTTATATTGTTAATAAATTTTGTAACCCGGGATGTGATTGGTTTCAAAATTAACTTTGGTGATGTAGATGAGCATTGGAAGAAAGTGGAAGGAGATTATTGATGTCACCGATAAGATCTCATACAGTTTCCATGTAAATTTCAATTACTGTGCTCAACCTTTTATTTATTTATTTTCTTAGAGTTTATCGATTCTCATGCCACATTGATTTTTGCAGGATGATTCTAAAAGAGAAAGATCAGCGAAAAGTCGATATAGCGTGTGAGCACACACCCATTGGTCAATAGTGATTGTGTTATCGAGGATGATCTCCTACTTTCAATTGTAAGGCCCAAAAATACTAAAGAATCTCATTAAAAACTTCATGTTTACTTCTTAAAATTTTGCCTGTAACTTTATTTCTTTTGGAATGATACATTCGTGCTCGTGTTTTGATATTAAGAAAATCCTTATATTCATAGCGAACACATTTTTGCCATGGATTTTCTTAAAAGTGCATCTATCTTTTCAGTCGCGGCGATTGTGCGTGCTTTTGCTATTTTGATGAATTTTTAGATGTTATCGTTTTAAACTGTTGTATTTTATATTTGATTTTCTCATAATAATTGAGTTTTAATGTGTCTTGTAAACTATGGTGGCATGTTACTGATTGTAGAAAGTAGAGTTGGAATAGATTTACTTGCTGTAAATGATCATAAATTTAGCAGACAAATTGTTACAATATGGGGTAAAAATGCGGTAATAATAAATGGACCTAACTTAAATGATAAATGGTTTCACCCTTTCCATTGTCAATAGGTCAGTTCATTCGTTTTGTGTTTTATTGGGTTTGGGGTGTTATTGCTCGAATCTAAATGATCGATTTTCTTGTCGGATGAGAAAACAATATTCAAATTAAATTTCTTATCTTAACAAATGATCTAACTTCTAATAAACAAATAGTTTTGGTCGAATCTGCGTGGATGCTTCAATTCGTTCATTAACAAAGTTAGTTCCCTTAACAATAATAAATATGCATGCGAAACATCCAAAAAAAATGCAATTTTCTCCTTTTCAAATTAATAATCTTATTTCATTTGTAAGAATGAAATGTCTCAATCTCGCGATAAATAATTAATTATACTCTGGACAATTGATATAAATCATTAACACCACGAATATCAATTGAACCATAGCGTCTTCTCATATGAGCATTAGTAAAGTTCGTGTTATTGTATTTGCCTTTTTGGCGTAGTCTAGACATTGTTCTACCAGCTTAAATCGTAAGATATACACACTAGATTTGTTAGGAAAGCTATCAACACTCACAGCAGTGCACGATGGGGAAAGTGAAAATGTATTACAGATAAATTGAATTGTGATAGGATTTGATTAGTTTACATTCATTCTTGCTCTATGAGGGAAGGAGAAACTATATATAAATTTATACAATTCTTCTCACGCAAGGAATCCAAGTATCTCCCCATTCTTCTTGGCCAGCCGAATCAGCCCTTGTCTTTGCTTCTGATCTGCTCCTATCGATTTGCAGAACTCTGTTATTACCTGTGTATGAAATTCTTCGCATCAATACACATATATATAAAAAAAAAAGGTTGCTGTATAATTGGGTTTTACGGTTTTCTATGAGTAAATGTAAACCAATTACACTGCCTCAGCTCCTGCCTCCTGCTCTTTCATTATTTTATAATTTTTTTGAAAGTGTCATCACTTTTAGGGTGGGTTTGTTTTGTTTTCTGGAGCCTGGTTCTAAGATCTGATTTTGAAGTTCAAAAAATAAATCTGAAAAATCTGTTTATTTTCTATTTGAATAAATCTTAATAAGTAAATATCATATTTGGTCATTAAACTATTGCAATAGTAATAAATTGGTCACTCATCTTTATTTTGTTATATCTTGTCCATTAAACTTTCAAAATGGTTACAAAATAGTCACCCCGTCTAAATTGGCCGTTAGACATCGACGGAATCAAGGTTATTTTGCTCAAAATACCAAATATCTACTATTCCTCCTCGTCCCTCCTTTCCATCCGGTACCACCACACTGAAGACCCTCCAGTGCCACCCACACAATCTCTTTCTCTCTCTCTCTCTCTTTCAAATACCTTAGGCCTCGTTTGGTTCACGAAAGAGAAATCAATTCTCTTGTCCAAAACTTTTATAATTAATGCTTGAAAATCACATAGGAAAATCAACACCATGTGTTTTGAGAGGAATGGTTTTACCCCTACTTTCCCCTCTATCGAGAAAGTATTTCTGGAATTTGTACTTACCAAACAAAAGAAATGAAAGACTTTCCTTTCTTGAATCCTTGAATCTGTTAACCAAACGAGACCTTAATCTAACTTAAACGTATACAAAAGCCAAAAAGTCTCTCTTTTCAACTTTAAACTCACCACACTACAAAAAATCCTTTTTTCCCTCTCCACCCTTCCTGTCTCCTCTTCTTCTTCATTTACTCATCAAGAAAAAAATAAAATTCTTTTACTACACAAAAAATTTCAATCTTTACAGCTTAAAAGACACAAAAATCTCATCTTTGTAGCTTAAAAAGACCCAATAAAATTGTAATATAGTGAGAAAGAGGGACCCATTTTGGAACAAGCAATGTGACTGTTATAGAGTTAAGGGAAGAAGAAGAAGAACAGGGTCCCCCTCCTCTGTTTGCATCACATATCACTTTAAAGACTCCTTTTACGTGACTATCTAATTTTGCATCTCAATTTTAGGTTAGTGTTCTTGATTCTATTTTGATTTTTGTACCATTTAAGCTCTTTTATTTAATGAGTAGCTGTGGTGTGGGCGGTGCCGGCGGGGTAGTATTGGCCGGAGGTGAGGAGAGAAGATGAATAGTAGATATTGGGTGTTTTTACCAAAATAACCCTGATTCCGTCAATATGTAATAGCCAATTTAGACTGAGTGACTATTTTGTAACCATTTTGATAGTTTAATAGTCCAGATAGAAAGTATTAAAGATGACTAAATGAGTGACCACTTTGTTATTATTGCAATAGTTTAATGGCCAAATATAATATTTACTCAATCTTAATAAAAGTTAAATATATTGATTAGAAAAAGAAGATGATTAAACGGGTCCTCTTCTCTTCCTCTCTTCTTTTCTCTTCTTCCCTCTTTTTTTTTTTGGTAGATCTAGGTGGTTGTGGTGGAACAGTGATATGAGGTGGGGGTGGTTGGTGGCAGCGACTAGAATTCCAGTTACGGTGGAGAGGGTAGAATAAGTGTTTAATAACCATTTAAACCATTAAAAACTATTAACCACCGAATTATTTAGAGGCAAAATAAGTGATCAAATCTAAAAATTAAAGCAATCGAACAGAATTTTTAATATCTGAAGTTTGAATTTTTAACCCATTCAAACTTCAGATGGTGAAACAAATGACCCCTTAATAAAAACTACAAATCTTGCTAAATTTGTTATCCTTTCTTATTTTTTATGAACTGATTGTCTTAATTACTAGAATATGTTTAACCCCATGGGTAGAATTTACCCTTAAAAGTCAGTTGACAAGAGAAGGACGCCCATTTGTTTATAGCCATCCCTATGTTATCTTCATTTTTCCTGTGTAAGATATTGGTTCTTGACAGAGTAGTTTCGGAGAATTTTACCATCCACCAAACTAATGTTTTTAGTAATTTTTCATTTTTTTTTAATCTCACAGGCACCTTCTTTATATATATACATACATATAGAGAGGATATATGTATTTAAACATATAAAATATGGAGATATTATTATCAGAGAAATAGTTAAATTGCGGAGTATACAAAAAATGAAAGAAAGAAAAAAATAGAGATAATGATTGGGTGTTAATTAATATACCAGAAAAAAATAGAGATAATGATTGGGTGTTAATTAATATACCTGAGAGTGAAGAGCAATTGCTTTTCCTCTAAGCTTATTGAAGGTCTTCTTTCCAATAATATTGCGGGTGGCCACCACTATTGGAGCAAATAGCCCTTTCCCTTCGTTCACATTCTTCATCACCGGACAGAATCTCACCGGCTTCCGGACCCGAACTCTGGCCGGCGCTGCTGCCTTGCTCAGGGCCGCGTAATCCTCGCCGGAGATTGATGTTCCATAGAAGGATGAGGAAGAACACAAACCTGTTTTAAACCCAGTTGCACAAATTGAAGTGGCCATTGAATGAAGAGAAAATTAAAAACAAATATTTATCAGTTAAAAATTTTACTCTTCTGGAGAGCTTGTGATGATAAGTGGGTTCTGTTTCTTATGATATGAGAGGATCAGGATTTTAATTGATTGGTAGTGTGTGAGAGTTGAAGAGGTGCGGAGAGCCACTCATACTTGTGGGTTGGATTTTTTTGGTTTCTTTTTTCCTTTGTACCTCAAAATGCAAATAAAATTGCATGATGTAGTATTTTTTTTTTATTTGGTTATATTCTCCTTGTTTTGCATTGAATTTGTTTTATTGCCCATCATATAATAAAAAAATCGTAAGAATATCGAATCACTTTTATCTGTGGTTTTTTGTGAGTGTCAAAATTTTTGGGATTCCACAATAAAATATTTAAGCATTTTAAATACAAATAAGGGTGATAATAAACATAATTAGAGACTAGATATTTTGTTGAAAATTGATTTATCCGGTTGATTTGACTCTCAATTCAATAGTACTTTTGTGTGTAGGTATATTTATACGAGTTTATTATTAACACATATTAAAACACTCTTTAATACTTTAAATTAGTTCGGTCTTTAAAGATTGAATATGTGTACATTGACTCGGCCTTTAAGGATTGAATATATGTACACATATTTGGTTCTTAAGGGCCGAGCTAATGTAATTTATTTTACTAAAAAGTAGTTCGATCCCTAAGTAGACAAGTAATTCTGAGAGAAAGAATTAATAAGACTTAAGCTCCTTTGGAAAAACATATTTGTACACACTTAGTGGACTAGATTGATAGTCTTTTTTTTTGGTGTATTAACATGCGATGTCCGGGTTAGGTTTCACGTACTTTGACTAACCCTCCTTCGCAGTTTGGACCATATTACTGCTGGCCATAGAATGTTTTTGTGATAGTCTTTTTTTTTTGTGTATTAACAGGCGGTGTCTGGGCTAGGTTTCGCGCACCTTGACTAATCCTCCTTCGCAGTTTGGACCATGTTACTGCTGGCTATAGAATGCTTTTACAGTCTCCGAGATTTGACTTGGGGAGCTCTAAGTCGATCGTGGTAACTACTGGTCCAAGTCTAATAGTTGACTAGATTGATAGTCAAATCAACCGAAGGAATCACCCTTCAACAAAATCTCCATTCTTTAATTTTATTCACCTTTACCCTTATCTATATACAGTGTGCTTAAATCTTTTATTGTGGGAATTTCTAAATTTGTTGGCACTTACACTTCTAATAAAATTTACCTATTTTTTTTTTGTTGTTTCTAAGGGTACAACATAAGTTGCTTTCCATACTGCATTAAAAAGTTAAAATGATTAATGTGGTTACATATATTATGTTTTTGAGTGAGTTTACCAATCAAGTAAATTGTTTTCTCGGTCTGTTAGCATATATAAACATCTTATTTTATGTATATAATTAATATAATCAAATCTCAATCTTTCCCAAATCCTTTTGATCATATATTCCATATTTAAGTAATTATTTATTCCTTATTTATATCATGTACACCGCCTATATAAGACTCTTCAATTTTAATAGTTAAAAATTATCAATTCAATATAACCATTCTCTTTCATTCATATTCTTAACATGGTATCAAAGCGTAAGATCCTCTTGTTCTGAATTTTTTTCATAGGTCTATTATAGCCGTGCAGGTTATACATATCGTCGTCCGCTGGACTACTATGACCACCCGAAAGAACTACCACGCCGTTGCCCTCTCTTTAAATCCCACACCTTTCAACCTCCAAAAAGCTTCTCTAAAGGCTACTGTTTTCAAACTAACCATCTAAATCCATTTTTAAACAATCCTATCTTTACCCACAAAACCCACTGTCACTATGTTCAAAAATATTCACCACGCCTCCCCATCTCAAACCATTGTTCATAATCACTATCAGATCCAGCCAAACTTCAACCACACTTCAAACCACACAAATTCAATCAAACAATCTCTCTCTCTCTTGCCGGACAACCGCTTACGCTGGATCACCATGCACTCTATGAATCAAATTTGCCACAATTACTATACTATTCTCATTATTACACCATCACTCATATAGTCATATCCTAAACACTAGCCTCAACCCAATTGTCCCCACACCCATTTATGAACCAAAACCCATTTTCACTAATTTACAAACCAAACAAAAGCTTAAAAATACCGTTGACCCCACTAGTACCCAAAGCAACAACTTATCACCACTGTAACCCCCCAAAAAAATAAAAATAAACCATACAGTACCGCCAATGCGTAGCCTCCGTATTTCACGAGCCCAAGTGCGCCATCGCCTCAATGCAGTCACTTAGCGCTTTCACGAACTCATGCCGGTATTCATGTAGGATCTTAAATTTTGTCAGTCTTTGTGCCCGGACTTAATAGCGCTTTTGCATGCTCGCCACTTTCAAACTGAAGTTGGTATTAATTTACTACTTCAAGTTTGAGACGTGATAATAAAGTATCCACACCATAGCCGTACCTCTTCACTTGTGTCAGGCAATTAGAACTGGACTTCCATCATGCTGAACAACTAGAGACGAACTTCGCACTCTAACTGGACAGCCAGAGCCAACCTCCTCACTTGTGTTGGACAACTAAAACAAGACCTCCATTGTGCTGGACAACCAAAGCCGACATCCTTAACTGCCAAAGACCTCTATGCCAGTCCACCATTGTGCCAGATCGCCTCCTCCCACAATCATGCTGGATCTCAATCAGTGCTAATTCTCACACCGTTTTCTCCACCTCTGGTATCCCCGTCAAACATGCATCACACAAGCCAGTTCATCAGCTCACCAATAATCACTTCTGCGTCAACTGAAGACGTTAAAGACTTCACTTTCAAACTCAAGTTAGTCTATCAATTACCTGCTTGAGTTTGAGGGGATGTTAACATATATAAATATCTTATTTAGGTATATAATTAATATAATCAAATCTCAATCTTTCCCAAATCCCCTTTATCATGTATTCTATATTTAGGTGATTTTATATGCAGTATTTATGTCTCGTACAATATTTATACAAAGCACCTCCATTTTAAAAGTTAAAAATCATTAATTCAATATAATCATTCTCTTTCCATCATATTCCTCCAAAAGGGCCATGATTCGTCTTATAATATATTTGAAATATGTTTTGTTTGGAATTATTGTTTAACTTAAACAAAAAGTAACTAAAAATTTGTTATGTTTGAAGTTCTTTATAAATTTGATTGGAAAGCGAGATCATGTGAATGAATTCAAAAGATTTGGATAAATGAAGTCAAAATATAAAATAGCAAGATAAAATTTTAAATTGTATCCGTAGAAGACGTGCTTAAAACCTACATAAAAAAATATTAAGATTTAATGTAATTTTGTGTCTGTTTGGTTAAGAAAGGAAAAAAATTATACATTACATTATTTTTTAGTGTACATTTGGTTTACATTACAGTTTAAAAATAATGCATAGGTAAATGACATTTTTTTCATTTACCACACTAATCAAGCACATTATTTTGCAAGTAAGCTTTTATTTTTTTGGTCCATTGTAACAATGTGAGGAAAGAGAATAAGAATTCCACTATTAAACTCTATCGAAAATGCTAAAGTGGGTAGTCTCGTACAAACTGAACAAACATTTTTTAACTCGTGAAAAACTAATTCATTTTCCAACATTTTACAGATAATCACACATCAAACATGAACCGATAACCTACAACTTTTGACTCAAAAGCCACATTGAAAAAACATACCATTTTCATAGCCTCCATTCAGTTGGTGGTGTTAGAAATATAAAAACACTATTGTATTTCGGCAACTTGTTGCTAAGTATGTGAAGATATATAATTATGCAAATAGTGACTAAACGGACTTTTGATTTTCAATATCTATTTTTCAATGACATGTTGTTGAGATGAAGTCTGTATTTCGATCACACCTCGCCAGCAATAGTATGCAAAATGGGTGACATATCACTAGGAAAATGCAAAAAAATAGGAACTATTTTGAGTAACTTGTGGCATACATAAATAAATCAATAAAGTTTGTAATGTTAAGAATATTTGTTATATTTAAGATAAAAGTAAGAGGTGGCCTTATCAGGCCCCATATTATATTATATCATACCTATTGGCTTTGATTATTTGAATTTTTAAGGGCATTATTACCTACGCATTAAATTTTACTTGTTTTCGCTCAATTGCTTATTTTTACTCAACTCACTAATTTTTTTACTTAACTATACTTTTCCATGAACACCTCTATTTAACATTGTATTTGTCTCATATGTAACGGATATACTCCGAATGTGTTTTTTTTTCTAAGTGCCTTAGTATATATGCAATGGTATGTGGTAACTTATTCACTATATATATGCCGTAAGTATCTTTTGACTAATATTTATTCGATTCATATCTAATGATGATTTACATTAGATCGCTGCACATGCGTCGGGTCAGTCTGTACACATAGGTATTAATAAAAATATTGAACCTTTTTTTTAAAATTTAAAATAAAACCAACTAAAATTTAGTGCGTAAATAGTAATACTCATTTTTATGGTTCAATTTTAATACAATTGGTCCGACCCATCACATTACTCGGGTCATGCCAACGACTTTGTAACGAGAACAGATCACAACAACTCTCGTTTGGACGAAGCCCTGCTCTTCTTCAAAGTCCGCCTTCCAAACTCTGGAGAAAATCCCCTCATCATTTCTCTTCAACAACAAGGTAAACCCACTAAATCTCGATCTACACCTTCAATTCCACAAGCATAAAAAAAAAATCCTAACAATTTTCACCACAAACCCTATAAAATTGTCACAATTTTGAACAAACCCTTAATTTAAACATACACATGGCCTCATTGGCAACCCATTTCTCTGCATTCCTCTTCCTCTTCCCTCTCGGCACTCGCCGCCTCTTATGCTCTTTCTCTCTCTACCTCAAGAACCCTTCTCTCTACCGATCAAGAATCTGGTACTTCTCCCAACCCAAATGGAAAAACTTCGATTTCTATGCCCTCTTAATTGCTCTCCCCATTGCCTCTTTCTCCCACCTTTTCCTCTTCTTAGCCTTCACCGGCCACCCCACTTACCGTTTCTCCTTCTTGCAGCAATCAGTTGTTGTATTCTTGTTCTGGGTGTTGGCAATTTTGATTGTTTCCCGGGAAATTTGTGACCTTTTTCCAATTCCAGAGAATTTTGTATTCATTTTCGCCTCGGTTACGTTCTTGATTGAGTTCTTGATGAATGGGAAGGCAATAACGGGTCTTGGTGGGGTTGCATACGAGTTGTTAGGTGAATTGACCCTTGTTTGTGCTGCTTGTTGCTTGTACCTGTCAATTAGGCCAACGGCTTTTTTTGCTGAGTTCTTGCTTTCTTGTGGGCTTGTGATGAAGGGGACTTGGGTTTTGCAAGTTGGGTTGTCACTGTACACGGATCCCTTTGGGCTTAAGGGGTGTGAGAAGATTTCGATATCTCCGGTTCCGGGGAAGAATGATTTGAAGTGTGCGCTTGAAGGAGATAGGTTGAGGGGTATGGCTGTGGTGAATCTTGTGTTTATTGGGCATTTGATTGTGATTTTGATGGTGAGTTTTGGTTTGTTCGGTTTATTGTGTCGTAATCCGAGTATGAGGTGTGGTGAGGTCAGCAAGCCTTTGCTGGCAGAGCTTGAATCAGAGAGTATGCTGATGCGCCCTCTTCCTGAATTTGACATAGAATGAGAGGTTCTTGATTTATTTTGCTCTTTTGTATTGTGGTAGAAAGCCAATTTTCGTAGAAAGTATCAGTCTTTTTTGGTGTGAAAGTTCTTTTAAGTCTCTCAGGTAGATTAATGTTAACACTACTTTTTTAACTTTTACATTTTGCTCTTGTTGCTGGCATAGATAATTTTTTTGTTTGATATAAAACAGTTTTCTTCTAATGTTGTTCTCTTTGCAATTAGAAATGTCGTGGACTCGTTGAATTACTTTGTGTGTTTGTTTTGTTGTTAAATCTCTTTGAACAAACAGGTAGTCTTATGGAATATTGTGTCCGTTGTAGGCATTAGATGATCTCGTGTCTAGTGTCATTGAAGAGTTGATCTTGTCTTCTGCCTTTGAGATATTTGTTGGATGGAAAGCTATTGATGAATAACAAGTAATATGAAACGGAAAAATAAAAAAAAAGAAGTAGAATGCTAACCCTGAGAGCACAAAAGAACCAAGTTAACACAATACATCAATGCAAGATGGACCACCACACTCATTTAACCAACTCTAAGACTCCGTTTAATAGCAACATGGAAAATGATAAGAAAAGCAACTAATTTGGGTGAGAAGATGGAAAATAAGTTGAGGGATGTGGTGAGATGCTCTCCATCTCAAGTTCATTTTTTGTGAGTATATATGTCCTCCATGAAACCACCCGCGCCCCCCCCCCCCCCCCCCCCCCCCCCCCCCCCCGCGCGCGCAAAGAAATTTTTTCCATGGAAGAAGCAAAAAACAAGAGTTAATCTCACTACATCCCTCAACTTATTTTCCAACTTTTCACAAAAATACATTGTTTTTCCTATTATTTTCCATCTTGTTTTCAATGGAGCTTAACAATATATATATACATATATTGTGAGAAGAAATTGACACAATATACATCCACATTATGAATGAAGGTCTGCCTCATTAATAATTTTGTATTACTTTCTTTTCAAATGCATTAAACCTTTCCATCTTGCTGCTACCACTCTTGGAACATGGGTAGCGAAGAGGTGATCCAAGAAACCATTCTGAAACTCTTTATCATTTCAACAAAGGACTTGTAGCATTGCTAGTTTTTCTTCTTCTTTTTTTGTATTATTTTTTGCTAACATATTGTGGCCATGGTATAGAAGCGTCTCTCTTAAATACATGTTAGGTGTCAAGGATTATAGTTCTTTAATTGGTTGCCTGTGGGTGGCAAAGATCTAATCCAAGAAACAATTTGAAAACTTTTTGTCTTTTCAGTAGAGGAGTTGTGAACCGTTGCTCGTGTTTTTTCACGAGTCTCTGCTGAAAGACTTGTGAACATGGATCACAAATGTCTATCTAATTGAAACACACACGGGATATCAAAGATACTAAACTCCAGTATAATAATGAGGATGTTGTTGTATTGTTTATGTCATTTTAGCAAAATCACACTGTATATGTATTTTTGGAATTACTATTATCTACTCAATAGTCTAGAAAAAAATGGATTCCGATTGCCTTCATGTAATGCAGCCTCATATTTTAATTAATGTGCTTATTGATTTGAGTACTTTTTGTCCTTTATGGCTTGGGAAGTAATACACATTTTCTCCAAAAGAATTCGTACAACACTTGTTTATATACGACAAAAGATGCTATGTGCGCAAACACCCATTGTAATCTCAATTCACTAGAAGTTCCATTGAATGTAACTCATCAAGAATTGTTTAAGTTGGACGGTCCATAATGAGAGATGAGGCATCGTTTATGAGATTTGATACTTTTATAAATTCAATCTTTTCTCCTTTTTTTTGGCGAGTTTTTTTTATTTTTGCCTGTTAGTTAAAATGCAGACATTTTCTTTGGGTCAGGGACTACTCAAAGTGAAATTATGCTGTTACTTACAGGTAGTAAGCTAATTATTATCAGTTTTCTTTTGCTCAAGTTCATTGCAAGAATGAAGATTGAATCATTAAATATATAAAATCTTACATCTAAACCAGCAAATACTGTATCAATATTATAATATCATTTTGTTTTCAGATTTTGGAGTTTTAAAATCATTGAGGGGCCAAGTGATGAATATGCTGAAAACTTATTGGCAGCAGATAAGCATTGGTTGAGGTAATTCTCCTTCATATCTCTCGAGTCTAACTTTTTTGAGTAGTTCTGTTTCATATTTTATTTCTCATTTCCTTTGTATGAATAAATTGGGATCTAAATGCCAACTTGATAGAATTAATTGCGAACATTGATGCATGGTTACCAAATGTGTAGAAAGGGAGTATCAAATATATATATGGCTTGGATACGCCGTCAATACACCGGATAAGTGTCTCATACTCCAAATATGCCTCCTTCACAAAAATAGAACTATTATTTTATAATTTGATGTTAGTGGAACAGTTCTCAATCTTGGACCGCCTTTATTTTTGATTTGTATGACAAGCTTAAAGGAGAAATTCAATATTATCCATGGCTAATGAAGTTAGGTGTAAATCCTTGGAAAAGCTAGTAGTTTATTCATTATGATACTTCAAAGTTACATCTGCAACCAAACAGACTTTTTCTAGCTGAAAAAAAATAAAATATTAATCCAGTTTTGTATATTTTGTTGCAGAAGAAAACTTGGGGATTCTCAACCATCTTCTACGAAAACGAGTAAATTTATGAATTTTGATTCCGGCGCGGATTCTCTTGATCTTACTTGTGAAATTACATCTTACCCTTCCGCTTTTGGTTCTAGAAAGATTGACCAGCTTCCTCACACACTTGCATCCTGCTTCAGACCATTTGTTTTTATTAAAAAAATAAAAGAAAATTATTAAAATAATCTATTTAAGATCGGTGGTAAGAGCATACTTTTGTGCCTTTTTTCTTGTAATTTTAGTTAACATACCTTTTTGGACCTTCTCGATACGTTGTTCTTTGCTTATGCTTGCATTCGGTACAGCCTGTTTTGCATCATGAAAATATATGTGTTTTAGTTTATGGGGAGCTAAGCTTGTGTTAAGTTTTTCTATTTTTGTAACAAATGATATTCAAATTGTTAAAATACCAAGAAGAGGAGAGAAAATGTAAAAAAGAATCTAATGTTTAGATTCATTACCTCGACCAAACTATCCAAGCGCTTTCTCATCCTTCTTTGTATGAAGCCTTTGGTGCACTGTTTGATAATTAATTTAAGAGTAAATATGTGAAATCCCATACTCTTTAGCTATATTTAAGTTAGGGTTTGTTTGGGAACCCAATTCCAAGCTTTGGGAATTGGGGCAAAAATAGCTCAGACAAACACACCCTTTGCCTAAGGAAAAAGTGCTTTTCACCTTCACATGATTTTTGACAAACGCATAAAAGTTCAGTAGGCTCCATACAGTCTTGTCTAGTTTATTGCCTTCCACATGTCTTGAGGAAATTTCTGAGCAAACCAAATTATTTTAGACTAAAGCATACTCAAAATTTACTCTATACTATTATAATACATTTATATTTATCATACAGCTAAGCAGATTTTGTTGTGGTGATCAAAGATAGCTCATTATGCGATTGTCTGCTAAAGGTTGAAAGGATTTTACTTCCTTGGAATTGTTTTACTTGCCATTAGTCTCGTTAGAAAACAAAAAATTAGAAGGGAGGTGGTTTCTAGATTCCAATATTCCATGGAAAAAGGGAAATTTCAGCTAAGAAAACTTGTAACATGGGATTGGTTTCTGGAAACTTGAGCTCCGTTTGATAACAAAAAAAATGATAAGAAAAACATTTGATTTGTGTGAGAAGTTGGAAAATGAGTTGAGGGATGTGGTGAGATGTACTCTTATGTTTGGCTTTTTCCTTGGAAAATTTTTCTTTGGGTGGTAAGGAAGAAAAATTTTACACAAAAAATAAAGAAGAATGGATGACATCTACTAAAAAAATGGAGATTATCTCACCACATCATTCAACTTATTTTCCAACTCTTCACGCAAATCAATTGTTTTTCCCATAATTTTCCATTTTGTTATGAACCGGAGCCTTAGGGTGTGTTTGATAGGAAAATGATTTAAAGAGCTACTAATTTTATAGAAGTTGGTAAAAATGATGACTGATTTGGTGAGATATTCTTCATCTTTTCATGGAATTTTTTTCTTACCCATCCCCAAAAGAATTGAATTCCATGGAAAAATTGAAAAAGTGATAGGCAATCTCACCAAATAGCTCTTAATTTTTCCCAGCTTTTCATAAACTTAGTAGTGTTTTCAATTATTTTCCAACCTTATGTTTTATCAAAGACACCTACCAGAATCAAACATCACTAAAATGGAAATGTAGAATTTTCCAATTAAAAGAAATGATATCAAGCATGCCCATAAATTATTGGATGGTTCATAGTTCCTCGAAGTAGGCAAATATTAGTAATTGAGTTTAGTTGAGATACCAAAGGAGACAAACCCTCCATTGGTGCTCAAGTCTTCTATGGGCTCTCCTCTTAATTCTGGGGGTGGAATAGGTGACCAGTGGCAAGGAGGTGCCTTAGCAAACGCTTCTGAACTCCCCACGTCCATGAGTTCCTATTAGAAAATTTCAATTATTCGAATCATTATAGCAATCAAAATACGGAAATTCATCTTATAGTCATCGTTGATTACAGACCTGAAAGAAGGCGGTTGCAATAATCACGTCTGATTTTTCTTTAAATCGCATAGGAAATACCGCAGTCATTTTCGCTGGCTGTCAACACATGCAATCACCTCTCTTTAGACTAAGAAAATTCTGTTAAAAAATACAAAGTTTTATTTGTGAACACTAAATTGAAATTGTTTTGTAAGTTGAATATGGGATTTTCATTTCTATGTCTACTCGATGAACATTATTAGGTGTGAGGAACTCTATGCTAGATAAATGTGTTAATTTTATTGTGGGAATTAAAAATTTCTCTCATATTTACTATTCACTTTGCTGTTGAAATTCTAGGAGGTGTATTGTAATTTGTTCCTGGTGTACTCTGATTGAATTGAGTGAGATTTGCATATTTTTCTCCATATTTGCTAGTCTTACTAAGAATTTTCGTTTGACTGATTTTAACTTCATCAATGGAGCTTAAAGTGACTGTTTTGTTTATGTTTTAAGGGCCCCATTTGGTTGTATGGATTGTCTACCTTCTAAGGCAGTTCATTCTAAAATTAATAAACTGTACTCGCATATTGTACTTGTAAATTAGGCATTTTCAGGTATTTCAATCATTTGTCTTAATTTCTTAAGAATTGACTTAAACATGTATTGCCTAATATAACCGAAAATAAGATGATTAACAAAAAAAAGTGTAAGGGGAAAATACCTGCTTGACGACAAAGAAAGGCTCCCTTGGGTGATAAACAAGTTTGACTGGTTTGTACGTTCCGTGAGATATTTCCTGGGAATTGACATTCCTCAACATTTCTTTCAGCTGAGAGCTCAGTATTACAGCTTGCACTGATGAAATCTCGGTTATTATCTTCACTGAATCTGAAAAAATTTGGCAAACATAATGATCATCTTCTATTATCTCTTCAATAGCAAGTTCCTTGAAGAAGGAACATTAATATCATGAGCATGAAGGTTAGTCATATCTTTTTACGAAAAATGTGAAGATGATTAAGAGATATCTGAGATTCTCATAGGACAGGAGACTATATCATTTGTCTTGGTTTAAATCTTCACCTCTTGCTTATGGATAGATAATGATAAAGATTAAGAATACTATACTAAATAAGTCGGGATGTGAGGGGGAGATGTGATCATGATTTTAGGTATTTAAGTATAAAAATATGTATAAAAACTTAGGCACCCACATTCGCAAACAAAGTCTTTGGTGTGTCTGTCAACGCCACATGTATTGTGGCATGATCATTGCAATGCATAAGTCAATATTTTCACCATTAGGGCTTCCAATTCCCCGTCATAACATTTTAATTAATTCCAGGTATAATTGTTACGTCCTGTCCAGCCCAATAAGATATTGTCTGCCTTTGGGCTCAAGCCTGCATAGTTTTTCTTTTCCTCAAAAGGCATGTTACTAGGAAAGACTAGTTTACGCACATATAGAGAACATCAGTTCATAGTGTATAGCCTGCCAGCACATAAACTGCAGCCGCGCTGGGGCCGGCATAGCACTAGGATTGTTACAATAATTTTTATTATTTACGGGATACTATTGTAGCGTGGATATCTGATTACATGAATTTTGATTCTTAATCTGATGGAAAAAGGATATTCAGTTATGAGAATGCCGTATATATGCCCAAAAAGTTGCAACACACACCAAATATCCTATTTCTTTGGTCTGTCCATGGCGTATCGGAGCCATATTAATTATCCGTCTCTGCTTCTCAGGTATTGAGTGCTTCCTCAAACTGCAATAGTTGTCTCCTCCCAATATGTTAGACGCCACAATGTAACAAGGAACCCCCGGCGTCTTAGTTTAAGATACGGGTATGCTTTACCTTCTTTTTATCGCTTCAATTTATTTTTGTTAGTTTTCCTTTTCATCTAGTTCCTTGTTTAGAAATGTGCAGAAGTATGTTTATATCTGTTTTCTAAGGATTTTGATAACTCATTCCAATTTCTGATGAATCCCATGCAAACTATAAAAACATATAGGAATTTTTTCCCCCTACAGATCGTTTTGTTAGACCTTTAAGATGCAGGCTTTTTCTTCTTTTATGGTGCGAACCGTCATTATTGTACTATTCGTCCTTATCTCCTATTTTTTTTTTGTGTCTAGAGACGTGAACAACAAGAAACGAGTATTAATATGAAATCCTTTAACCACCGTTCCCTCCTTTATTAAACCATGTGAGAAATTGATTCATTATCGAATTAATAATGAAAAATGACCATAATATTTATATATATACATATAGCCTACTGGGAAAGCACAAAGGCAGATGCAGTTAATTTAGGCACCTTTTCGACGCGGAATTCTAGCAAGATGAAGTCTGAGAGTGAGCTGATATCCTTCTTTTGCTGGTTCCACAATCTCCACAACATCAGAACATATTCCCTTCACCATGTTTGTAGTGTAATCTTGAAGTCCATAAGAAAGAAGGATTCCTTGAGATAGAAGTGGGGTTGATATTGACAAGTAGGTCTTTTTTGGATCTGATGCAGATGACTGCTTAAGCATTACAATAAGACACTAAAAAATTATTCTTGAATTGAATCTCAAACGATACCCAATAACGCAGAGCAAATCTGAAAAGATTTTTTGCCCTTTCAGAGGTCAATGTAATTTCCCAAAACACAGGAGGTTAGTATGGTGGTATTAAACCCAAACCTCAGGGTAGTTAAATCATAATACCATGCGTATTTAAGTTATTCATTCTTTTCTTAATTGCTCTTTTGTCTTTAGTCTTTAGACTTGCTTTTTTGTTACTTTATTGATATATATATATATATATTTGTTGATCTTCAAAATTTGCTTTTATGATGCTTATTATAAATAGTAATTGAGGCCTTTCCTTTGAAGAAAATAAATAGCAATTGTTAATTGCTACCTTGAAAATTCAAACTAGAAAATCAGATGAGGAAAGCATATATGGATTGGCTCAGAAAATCTTTTTTCTGAGTTGCCCAGGATTTCCCAAAGACTTTTACCTGAATGTGATATTCCACAGATCCGAATTCATACAAGTGATGATCAATTTCCATGGGCTTCTCAGAACTGTCATGAAGTAAACAACATGTATTATTGTTGAAATTCTTGATTTGGAAACTGATTTATACAAGAAGTTCCAATAGAACAGCTACCACATTTTCGTACAAGACATGTGGTTTGAGCTTAGGGAAAAAGAAAAAGGGAGGGGTCCCAAGGCTCGAAGCCTCTTGAACCCAGGATCTAGAGGTTATCAATACTTGGTGAGACCGTTAAAACCACTAAGCCACATTGTATTACACGCTCCCAAATGGACCGTCTGTTTGCGCAGTGGCCTTAACAACCAAAAAAACAATTACTGGTAAAGAATTTGTCACTTAAACCCAGTCCAAAAATATTTCAAAGGATTACTTACTGGTAGAGTTTTAGCAGAATCTCCTTCAGTGCTGGTGATGCTCTCTCCAAGCATGCCATCCTTTATTCTCTCTCTCTCTCTCTCTCTCATGATATATATTTATCTCTATAGTATATATAAGTCTTGGGGGTGGTTGAGGAGGAAGACAAAGATAGAAAGTGTACTAGTTTGCTTACAGTTTGGGCAGCAAGTACTTTGAGTAAAATGCAAGTCCTATGTTGCCATCATTTCTAATGTTGTGTTTAAGCAATCTCTCTCTGTCTCTCTCTCTCTGGTGATGTTCGACTTCGCAAGCATCTTGTAGTCTTCATTTTCCTTTTATAACTTATACGAGGGGTCTAATATTTTAAACATTACATTACTCATACTTAGGGTCCACAAAATACATTGTAAATTGGAAAAGATCTTTATATAAGTTTCCTTGCAATCAAAGTCAAGTTGGAGTTAAAAAGGTCTTTTTCTTTGGGTTAATTACTAGAATATACTATATACTTTTACTCATTTTACACTTTTATCATTATACAATTTTTTCAACAAAAATGACCACATATTTTGTGTTTCTATTTTATAAAATTACTCTTGCATTTTAAAATAATATTTAAGAACACGTTTATGCATCTTTGCCATGCTTAAGCAAACTTCTGTGACTTATTTGTAGTACTAGAGTATATTGTATACAACCCATTTTATATAACCCAATTTACACGTTGAATAAGTTATTTCTCTCTCTCAAACAACTTAATTTATATGTTGAATGAGTTGCAAGTATTATATTCTCTCTTCATTTTAACTCAAAATCCGCCCCTATCATTAAAGTTCGGTATGAATGGCTTGTCTTTAACCCAATCAAAAATGAATTTAGATAGTACACTTTCTTAATTTTTTTTAGCAGACCTATAGGGCTCGTGTTTAAGGTTCATTTAACGTCTTTTAAGCCAGACATTAACTTTCATTCATGATTCTTGTCTTTTTATTCACAGTTTTTAGATCACGTGTTAATATTTTCTAGGTGTGGGTGTAATCACAAATCTAGGCTCTATTGTCTCCTCTTATATCGAACTTGAACACTTGTGGCCAATTTTCAACCCTAAAAAGTGTCCACTAGAGCGGACCAAAATTTTAATTGAGGGAGGATATAGGTTGAAAAATTGTGGGTAGATAAACGATTTAGGGGCCGTTTATTTGCCACTTACGGTCTGTTTGGATTGAGGGAATGGGAAGGAAAGGAAAGGAAAAGAGGAGGATGGATGGATTGTATTTCACTCGTTTGGATAGATTTATAAGGAGTGGAGAGTAAACAGAGGGATTGGGAGAGAATGCTAATCCCCTCTATTCCTTTATTTTGTTTTCTTCCAATATTGGGAGGATTGGGAGGGAAAGGAAAAAAATTTAATGATTTTTTTACGTTATTCCAACTTTAACCCTAATTTGTTAATAATATATTAAATCACATTTATTTCCTTTCTTTTCTTCTTTCTATCCAAACAAGATTCATTTTCATTCCATTCTTTTCCATCTTTAGCTATCCAAACAACAATAAAATTAAACTCATTCCTTTTCATTCTATTCCATTCCTTCCTCTCATAATTAACTATTTCCTTTCCATCCATCCCCTTCAATCCAAACAGACTGTTTATTTGCTACTTAAATCCGAAAACTTAAAATTAAGTGGCCATTTAATTTTTACTACTTAAAACTTAAAATTTTCATTCAAAATTTTAAGTGACAATTTTACCACTTAAATCTGAAACTTAATTTTAAAGAGCGTAAAATGTTCATTTTACCCTTTTTCTTTTAACAAAATTACATACACTCTCTCTCTCTCTCTCTCTCTCTCTCTCTCTCTCTCTTTAATACTCACAATCACAACCACCATTCCCTGCCCATTCCCAACCACCAACCCCCAACCCCAACTGCCAGCTCCACCTAACTCCCCACCCCTGCAATTTCATCCTTAACCCTCTATCTAGAAAAATCTCATAATACATATATTTATATATACACACAATATATATGTCATCTCCCACATATTCAAATTTGAAATAAATATATATACACACATATATGTGTAACATACAAAAGGGGATTTCAGGGGGGAGAGGTGAAATGGAGGGATGGAAGGGGGAGCTGGGCAAAATAGATGAGGAGTGGGTTGAAGAAGGGTCGGTGGTAGGTTGGGCAGGTGATGAGAGATCAAAATAAAAGGGCAAAATTGTCATACTAAAAAAAATTCAGTTTTCAGATGTGTTATATTCAAATAAACAACATTTTTTCAGATACAATTTTCAGAACTAAACAAACAATTTTTTTAATTTTTAGTTTTTTTACTAAACACCACCTTAGTCTATTATTTAATCACCAAACTATCTTTTATTTTTTTGTTTAATCTTTCTTCACGAATTATGTATCTGAATAGCACGCAAATTGCATGTGCAATTAATCGATTATTATATTTAACTAATAAAATCCCGAAATTGTAGGAGAGGCGCTTGCCCCCTTTTCTCTCGGCCCCAATCTTCTCTTTTATTACAAACATAAATAGATAAATTTGGTGTTCAATTTAAAATAAAAATAAAAATGAGGGTTAATTGGTTCATCAAGTTTGAACCATTGTGATATGAAGCAAGCTTGGTTTAAATTTATTGACATTACCTCAATTAGGATCATTGTGACCCTCTTTTTTTAATGGTCAAAGCTAACACATTACATCCACATCAGCGGTGAGTATCGGTTCATTTTTCTTTTTCTTTTATTTAATACTCATTTAGTTTGAGTTTATGTTTTTTTTTAGAACTTTAAATTAGTAAATTCATGCTAAGAGTATGTTATAATTCATGTTAAAATGTTGAATCATATAATTAATAAATCTCAAACTTTTCATGTGAAATTATTGTATTAGGTTCAAAAGGGAACAAATATACTAACCAAACTAAGGGTGCATTTGTTTACTTGTTTGAATATGCATGGTTACTGAAGTCTAAAAGCTAAATATGAAAAATTTGTTTGTTTCCTTGCCTAAATGCCACATCTAATATGTATTGTTTGTTTGACTATATCACAACTCAAGGCTAAATGGATGTTATTGGACAACCTTACCATTCTCTTCCTATTTTATTAAATTAACTAACGACAAAAAAAAATATTTTACCTCTTTAAAAATTAAATGTTAAAAAAGAGAAGAGATTTTAATTTTTAAGAGACAAAATAAAATTTTAAATCTAAATTTTTAAAATTGTCAAACAGATTTTAAAAAGAAATAATGGGTTATAAGGCATTGCTCCGTAATATTTTATAACTCTAAGGACGGACTCATATTTAATAAAAAGAATTAGTACTAATTTTATAATTTGGTTTTATAATAAGGATAGTTTTCATAATATTAATTTATTTTAAGGAAAATGATAAATGTTGATGGACAAAAATACCCTACTATATCATTTATTCTAATTATACAAAAGACATGTTATTCTCTCTTACATACACATAGTTTAGAGAGAGAAAACAAAGAACAAGAGAAAAGAGAAGTTATTTCACCAATAATCTTACCTCTTCCACCACCACCAACACCACCTGACTCTGAGCGCCGTTCTCATCATTATCATCATCATCATTATCGTTGTCGTTGTCGTCGTCGTCGTCGTCGTCTTCTTCTTCTTCTTCTTTCTAGATCTACAATCGTAAAATATATGTAACTTTTGATCGAACTGTTGGATTTGGTTGATTTTTGGATATGTTGTTTGGAAGACAAAGTTATTATGATTGCGCGAAAAATTAAGACGATTAGAGGTCGTTTTGCTATCGAAATCGACTAATTTCGACAGCCCAGCGAGATTTAAAAACAATATGACCGTAACTCTTTTTTTTTCTTTTATGAACTCTACGTCGATCCATATATATATACATATAAATAAATTGAATGAATGTTGATCTCATCAATTTTGTTGTTCTCTATTTTATAATGGTGCTAAAATCATTTTAGCACCTTTTGATTTGTTGTTTAAGTTGCACACCTTCTGGTTGTTGTTAAGAAGGTGCTAAATGCATTTAGCACCTTCTGGTTAACCTTGTGGTTGCTGTCCAGGGGATGCTAAATGCATTTAGCACCTTTTGGTTGTGGTGCTAATTGCATTTAGCACCAACTGGTTACTGTCCAGGGGTGCTAAATGCATTTAGCACCCTCTGGTTGCTGTTCAAGAGGTGCTAAATGCATTTAGTACATTCTAGTTGCTGTTAGTGTTATAATGAGACGATATTATAAGGAAGGGTTATTAGTGTCTTTTTTGTATTGTGTCCTTAATTTACACGGCTAATTTTTAAGTGTCCTTTATAATTATATTATTATTATAATAAGCCATTATACCTAATTGCTTCTTTTAAAAACATCTAAAACATGAATGGACCACCATTCAAATTTCACATAAACAAACACAACCTAACCCTTTAAAAAAATTGAAAAAAAAATATATTGCTATTTATGCACCAACTTTTACTTAGTTTCCTTGTTTAATTTACTCCGCCCACTTAAATTTTTAAGTACCTACACTCTACAAAGAGGACTCATATATAATAACATTGTATTCGGTTCGCATATAGTAATTGTATGTTCAATTATTTGTTGTATATGTAATATTTTTTTTTTTTACCTAATATTAACTCGACACATGTATATAATAAATATATAATAACTCATTCGTTGTATATATATATTCGGTTTATATCCAATATAAATTGAATTGTTATATATGTACCGAATCAGAATATATTTGAAGAATATCAATATTAGTCCAAATAAAACTTGGTGCATAAATAGCGCAGCGAAAGGAATCTTAGTTTGAAGCGTAAAAGATCTGGACCATCCAAAATACAACCGTAGATAGATCAGAGACTATCTGTCCATCTTGACCTCTTTCTCTCTTCCCAAACCCCAGTCGGCGTTTTCGCTACGAACCCTCACTCTCTCTCACACACATTCCTCTCCAAATCTCTATTCTCTCCCTTCAATTCAATCTAGAGAGATAAAATATATGGATTCAGATCAAGGAAAGCTTTTCATTGGCGGAATCTCCTGGGAGACGTCGGAGGAAAAGCTGAAGGAGTATTTTGGCAACTATGGTGATGTTTTACAGGCCGTTGTTATGAGGGACAAGCTTACTGGTAAACCTAGAGGCTTTGGTTTCGTTGTTTTTGCAGATCCTTCGGTCCTCGATACTGTTCTTCAGGATAAACACATCATTGACGGTCGAACGGTGAGATTTACGACTCGATTGTGTTACTGGATGTACTTTTTCATTAATTTTGTTTGTTTAGCTGTGCTTTTGTTTGTTGATGTAATGTTGTTTAGGGTTATTCATCGTTTTGTATATAATTCTTCATATAATTGTATGAATCGTTCAATTAGGGTTTCTGATTTTCTGCTATTTGGTTTCATTCTTTTGTTTGTGTATCAGTGGTGGAACCAGGATTTGATGTTAAGGGCAAAAATTTTAACTTTAACATGCAATTATATACAATCTCCTTTGATATTCTAGGATTTCAAAAAAGTGACAAAAAGTATCTTCAATTAGGGTAATTCTGCATATAATTGTATATGTATGTATGTATTGTTCAATTAGGGTTTCTAATTTTCTTTTTCCTTGGTTTCACTTGATGACATGTTCTTTTGTTTGTGTAATATAAAGTTTTCTTTGATGTTCTAGCATTTCAAAAAAGTTATTATTAAAAAGAAAAGTTCATTAATCAATAAATCAATTTGAAGTCGTACGAAAGTATAATTTTGACCCTAAAGTTAGGTGAGAAAAATTATTGTTTGCTGAATATATTTTCTCGTAAAGTATTGGTAAATTAAAAAATATTTCAAAACTTAAGGTGGGAAATTGCCAAACTTTGCTCAATGGTTGCAGGTTGGCTCCTCCCTGTAGTCTGTGATGATATCCCTGCATAATTCAAAGGTTTTAGCTGTTTGCTTGTCGTATTTGGTGCGAACTGATTCACTCTAGTGGATTCAAGAATTTCATGCAGAATCCTTCTACATTGATGTCTTAAATATACCCAGTTTATAAACAAGAACATTATTTACTGTACTTTGTATATTTATTAGCGATATGTCAATAAAAGTAGTTTTATTTACATCTATGCCCTGGTGCGGTAGATGTGCCTGATTGTATTTGAAAACTGCTTCTCCTACTCTTGCGGTATGACAATTAGTATTTGTTACTTAGGTTGATGCTAAGAGGGCCCTATCAAGAGAGGAACAACAGGTTTCAAAAGCTGGAAATCCTAATGCTGGTAGAAACTTTGGAGGAGGTGGTGGTGGTGGTGGAAATATCAAGACTAAGAAGATTTTTGTTGGCGGATTGCCTCCCACACTGACCGAGGAAGGGTTTCAACAGTATTTTGAAGCTTACGGACATGTAACTGATGTAGTGGTCATGTATGACCAGCAAACCAACCGCCCCCGTGGATTTGGATTTGTTTCCTTTGATTCTGAAGATGCAGTTGACAGGGTTTTACACAAGACCTTCCATGATTTAGATGGCAAGCAAGTGGAAGTTAAACGGGCTCTTCCTAAAGATGCCAACCCTGGTGGAGGTGGCCGTGGCAGCGGTGGTTATGGTGGCAATTCAGGTTCTTATGAAGGCCGGATGGATTCAAATAGGTACATGCAGTCTCAGAATACTGGAGGTGGGTTTCCGCCGTATGGTTCTGCTGGGTATGGTACAGCAGGTTACGGCTATGGTTCTGCTAATAGTGCCATGTATGGTGGCTACGGCGGTTATGGTGGTGCAGCTGGTGCGGCCTATGGTAACACTAGTGTCCCAAATACTGGTTATGGAAGTGCCCCACAAGGTGCACCTAGAAGTTCATGGAACAATCAGGCTTCCTCTGGTTATGGTGCTGTTGGATATGGGAATGCTCCTGTTTCAGCCCCTACAGGTCAATCTCCGTCAGCTGGGTATGGGAACCAAGGTTACGGGTATGGTGGATATGGTGGAAGTGATGGGTCTTATGGTAATCCAGCTGCGTATGGTGCTGTTGGAGGACGTATTGGGAGTGCCCCTAATAGCAATTCTTCTGCCGCTGGTGGGGGAGAGCTACAATCGAGTGGTGGGGGATACATGGGAGGTAGCTACGGTGATGCCAATCAAGGGTGGAGATCTGACCCATCACAAGCTTCTGTGAACTATGGGGCTCAGGCTGGTGGGCATGTTGGATATGGTGGCGGGTATGGTGGTGCTCCTGCCCGACAGGCTCAGCAGCAGTGATGTTTCTGTCATAGACTTCATCTTTGCTTGAGGACATGCTGCCAATGCTTGCCATTCCAGGTCCAGAAGGGTGGCTTTCTCTGGAAGTCATATGCCTACAAAGGACTGGTTGGATTTGCTTGAATCCCAGTAGTTTGCAGTAGCTATTTTGCTAGTTTACAATAAGCAGTATTTTTGAGGAGTAGAATTACCCTTATTTTTATCTATTTGCTTCTGAGTGTAGTTTATTATGCGTGCTTATAGTCGTGTCTATTTAGCTATAATCTGGAGCGTTTCCTTATTTTAGTGTTTAAGATAATGTAGTTTATATTAAACCATTAATTTATTGTTGCTTATTTGTTGTGATAATCTCTGGCAAGTTTTTAGCGATTTAATTGATATTTAGGGAGCTGAATGATTAGTATCTCAATTTGCCATGACAGAGTAGGATGGAGATGGTATAAGACTTGTTACTGATACAGTGGAGAGCTATAGGCCATTTTGGTTGATTAGTTGGTCGTAGCTAAGAGTATGGCTAGCGCTAGTGGTAGATACAATTTGAAAATGGCATAATGATTTTGCCCATGTGCCCTTGTGTTGTACAGGAGAAGAGATGATCAAAGTGTTCGCTTGTGGCTAAAACACGAGCTTCGTGATGGGGTTAACAAGTGGGGCTTGGTTATTTTGAAGTCAGACCATGCCGAAGCTGGGCCCTGCCATGTTCATGCTGTCAAGGCCAAGCTTTTTTCCTAAAGTTCAACAGCTTTGTGGTATGTCGATTAGAGTTGTGGGGCAAATATTTATAATCAGCAGTAGTTTGAAGTGATAGATTAGAGTCGCCCTTTTCTAACAAATTTTGCTTTATAGTTGGTTTATAATGCCCAAAGTCATGTCTGTTTAGTATACATGGACTCATTTCCTCATTTCTTATCTCAGTGTTTGAGATGAACTAGTTTCTCTCGCACTATTATTTGCTCTTGCATGTTGTGTTGCAATATCTGTGGCCTGTTTTTAGTAGATTTTAAGATGATATATAGACACAGCTGCATCTTTAGCTTCTACAGTAAAGTACTCTTTGATACGACTAAAGTACAAGTAAAGAGATGGTAGTGGACTTGTTACTGATAGATTGGAGGCTTTAGGCTACTTTGGTGGAGTGTAGCGATAATGGTAGCGGTATTGGTAGCAATAATGGTAGTGGTAGTTAAGCTTTGAAAATGGCGTAATGATTTGCCCATGCCCTTGTGTTGTACAGGATAAGAGATGATCAAAGTGTTCAATTGTGGCATAAAACAAGAGCTTTGTGATGGTTTAAGAAATGGGACTTGGTATGATTTGAAGCTGGGCCACACCGATCCATGATGTTGCTTTCAAATTGGAAGCTGACAAGTCTCAATTCAGTTTTTGGCGGGGACGAGTTTTATCAAAAGCTTGAGAGCATGTGGTATGTCAATTGAGCAGTAGGAGAATTTCATTTTGATGTTTCTATGTGGCCCTTGCTACGTAGCCCGGTAGTCGATTAGAGGCCCTTTCATTTTGATGTTTCAATTGAGAGTAATGGTTTCATAAAAGTGACTTGGTATTACATATTCCATATAAAGTTTGCTATGAAATTGGCTTTAAAGGAAAAATGTTGTCATTGATTCTTTCGGGAATTTGTTTCAGAATTGTTAATGGGAGAAAAAGTTTGGACCTTTTTTTTTTGTGCAATTTGCAGCAATGAGAATTGAACAACCATCCGCAAAAGGCCATGCGCTTTTGGCGTATTTATGGTGATTTTAGATGTTCTGATAGGCCATGCTTTTCTTTTCTTTGTTCATGATCTTTTAAATTTTGTATGCAGATCAATTCCAATTTTGATATTTTTCTTCCAATTGAGAATGCGAGTGGTTGGAGGAGGTTTCTTTGAGGGGCAAAGTAAAAGTTGGGCATATTTTGCTTTCCATTTTCCTTTTTTCGTAAAAAATTGTTTATTTGACGGGATTTATTGTGTGATTTTTGGAATGTGATGTTGGTTTTCAAACTTTCTTTTCTTTTCCTTGTATTTTTCATTGAGATCAGGAAGTCCCTTTCGATTTTCAAATCCTGGAAACTCCGGCTAATGTTGGCTTCTCTATTTTCTCGGTGTTGTGACCCGTTAATTTTGTATGCAAATCAAATCAAACTTTCTATTATTTTCCTTTTATTTTCCATTGAGATCAAGAAGTCTTGAACTTTCGATTTTAAATTGTAGAAACTTTGCCTATCATCAGATTTGGCTATTATTATACGCATTTTTTGGAAAAACTAGTTAAAAGCTAAACTTGATTTGCTTGGACTGGTAGATTACTTGTCGTATAACCCGTGTACCCATCAAATCATTTTTGTATGTTAAAGTTTTTGTGTACTCTCTTTATGCTTGAAATTATGAATTGTACGAACTGTCTTTGAACTGTCTTTAAATTGCTGTGTTGCATAAGGGTTAAACACCCTTCCCCAACATGGTTTATGGTTCTCGTAAATTAGTTGAAGCTTACTCATGCCAAACAACATATTATCTTTACTAGTAATGAGATATCAAAATAATACAACATAGTCATTCTGAATTATTCAGGACAACAAATTGCTGAAAAACTGAAGAAAGAGGACAATAACAAAACTAAAAATGGTATATGAAAAGAATGAGCCCAACTACGCGGCTACGATAAAAGAGAAACCTAGAGTAGAAAGTTTGATATCTCCATATATATATATATGGATTAAGCTACAACACCACCCTTGTATGGATCAGCAAATGCAGCAAAATTGCCAGGACGTGAGAACACAACCTGCATAGAGACATGCAGTTGATTATCTGTAATTTGTTATCTATGTAGTTAAATTGAAGGGACCCACTTCCTCAACTGGTAAAATTGTTTAATTTTTAACACCCATTTATAAAGTACACAAATATTATTATTATTATTATTATTATTATCAAGACTAATTTAATCCGTCAAACATAATAAGCGTCGGTGTTTGATAAGGTACTAATTTTTGTGAAACTTGGTACGTTGATTATGTTGAAAAAAAGTTTGGTAGTCATTGAAGATTATTATTAATTAAAGAATGTGATAGTTAGAGAAAATACCTGATAATTCTCAAGTGTACGAGTCTTAAATCCAGCCGCACAGTAATCAAAATAATACTCCCATGTCCTGATGAACTTTTGGTTGAATCCCAAAGCCATGATTATGCTAAACAAGCAACAATTAATGGCCAACAATCAGAACTTCGTACAAACTATTGCCGCATTGTATATATTTTACATTATGCAATCTCTTATGTATAAACTGATGTAAAAGCAATCAAATGAACTTGTAGAAATATACATTTAATGTTTTGCCCGTCTTTCCATCCAAGTAGTGCGGCATCTTAGTTTGTATAAGAAGTTTGGATGGAGTAGATTTATCACTTCTTTTTACTAATAAGTTTGATTTTATCTGCAAAGTAGTTGGTGGGAACTTGACTATGTTTTCTTTCTCTAGAACGAGCCCATTTTTCATAATCTCACAATACTGAATTGTTAGAATATTTTGTATTTATCATCAATATATATTGTATTTATCCTCATTGTATTTATCTATTAGCTTAGGTTTATATATTGTATTTATCTTTAGTTATTTCTCATTTATCCTCGTTATAAACCCTAGCTCAAACTCTCCTATAAATAGAGAGCTCATGTATCATTCTACTCAATTCAATAAAGTATAAGTTTCTCCATCTCTAAAGTTCTCTCTCTTTTCTATTTCTTATCATGAGTAAGTTTGATTACGGTGAAATTAATCTTTTCTTAATATTTATCAATGTCAATGTCAAATAGAGTTTCTCTGTAGATAACAACAAACTTATTAATGAAAAAAATAATGGTTCTCTTACCTCTGCTTTTCCGCGAAGTTCTTCCTCCAACATTTGATCGTTTGGTAGTAATGTATCCCTATGTTTTCCACATGCTCCACACTGCACTTACATCGGTTCAATAAAAATACTTAGATGAGTGGAAAATATTAACAAATAAGAAACTTCCATATATTTATGCTCATTTAGTTCTAGCCTTTGTTCTCTTAGGAAGAGAAATCAGTGATTTCACATATAATGTTGGGTCTCAACAAAAAAAAATGACATCATTTGATTCAACCCCTTTGTATGAATCATGAATGAAATTTTCAGATTCAGATTCGATAGAAAAAGCTCGAATGAAATGAGAGTTGAGCTTGAACGAAATGAGATTTGAAAGTGTTTACCAAAACCGAGATGCAGAAGCCATGGCTGATGTTACTCTACTAAGAGAAGGCAGGCACCCACCAGGAAATATATATTCCTTAATAAACTCCGAGCTTCGCTTGTACTCATCATACCGCTGATCTGGTATTGCTGTGAACTGCAGAAAAATCAACAATATTGTGTTAACGTCACTACTGCCAGGGACACAAAACAATCACATAAAATTGTTGTGATAATGGTTAAAGACCCACTCCTGACCAATCAAAATAGTTGTCACATCATTTTGTGAGCTTTTTCTCACCCTTCTTGTGCCTAGCATTACTAAATGGTTAAATCAACTTTGCTTATTTTGTGCCCGTAATTTTCAAGTTGGGAATTGCTTTTACACAAAATCTGTTAGTTCATAGGCATCAATGATCATTTTCCCTTAATTTTTCTTTTGGATTGATATATTTTCTTTTCATTCATTACCTGTAGAACAAAAAGGCCATCTTCTGCTAATACTGATTCACAACAGCGAAAGAACTCATCCATAAATTCATGCCCAACAGCTTCTATCATCTCACTGCAAATGATCTCATTAACTTTTAAGATCATATCTTATGTTAATTATAACAATTATAATCTTACAGATCTAAGTTAAATTAACTCACCAAGCAATAATTCTGTCATATTTGTAGGTGTCGGGCAACTGGCGATAGTCGCAGAGAAGGAATCTTATATGGTCCTGAAAAAAATGAAGAAATATGAATCTTGATGGAGCAATCTTGCTTAAAGGAGCCCAAAATTAACTATTCCCTCCGTATCAAACAGTGTTTTAAATAGTGGTAGCGTGACCCGTACCGTTTTGGTCCGGCATAGCATAGCGCAAATAAATAGCGTAATAACATAAGCTATTCGGGACATGAATAGCATTATAATTAAAACAATAAAAAATAATATTATACTAAAAAATATTAATAAATTATATATATTTACTAATATTACAATATTTACTATTTATATAATATATATATATATATTATTATTTATTTATTAATTTATAATAAGATGATGTTAAATTACTAATAAATAAATTATAAAATGGCCTTTATAATAATAAAAAGATATTAGAGAAGGATAAAGATTGTAAATGTTTCGTATAGCCAAGGAAACACGAGCCATTTTAACATTTACAAAACCCTAAATATAAAACATCTCATAAGTCTGTTATCTGCTTCATTTTGCAGCCGTCTCTCTCAATCTCATGTCCTCCTCCTCTCTTCTCTTTCTTTCTTCTCCTTCTCCTTCGTTCTTCTTTTTTCTTCTGATTTGAGAATGAACAAGGAGAGAGACAGCAGCAACGAACAGCGTAGGTTTTTATTCTTCTTCCATCATTTCCACTCGTTTCTCTCCTTAATAGACCTAGTTTTCCTTTACCGAATAGTGTAGGTTTTTGTCAAATAGTGTGAATAGTGTACGTTATTGCGCGCCACATCATCAAAAGCGTACCACATCATCATAATACCCATGCTATTTGTTCCATACGCTTTCTGAATCACGCTATGTAGCGAATGGGCCAAAATTTACGCAATAGCGCGCTGTATAGCTTGCAACACCATGCTATTTAAAACACTGATATCAAATTAGCAGTCCCTCTTTCATTTTCAAAACGTCTCAAATCAACAATACCATTTCCTTTTCGGCACATAATCAATGCACCCAAATCTCATAACATAAAATAAGTTGTATTCTTGACCGTTAAAAAGTAAAAATTAGTGCAAGTACATAGGAAGAACATATCAAACCTGAAGGCCAGCTTCCTTTACTTTCATTTCTGCATATCTAAGTTGTTCCTTGGATAGGGTGATGCCAGTGTATTTACATCCAGTTCTTTTGACAACTTCAATAGCTAAACCTCCCCAACCACACCCAATCTCAAGTATTTCATGGTCCTTGCCAATTCTTGCCTAGTTTTGTTAAAGGTCAAAATAAAAAAATAAAGTTATTTCAGCGAGAAAGCTGCTAGGAAATCTGAAATTATAATGCAAGCTACAAACAGCTCACCTTTTCAATCAAAAGAGAGATTTTTCTCAGCTTCGCGACTTTCAAGTCTTCAGTTTCTGTCTATAAAAAGTGTACCAGAGGGGTATTATAACTTATAATCATGGAGAAGATGAATTTTGTATGTACTAATTTTAATGCTATAATTAGAAGTTAGAGAAACTGACCTTAAATAGCGCACAAGAGTATTGCATTGTTTCATCCATGAATAGAGCAAAAAGTTCGTTACTCTGAATTACCGAAGCAAAACCATGCATGAGATTAATTTTTGTGTTTGCTTAACTACTAGCTGATCCTACCAAAAGGTATAAAGCTATACAAAGCCTTAAAACTAGATAGGCAAAAAATCATGTAGATACTTCAAACTAGATAACTCAAAAATCATGAAGATGAGTTGTGTTTCCATAACTAATGACTGAACCATGAGATGAATTCTTGCCTTGGGGTACTAATAATCATGTAGATACTTCAAACTAGCTAGGTAAATTATTAAAACCACCTTCTACTAAGAGGCTGTTTTTTTTTTAACATCTGAATGCTGAACGGAACATCAGATAGACGTGTTTGATTTTATTTGGTTTTTAATGCTGAATTGAAGGCATTTTAAAATTGTACCCTTATTTTCATCACAACTTTACCTTTGTTAATAATCATAGCATTTTTTTTTCTTCTTCTCTCTCTAAACATGGAGGAGTTTATCAAAATACCAGGTCATAATGACGAGAGATGTTCCTGCGAGCTTGGGTGAGAGTATTTTGCTTCGAAACGTGCTGAAAGAAGTACTTTGCAGATGCTACTCCAGCTGTTAAAAACATTGGTGTCCACCAACCCCTAGAGCCAACAAAGACTATATAGTTAACATTGAGGAGATGACTACAATTTATAGTTTAAATCACTTTATTTAGCTAGTTAGTCCGCGAATTAATCTTACCTTTTGTTTGAAACCCTCGAGATGGAAGCTTTCAAGTCTCTGTTGGCAATGAAAATCTGCAAAATGGGATTCAGGAAGGGAAAGGACAAAGGGGAAATACTTGAAAACATAAATCGGATACGTTTTCCTTACCATGAAAAGATTTAGAAGACCTTCTTCTTTATCAACAAAAGAAAAGTCACCATTAATATAGGCATCCGCAAGGCCTAAATCAGCTTGTGTAACAACCTATAAAAAGGATTATAACCAAGAACGTCTACTTATCACTGAAATCTGATTGAATTTTAGTAAAGATTTGGCTGGAAAAGTAGAAAACTAGAGCAAATACCTTCCAATAAAACTGAGGATTGTGAACTCTCATATGAACTTTGCGAAAACTTTTCTTTCTTGTTCCTTCGAAGGTGAAAATTGTACCTCCTTCTTCCAATAAACTAAATACACAAAGTATGTGAAATCAATACATCTTCATTTTTAAGTTTCTTATAGACATATGTTACATGCAGAATATTACAATACAAACATTTGGAATTGTGAAAATGGTAGCACAAAGTCTCTGTTTGATTATGACCACATTATCCTTGTATACTTTATATAGGATAGGGTTCTTTGTTCTTTTTGTCAGAGGAGGATCTACTTCCCCGCCAAAATTGGAACTTTGTTTCTTTCATCCTATGTATATCTATTGCTATCTCATGTCATAGTGTCAAAATACAAGAAGTGCCCCACCTAATTTCTTGATATACTTTGTTTGTTTCAAATTAAGTGTTCAAATGATTCAAATTAAGAGTCTCATTTTCAATTGTAAAACGATTAGAGGGATAATATTTTACAAAAGAGATATCAATTTTTTAGGGCCCCACCAAGCACTTGTTTCTGGCACTGCCCCTGCTTTTTGTTGTACTGTATTTGTTTTTTGATATATTAAAATTTTCAAATTTTACCAAAAAACAAAAAAAATCTGCTGTTTTTGATTACCACTAAACACTGTTGGAGGGTTTGGTTGCAAGGAAAATGTAAGCAAAAGTTTATTTGGTTGGCATTTTAAATGAAAAGTAGATTATTTACTTTTACACTTCCGCAAATTTTGATGCAAACCAACTGCACACGAGAAAGTGCTGCAATTGGTTTTCATCATTTATGATATCAACCAAACCGGCACTTACACTTTTTTCACCCATTTTGATGTAAACCAACTGCACACGAGAAAGTAGTGTACTTGATTTTTATCATTTATGATACAAATCAAACTGGGACTTTACATTTCATTTACAATGAAAATTTCAAATGCACCCTTTAGTGTGTGTGGGTGTGGGGGAGAGAGTCTTTACATGAAAAGAACATAAAGCAAAGTTTATCGAGTAAACTCACATTAAACAGCCAGTAGCAATATAACTTCCAAGAAACCTAGTAACAAACAGGCGTGCACCAGTTTCTATCCAGGAAGGTACCATATGCTTCGGATTGCTCAAAATAGTACAACTCTTTTTAAGCATACCATGCGCAGCAACCATACCGGCCTGAAAACAAATAACACTGACTTATTACACTACTGCTAGTTTTTGTCTTCACGCCACAAGCAAACAAAAAAAATACCCTTCCCCTCCCCTTTTGCATTGCCTCCAAAATGATTGTTATGTGCTTCAAAAACAACAGGAGTACCTTTAGTCCATCTTCATGGAATCCATAGCCTGAAAGAAATGCAAAAGAGAGTCAGAAATTAGTTAAATTTACTCGAGTTTTAATTCTAGCCATGACAATTGGATTTTCAAGTTGAATAATTTGTGTTCTGTGAATCGAAAGAACATATTTTAATACTTCTATTATATTCAGGAGGATCGAGACGATCTCACCTTGGTAGGCCCCACAGAACCATATTCGCCTCTTCCCTTGAATGTTATCAAGCTCAAGCGAAGCTTTTGAAGCGGCAACTGATGGGACGGGGTGTCCGGTTGTCCACTTAAGCAAGGTATGTTCAGGTGTATGAGGTGGATTAAGAGTTACCAGATAAGGTAGCCCTTTTTCGTCAATGTTCTACAATTGCAGAAAAATCAATCGAACAAATACAATCTAATTCTTTACAGAAAAGGGAAAAGAAAGAGAGAAACATAAAAGAATGAGAAAAAGGATTGTCTGTTTTAATTTTTCTTGTGTTCAAATTATACTGACATTGTTTTTAAAATTTTGAATAACGAAATGTTAATTATTATATATATACCTGAAGCACGTTTAGCCAATATGTGAGACACACTTTCTTATTCACATTTCCAAGAAAATTCCATGCACTCCACGCTGCTGGGTTTTGGGGCATCAAATGTGTGTCACGATGAAGAAATATATCACTGTCATAAAGAGTTTAAAGAATGATTGTGCATTTTAACATAATAAACCGAGAGAACATTTTGGCAATTAAAAAGTAAGTTCACACTGCAAAATAAATAAATTGGTAGGCAATAAACTAGTTCTCTGCAAAAAGGAATTGTCCGGCAGATACAATCGTGCAAACATTTCCACTAGACATTATGTTGTCTGATAAAAAGTTGGCAAATGATTAAAAAATCTACTCATATTTATGAGAATTTGGAAAAAGGTGTAATCTGGTGAGATTTTCTAGTACTTTTCCGGTTTTTCCATGGAATCCAATTCTTCCAACTTCTCATAGAAACTAATAGTGTTTTCAATCATTTTCTAACTTTTTATCAAACACACCCTTTCATGTATTCCAGATTTCCGGCAAACAAGAAGGCTACATACATATATATATATATATATATTTGCGTGTACCTGTAGACATATTGAAAAGCACCAAGTACTCTTCTTTCATCATACGTAGCGTTTTCTCCTAAAATTTGGAGAGCATCTGGGGCATGCACAGCCATTATGCATCCATCGTACCTTTCTTGTGAACCGTCTTCAGCAATTATAAAGCAACCTGCTCAAATTCCCTTCGGCAGTTACAAGTAGAATCATGTCATAATTTCAATTTCTACTATATATAATGCAGCATGCCAATATATAATATATATACATATATATTTCAATCTAAGTCATCATGTCAGCACAAAATTATAAGCAGATTACAACTAAAACTATTTAACAGTACAGAAGCACCGATAGAGGAAAATTCAAAACCAGAAAATAATGACATAAAAATTACGAAGTTAATTACTCACCCTCATCAAATCTTGAAATAGAATGTACGAAGCAAGCGCTTTTGATTCGACAATCTCTACTTTCTAGCTCTTCTCTAACCTGGTTTTCATTCCCGCAGATTTAGACACACACACCAAACATTTATTTATTTATTTATTTATTTATTTTGAAGGGGATTTTAGAGTAAATAGTAAGGCTACAATTTTGTGGTATTGAAAAATACGAAAGTCACCTTGTTGACATAATTATGGGAACGCCGTCTTACAGTAAGCCATTGAGGCCGGCCAAAGAGCTGCAGAATAATAAAGTTTTTTGAAAAAAGATAAGGAATGCAGGAGAATACTAACTCAAATATTTTAAAGTTAAGTAGCATATAAATGTACCCCATATGGTAAAGGGCTATGTATACCTGAAGTAGATGATGGTTGCGGCAAAATAAAAGAACAGAATAAGCAGAAAAGTTCATTACACCTTCAGAGGGGCAGGACCAGATGGAAGAACACATTGGAATCTGTAGAAATTTTTTAGGATAAGTTACCAATTTGTAGACATAATTAGATTTACAAAAGGCAAAAAGGGGAAGAAATCATGTTTTAATAGTCTCACTAGATAAGCCTTTTGAAATAACTCGGAGTAACCATTTGACTTGATGAAATGCCCCAAAGTTTCATTGCGATCAATGTCTGGGTTGTTTTCAAGCTTTTCAAGGTACCTGCAGAAATTTACGTATGACACATAGTTGAATAACAAAGGCACATTAAAAGTTGTTAACAAAAAGTGTTGGATAAGATCACGATGCATTAAACTTGAGAAAGATGTTAAAACACAGAATAGTAAGTTATATAGTGTATCGCAAGCAACACCATTATCTTGGTGAGACTAGTTAGGCGTAGCCTTTGCTTCCAGATCTCTATATCGTAAGAGATTTTTAGACAGGATCCTGCTCTTAAAAAGGAGTTGCGAATCTCAAAAATGGATGATTAGACTATAAAAAAGAGGTCTTTTGGTCAATAATTTTTTTTACCTCATCACATCATCTTTGAACTTGACAATTTCTCGGAGCATTTGCCAAAAGTATGGATTGAATGCGTTCTTTTTTTGGGCAAACAAACTCGCAATTCCGTTTCGACTACCCCACTCACAGCCATGGCCTTTTTCTAAGCTCACTGATAAGGACATATCAGAAACTTCCATATCAACTCCAAGACTCTCGAAGAACTCCATGTTTGGATATGTAACCTGCATTAATGGTACAAGGTTTCCTTAGTTAAACAGCCCACATGGTCAGTAACATCACAGAGGGGAATTTCCCATTAGGAGGCATAAATTGTGTTGCTAACTTATAATAAACAGTATTACATTCTCAAATTTTGGAGATACTAATCCACCCCGAATTAGAAGTCCACCGTTCCTTTTTGGTATGCCCTAACTAAGAGTCCAATTTCCTTCTTGAGACATAATCAATGTACCAAATGCCAGGATGTGAAACAAGTTTTGTTCTCAACCATTGATTAGGTTGACATTACTATCCTTAAAAGCTGCAAAAGTCAAAAAGGACTCTTAGGGAAGGATATGGAGTGATTATGTCCAGAGCAGCCATGGCAACCAGAAGTTTGTAGGAGTTGTTATTCACCAACTGATGATGTGCATGTACAATGCATAAATTCTACTTCAATTGTCTTTCATGAGTTTGCTTTTTGGCATATCTTTCTAGCATGTGTTTTAATCTGAAAGTTTATAGCTGCAGTTTTTACGTGGCCAACGTAATAACATTGCTAATTCGAATCACAATGTGGTAAATCAAACGAAAAAATTGTAGACATGATTCACGAAGTAAGAAAAAAAGTAA
This sequence comes from Lonicera japonica, assembly GCA_021464415.1. Taxonomy (NCBI): domain Eukaryota; kingdom Viridiplantae; phylum Streptophyta; class Magnoliopsida; order Dipsacales; family Caprifoliaceae; genus Lonicera; species Lonicera japonica. Next base: position 43,019,231 of record CM038468.1, read on the forward strand.
ACCACTTTGCCAATTGTTAACACTACTTTTTGCAAATTCATTTAGTTTTTCTCCCACTTATAATAAACACTTTCACAAATTTGAATTCACCGACAGCAACAAATTCTAAATTAAGAAACCTATTTGGCATTTGGGAAAGATTTGAAATATCTATAATTTTAAGAACCAATTTTTCATTACAATAAAGTGTAGGATAAAGATACATTTTCTGAAGGCACTCTCTCTTCAACATTTTTCTTCCTTCTCATTCTTTTAGGTAGGAATATTTTTTTTTTTGGTTCGGGGGCATTGCCCCACGGGGTCTCCGGGCCAGCTTTTGTGCACCTCGACTGATCTCCGCTCACGTGTCATACCATTTGCGCTGGCCACAGACTGATTCTTTTAGGTAGGAATATTAAATTTGATTCTTTTGCGCAATCAAAGCGGAAAATTCTCACACCTTTGGTTATTCACAAAATATGACTATCGTCAGACTTGACACAATTAACGTTACCATCCCTTCAATATCACTAGCCAAAATGGGCCAAAATTTTGACGATCTAAATTAATTTAAACCTTATTGCTTTTTTGATATGAACGATACTTCTACAATATAACTTAACTTTTTTTAATAGGAGCCGTAATTCCGCAAACCACTACAATAACTGGTGCATATACAACCATTACAAGAAAAGAGTGGACAGAATAACAAAGAGAATCATTTGCCAGCAAAATAAGCCTCAGTATATTTTGTTAAGAGCATGTACACCGGATAGGGTAAATGGCTAAATTTAGTTATACGAGTATGGGACATTCGTATGACTAAATTTTTTTACCCTTTCTGCTGTGTGCAGACTTTAAAATTTAGAAAACAATTACTAAATTTACTCTAACATTTACCCTACTCGGTGTATATGCTCTAATACCCCAATTGATAAGAATTAGGATACCGCATATGGTCCACAAGTCAAATGTCAAGTCACTGTCCTTAACCCAATTAATTAAGTGTTAATGCCATTTAACAGTTAATAAATTTAAACTCATTGAGACCTTCACAAACTTAAACATGGACATCCGGTAAAACCATATAAATCAAAAACTCACATTATTAATGTAAGTAGACTAACAATGTATATGTATCATGATTGCAAATAATTTTACTCATTCTTTTTCTTATTGATAGATTCATTTTTCTTTTACTGAAAATGCTAATTTTTTTAACATCATCAATGGTTATATTGTTATAGGATTTTATTCTACTAATCATATTTAAAAAAAATGTAGAAAAACTCTATCGATTTGAAACATTGCAGAAAAAAGAGTGGAGTAATCAATTTGAGAGGGTGATTGTTACGTTTATACATGTGGTGTAATACATAAAATAGCACTCAATGGTCAAAGTTGGGTAAGATTATGGTTATTCTTATTATCAAAATAATTTTAACTTTATCTTCGGTTAAGATTGGCTATTGAATTTAAAAAAATGTACGTCTCTTAAATATAAAAGTTTAAGGGTGCGTTTGATTGCAAGCATGGAATTTACATAGAAAGAAAATAAGTTCCAGGTAATTGAATTGCCTAGAATTGAGTTGCATGGAAAATGTAATTAAATGTGTTTGATTGCCTTAATTTTCTACCCGGAAAATATTGGTTATATTGTGGCATTTTTAATGTAGAAAAAATTATGTGTATTTTTTTTTACATAATTTTATAGTCATGATGGATCTTGTTTAATTGATCTTGATGAGTAGATTTTAAATATAAAATTTTTATTAAATTTTGAATTTTGTAGTTTAAGTTATAGCATTTTTAGTGTAGAAAATAGATAAAATGTTGTCTTGAAAACCGTGCAATTGTCTGGAAAATAAAAACTAGCCCCCCCCCCCCCCCAAAAGAAAATATTTTCCTTGTTTACAAGGAAAATGTAAGTATGTGAGCAAAAGTGGGAAAATATTTTTCCTAAAAAAAAAAAAAAAGCCAATCAAACACCTTAAGTTGTCAAATCAAGTGAAAAATGGGTATTTTCCATGGAAAATACTCCCAATCAAACACACCCTAAGGTCCGTTCTGTAGCGTTTTTAGAGGCCCGTTTTTGTTTTTTGAATTCAAAAATGGATAAAAAATGCGTTCGGTGGGATATTGACAAAAACACGAAAAACGTTTTCGGAAAATAAATTCAAGTTTAAAACATAAAACGCAAAAACGTCAAAATGATATTTTCACCGTTTTTACTCTTCCAATCTTCATTTTCACTGTTTTCATTCTCGAAAAATGTTTTCACTATTTTTGTTCTCGAAAAATTCATTTTCTAATTTTCATTTTTTAAAAATATTCTCAAAAAACATTCTCCAAAAACGTTACCAAACGGACCTTAAAGTTTTAAGATTTAAGTAGCTTCAAAAAACAAATAAATGGCCGGAATTAATTGTGTGGTTCTTGTTTTCCCGCTTCACTTTCCATATATACTCAGTGGACTCTTTCTCTCACTGTACTCCTTCCCTTTCACTCAGGCAAACCCATTCTCTTCCTCTTCCAGCGACAAACAGCCGGAGCCGCCATTTATTCTCTCCACTCACTAAAAAGAAAGGACTAACTCATTTACTCTCTCAAAACACTTGCTCCTGATAAATTATACAACATTGAAATGGAGAAATTGTATTAATGAACAAGAAATCCACAAGGGGTTACATTGTTACAATTACTTCCTCAATTACAATACAAGACTTACTAATATATACTATTACAAAAGAAAAACTAATTATAACAATTTATGAAAAGGTGATAAAATAAAGAAGATGAAAGAAGAGAAAAAGAAAGAAAAGGGATCCAATTATAGGAAGGAGGAATCCAATGGTATTCTTGGTGGTGAGGAATCCAAAGGTATTCTAACACGCCCCCTCAAACTCAAGGTGGTATGAAGAGACCAATTTGAGTTTGAAGAGAGATAATGGAAAGATAAAGAGGAAAAAGTTCCCCAAACTCAAGGGCGGCTCTGTCGGAGGTCAGATCTGGGGTTCCGGTGAGGATGGAAGGTTGACGAAGCTTGGGAAGGGAAATTGAATGAGATAGGGTAAATGAGCTGCTCTGCATTTTCTAGATCCATATTAGAAATAGCAGAGAGAGAGAGTTGGAAGCTCGTCGAAATGAAAGAGAGAGACTTAGCGCTAGAGGAGAGAGAAAATTAGATATGGGTCTGTTTTCTTGGCAGAAGAATTTGTATCGTGGTGGAAGTCCAGCAAGGGAAAGGGAACGGGATCAAAAAAAGAGACAGTTACAGATACAGGGACCGAGATTACGATCGAGATTATGACCGGGACTACGACAGAGACCGTTACCATGTGAGAGAGGACCGAGATAGGGATCGAGAACGGGAGAGAGAAGGCAGTGACGGTGGCTGAAGGCGACCGGTCACGCCGGTGCTGCACTGTTGGAAAGGAGTAAGTGAGAGTTGGGTATCTGCTGGTGGTGGTGGTGGTGTGTCAGATCTGAGCGTTTTTGAAGCCTCGACGACGGTGAGGCAGGTGAGTTCATGATTGACACCGGCAGTGATGGCCATACAATGGCCGTGGATGTTACTGGTCTGAATGAGGGACCTGTTCAGGACACCACCCGCGGTGGAGGCGGCAGCTGTCCATGAACAGAAAGCAGAGGAGATGCGGGGCTTGAGGACTGAAAATTAGAGGAATTGGGAACCGTGGCTGATGTTGCCAACGAGCTGAAATCTCTGCAGAGGAAACTGAAGAAAGAAGGGATTTGAGGGGAAGCTTGGGGTTGTAGTATTGGGGTTTTAGATCTTGGGTTTGTAGTTGGGGTGAAGATGCAGGGACGGAGACAGCGAAGGTAGAAGAGGTGATTAAGCATACGTATTGGTCAGATCTGAAATCTGGCATGGTATCTGGACAGCGCTGCGAGAGGGCGCGCCGGAGGGATTCGGAGATGCGCGTAGTGACGCGGTTGTTGTTGTTGATGAAGTAGGTGCTGCGGAAGAAGCTGGCAGCGAAGCTACCGGAGTTGCAGTCAGAGAAATAGTCGGCGACATCGACGGCTTCGCCGGAAAAGGTGAAACAAAAAAAAATTTAGGTGAGAAAAAGTTGAAGAATGGATTGAATTCTATACAACAACATCATCATCAAGAACCATCAGAATTACCAGTCAATCAATGATCAACTGGGTTGCTCTAGATGCGAAAAAGAAAAACGAATTGCAGATTTGCAGAAGTTTGGTAATGGATTTTCTGGGAATTGATATTTTAGAACAAAACTAGAAATACGAGAAAGAAGGAAACTCTTTGATGAGAAAACCTTGCTCTGATACCATGATAAATTATACAACATTGAAATGGAGAAATTGTATTAATGAACAAGAAATCCACAAGGGGTTACATTGTTACAATTACTTCCTCAATTACAATACAAGACTTACTAATATATACTATTACAAAAAAAAAACTAATTATAACAATTTATGAAAAGGTGATAAAATAAAGAAGATGAAAGAAGAGAAAAAGAAAGAAAAGGGATCCAATTCTAGGAAGGAGGAATCCAAAGGTATTCTAACAGCTCCCTCTCTCTTTCAAACAAGCTCTCTTCTGGACCGCCGGAGCCGTTGGAGCAGTCGAACCACTAGCGACGAAAGAGGTAGTTGTTCCTTCTCTCTACTCTCATCTCTCCCTTTCTTCCTGCTTCTTCTTGCTATTATATTTCAAGTTTGATCTTTCAAAATTTTAGGGTTTTTTCTAAATCAAGACATAAATAAAATTCGGGGGTGAGTGTAAATAGAGCAAAGATTGGAGTGAGCAAGAGCTTATCAGAGATTGAATTTGAGGAGCTAAAAGGGTTTATGGATCAAGGGTAGGGTTTGTGTTCTCTTGGGTAAGGATTTCGTCAAAAAATTCTACCTAACTGAAAATATTTTGCTGAGATTGATAGAATTTTGTATTCACTCAAATTATTTTGCAATTTTTTTTTGATTTATGAAACGATTGATGCGAATTTCGCCTATCTTAGAGAGATTAATTGAATTGATTTTAGTTTGATTGCTTTTTCATGAATGTTGTTGCAGGTTATTTTACTCTGTAGTGTAAGTAGTGTGTATCTACTCTCTATCTCTCGCATATCTCGAGTTTTAAAGGAGGTTTGCAGATTGTCAATTAAAGTTACTGCTTCATTACTTGAGTCTCTTTTATCGTACATATATTTGCATATGTCTATTTGTTTGTATGCGTGTTCATTTTGAAGGAAAAGAGATAAAGGGCTGGTTTGGTTGTCCATCGAATTGTGAATTACACAATTTGCAATTTTTACATTTGCTTGTTTTTGGTTGTAAAAGTTGAACAATTGTAAATATGATATTTGAAGTTGATTCATTAAATCTCGAATTAAGTCGTTTCAAGAAAAAAAAGAGAGGGGCCACCATTGATGATCAATTAGAGAGCTCTTGATGTGAGTAATGAAGTTTAGATGGACTAAGCTTGAGCTGTTTGCTGATAGCTTGGTTCAGTGACAGCATAGAAACTCAGCATTGAATAATGCAAACTTATCAATTTCCATTACCAATTATTTTTTATTTTATTTTTTGGACTTTTAGACTCGCGTGTTGCCTCCATTTGTACCATTTGCTCAAGCATTTGTTGCAGTGATCACAGCTGATCTTACAGGTTCTCTTTATTATGTAGCTACCTCACTAAAAGGTTGATTCTTTCACCTTATACATTGTGTTTTATGGATCCGGCTCCTCAAAGAGTGATTTCAATCATACTAAAGTAGGTAGTGAATTTGGACCGTTCATTTAAAATTGTTCGGTATAGATTTTGACAGGTATTGTTTGTTTCTGGCGAGGACTCATTTAGACATAAACTACCTGTCAAAATCTGAACCATGTAATTTTAAACCAATGCTCCATATTTTTTCGACCACTCTAGAGGAGCCTGATGCGTCTTTTAATTTGATTTATTTGCAATTATTTGATTCGCAACAGCGCTTTATTTACATACAAAAGCTGTTTTTCTTTCTTTTATTTCTTCATTTCAGATCCTACGTAAGTAGTTGCACTGGTTTTACCATCTCGCTCTGGCCGTGATGATCTGAAGAAGCTCTTTGTAGGTAAAATTTCCTTTTGCCTCTCTGGTTTCAAGGTTGGACTTTCCACATGTCAATTTTTTAAATGCCAGTCCTTAGGGCCCAAGAAAAATTGAATAGGGAATTGGCCTCGGTAAACATTAGGTATAATTTCCTTTTTGGTAAAATTTTGAATAATCTTTACGTATGGTCATATTTGTGCATTTTAGATTTGTGGGGCTTCAAACTGGAAATTTTGACCAATATTCATGTACTTGGATTCACATTGGGCAACGCTTTTATTTTAATATTTGGTTACTTAATTAAGCTTAGTTAACCATTTTCTTGCAAAGTGTTGTTTATTATTATAGATAATTTGAGGTCAATTATTAATATTTTGTTTAGTAGCTGATGAGAGTTTTATTCATCTCTTTGTTTTCATTTGCTTTTGCTTAGTACTTTTCATGTTTGGGGATTGTTTTGAAATTAATATGTTTGGGGATTGCATAAAGTAATTTTTCTTATTTTATTGGTGAGTCTCATTTATATTATTGTATGATTTGTACTGAACGAATATTGTACATCTGATGGCTACCAAATCTTGCTTTTTTGGATTTGGAAATTGAGATAAAGGAAGTTTCTAAGAGGCTATTTAAATCCTACATGGAAACATCATATTTTCAAGTTCTAATATGCTCTTTAAAACTTAGTAGTCTCTTTCCATTTCTATCTCCAATATTTTTCATGTTTATTATGCTCAGGGAACTTCATTTTTGATGCTTAATTAGTTTTATTATTTGTAGGACTTTCGAATGCTATTTATAAGATTCTTAACATTTTTCCAAAACCAGGACTTTTTGGTACATCAATTATTTCCAGAAAAATCTTTTGGTTAATATTAAGTGTAGTTCATCCTGCAATTAAACGAATAACACCAAAGTGTCGTAGGCACGAGTTACCCCTAGCATAATTAAACGAATATTTTAGTACATTGAAAAATAGTTTATGAGCCAACTTTGCAATACTTTTATGAAAAAAGTAATTTATTTCCCTATTTGATTTACATTCCACAAATTTCATTTTTTGGGGTCTGCTTTCAAATTGTCGGTAATTTGGTGTTAAACATGCTGCATAAAAATATTTTTATTTTGTTCATGACTGATTTGGAATCCAAGTAAACGTTAGTCCTATTTGATATTTGCAGGCGAACAGCCAATTTGTTGCGATCAATATGATTTTGGCTTCAAAGAGTGGAGTTCATTTTTTTTATTTAAGGGTGCAGTTAAAATTCACCCCACTTTTTCTTCTTTCCCCAATTTTTTTCAAACACCTTAGTGTTTGAAGTTAATTCTTGATTTATCCAAAATGTAGCTGTGTTCATATTGAGCAAACCTAAAGGATGCCGTAAGCTATTATTTACAGAGAAATGGGTCAACCAGATCTGAGGTAAGGCCAACATTTTTTAACTAAAGATCATTCTATTTTAGTCCAATATTATTTCGATATATTTATAGTTTTATACTCATCATTTTGTTATAATACTACTTTTTTTTTTACTTTAATCATTTTGTTTTAATAGCACTCTTTTTTCCCCCATTTATCTGTTCTATAATAAAATTGTTAGTGTAAGTTCCCCTCCCAAGTTCTTTTAGCTCCAAATAAGTTAGCTTTTGAATTTATTTGTTACCACAAGGATGTTATAAAAGCTTAGCTTAAAAAACTTACACGAATGCATTTTATATTTGCCAAGGTGGTTTTAAGCGCCTTCGCTAGTTTGCATAGACATTAGTTTTGTGTATTTTGATTTTAATAGAACTCTTTTTTTAAAAAAAAATAAAATAAAATTCCCTTTTATCCATTATATTATAAAATTGTTACTATAAGTTCCACCTGCCAAGTTCTTTTGGCTTCAAATAAGTTAGCTTTTGAAGTTATTTGTTGACTCAAGGATGTTATAAAAGCTTAGCTTATAAAAGTTACATTATATAGAATGCAGTTTATATTTGCCAAGGTGGTTTTACGCGCCTTCGTGAGTTGCATCAACATTGGTTTTGTGTATTCTAATACTAATGGTACTCTTTTTTTTTTTTATCTTTTTTTTTATCCATTCTATAAGAAATTTGTTATTGTAAGTTTCCCTGCCAAGTTCTTTTGGCTCCAAATAAGTTAACTTTTTAAGTTATTTGTTACCTCAAGGATGTTATAAAAGCTTAGCTTAAAAAACTTACATGGAATGCAGTTTATATTTGCCAAGGTGGTTTTACGTGCCTTCGCGATTTTGCATAAACATTAGTTTTGTGTATTCTGATACAAGTTTTAGCATTGACACGAAATTCATATTTTTTTCTTTAGCAATTGATATTGAGTTCCTGACTGTTCAATTGTTATATGCAGGATAATTGCGCGCTCCATATTTTGTTTGTGGCTTTTAATATTTTGTTCCTTGCTATGTAATTATTTATTTATTTAATTTTCTTATTTGATCATGCAAGTGTCCTTTCTGTTTTCTCCACTCACATGCTTAACAACTCACTAAACAACTCCCACCTAGGCACCCATTGTTTACATACTAATTTTTTTCATGTTAAATAAGGATTGTTATATGTGTTAGTTTTGGTTTACATTACCATTAGAGATTATTTTTCAACACTTCATAGCTAGACGAGTTGTGCTGTGTTTGTATGTTTGTTAAAGTTACTTTTCTTTTACGAAGCTCATTTGTACTTTTTTTTTAATGCAGATTATACATTTGTGGACCCATTAATCTTGATTTTTGGGTTTCATAATCAAAATTGTTAATTACAAGTCTGGGTTTAAGATAAAGGAGCTTCCATACAAGAAGATCCAATTGCTCTTTTTCTAATTCCAAGGGTGCGTGCGTATTCACTCATGCTTACACAACTTCATTTATTGGGCTAAATTAGTTTATTTCTAAAAACAGCGTAATTAACATCTTTTGCTAGAATTCTTTAAATTTTCTATTTTTGTAAAACTAAATTTCTTATGTCATTTTTGTAAATATATAAGTCATTTCTTAAGAAGTACTAAATATAAAATAGGACTATGAATTTAAGATGAATATAGTACTTTTTTGTTTCGATAGTGCTGTAGTATTGATGCTCCCTCCTACTCAAACCAAGATTAATAGTTTGGAAACCAAGCATAGTGAGAAATATTACGAGCCATATATATTGCTTTTCTTGTCTTTTATAGTCGTCGATTCTTTACATTTGTTATACAAGGATTACCATTGTTAAAAATTCTTGAAGGTTGAGAAATTTACATTTTTACGTTATTTTCCTTTGCACGCAGGTATTACACGAAAGAACATGTACAAGTTACAAATCTAGTGTAAATATTAGAGGCAGAGTCATAAAATCCTATTATTTTACCATGCCTGCAATTCAATAGCAATGTATATGTTTTGTATTGTATTGTATTGTATTGTATTGTGCCATATTGGCAAGATATTTTCTCTTTTTATTTCCTTTATAAAACACTAAATGTATTGCTATTTCATAGTTGGTTATATTGACCTCTTGAGTTTATGTCCTTTTGGTATTCATTCTACTAATATTGATGCCTTAATAATCCACTAATACTATTTCCTTTAAATTTGACTTTAGGGTTGCTATCTATTATTATGTTAGAGTGTTACATTTAATCTGTTGGAGAATGAGTGCCAAGTTTGCCACTGACGAAGGCTAAGATCGAAGAGATGTAGTACGTACGTGGTTGTCGTGTATATGTTGCATATTTTTTTTCCCTTTTAATTTGTATGTGTTCTAAATTTATGTACAGTAGATAATTGTCTATATTGGATTTGGATTCTCATTATCATTTCTTTCGGGCTTTTCGTGTTTCAAGATTTAGGATTACCTTGAAACTAATATTTTTCATCTCTATTGAATGCATATTCTGCATTTGATTAATTGAGGACCAGCATGCGCGCACAATGATGCTTACAAAACTTCATTAATAACGGTAAAATAGTATAAGAAAGTCAGATTTATATGCTTGGTAAAGTGTCATCTTTAGTATAATTTTTTTTTCTATTTCTTTTCGTAAAACAAAGATTTTTTTTTTCATGTTTTGGTACGTAATAGTTACTCGAATTAAGGCAAAGTACCATCAGCACGGATTACCTTTAATTATACCGTATGTATCAAAAGTTATGCATTATTCAAATATTAGCGATAATTACTTTGACAGTAGATTAAATACAAACTCCTTATCCTGGTGCCCTGTTGCCGCTATCCTAATTATTAGTAGGTGCAGTAGAGTAGAGACTAGAGAGTAGTATAACTCACTCGATTAAAGACCATAAAACCAAGGTCTAAATCAACACCGTCGACAGTAACAGTTTTGGCATGACCTCCCAGATAGTCCTCTTTCTCATACAGCACCACCTCAACTCCGCCTTTGGCCAGAGTATAAGCCGCCACTAGTCCGCTGATTCCGGCACCGACCACCGCCACTCTCATCTTCGACATTGCTCAACGATTCACGCTCTTCTGTTATGCCAAATAAATAAAATTGTATTTTATAAGAGAAAAACACCGAAGATATATAGAAAGGTATACAGTACTGAATTATATGAGAAATCCTATAAAAATATCTAAATGAAGAATTATAGACTGCAATTACCAAAAATCAGTAGATTTTTTGTTCGACCTGGTCAAAATATTGATAATTCTTCAAATCAAATCTCATTTCCCCGTCATTGTCGTTAATTTTAGTCCGCATTAATTCAAATAATTTTCTTACAGCTTTCATAAAAAATTTGTACTACTCAATATGCTTCTCAATGTTAGCAGCAGCATTTTACTCACAGATACATTTATACAGTATATATATATATATATTCATACATACAGAAAAACGTAGATTTAATAAATCCTTCAAATCAATCTCATTTTCCGGTCAGTATGGTATTAAGTTAGCATATCTTCAAATAATTTTCTCATATTCATATCATTTTACGCAGAAAATGAATACTTTGAATAATTGAGTGTTACCTCAAAGAGATAATGCAGCAAATGACTATAAAAATAAAGGAACAGAAACTTCAGGTTTTCCTTGGAAAGGAGAAAAATCTTCAGCTGATTCCACGAATTCCTGGAATCCACTTTCTGAACTTTCTCTATCTACTGATTGGAGGAAATAATGCAGATTCATCTCGGGAAGAACAAAGGCGATTTTTATAATAGGATATGGAAACAGAACGCCCACAACTACACGTCTCCCTAATTTGAATAGAATACCAAACGTACAATTATCGGATTTTCACGCCAGATGCATTGGTGTGTCTTTCAAATTTTGACCAGATTCGATCCAATCGATATATTTTATTAAACATATAGATTTAGAATTTCAATATGATATCGATTACAATCTATATAAGCTAATATAGTAAATAAGGATTCCGGCATATTGAATTCGTTAAAAATCTAATCCAATTTGATATTATATAATCTATATAATAGGATATGGAAATGAAACGGCCACAATTATGCCTACTTCTCCCAAATTTGGATAGAATGAGAAACGTGTGAGTTTATAATTTACTTACAATTACCAGATTTTTGTGCCGGATGCATTGGTGTGTCTTTAAGGGTACATAGTATGATTATCTGATAAATGTTTTAGACGTGTCAATGGATTAAATTTTGACCTAAATTTAATCCAACTGCCATGTATTTTATTGGATATAGGTTTAAAATTTTAATATGATATCAATTACAATCCGAATTTACTAATTTGATAATTTAATGGAGTAAATATGGATTCAGGCATATCCCATCCATTAATAATCTGACTCGATCCAATTTAATGTTATATAATCTATATATTTTAGATTTATTATATTAAATCTATATAAATATATGGAGTAGTGGGATCACAAACGTATCCACCAAGTCCCGATCGAGGAGGTACGGTTATAGCCCTCAATTTTGAAAAAAACAATATTTCATAATAATAATAATAATTAAATGCCACTTAATAATACTCCACAAAAGTACTCTAGTATTTTGAAATAATCTTAGTGGCTAAAAATGTTTTAAGAGAGTCATATAAAGCGTTACTAGAAATAATTGAATAGAATACCAAACGTACAATTACCGGATTTTCATGCCAGATGCATTGGTGTGTCTTTCAAATTTTGACCAGATTCGATCTAATCGATATATTTTATTAAATATAGATTTAGAATTTCAATATGATATCGATTACAATCTAAATATGCTAATATAGTAAATAAGGATTCCGGCATATTAAATTCATTAACAATCTAATCCAATTTGATATTATATAATCTATATAATAGGATATGGAAACGAAACGGCCACAATTATGCATACTTCTCCCAAATTTGGATAGAATGAGAAACGTGTGAGTTTATAATTTGCCTACAATTACCGGATTTTTGTGCCGGATGCATTGGTGTGTCTTTAAGGGTACATAGTATGATTATCTGATAAATGTTTTAGACATGTCAATGGATTAAATTTTGACCTGAATTTAATCCAACCGCCATGTATTTTATTGGATATAGGTTTAAAATTTTAATATGATATCAATTACAATCCGAATTAACTAATTTGATAATTTAATGGAGTAAATATGGATTCAGGCATATCCCATCCATTAATAATTTGACTCGATCCGATTTAATGTTATATAATCTATATATTTTAGATTTAATATATTAAATCTATATAAATATATAGAGTAGTGGGATCACAAATGTATCCACCAAGTCCCGATCGAGGGGGTACGGTTGTACCCCTCAATTTTGAAAAAAAACAATAGTTCATAATAATAATAATAATAATTAAATGCCACTTAATAATACTCCACAAAAGTACTCTAGTATTTTAAAATAATCTTAGTGGCTAAAAATGTTTTAAGAGATTCATATAAAGCGTTACTAGAAATAATTGAATAGAATACCAAATGTACAATTACCGGATTTTCATACTAGATGCATTGGTGTGTCTTTCAAATTTTGACCAGATTCGATCTAATCGATATATTTTATTAAATATTAGATTTAGAATTTCAATATGATATCGATTACAATCTAAATATGCTAATATAGTAAATAAGGATTCTGGCATATTAAATTCATTAACAATCTAATCCAATTTAATATTATATAATCTATATAATAGGATATGGAAACGAAACGGCCACAATTACGCCTACTTCTCCCAAATTTGGATAGAATGAGAAATGTGTGAGTTTATAATTTGCCTACAATTACCGGATTTTTGTGCCGAATGCATTGGTGTGTCTTTAAGGGTACATAGTATGATTATCTGATAAATGTTTTAGACATGTCAATGGATTAAATTTTGACTTGAATTTAATCCAACCGCCATGTATTTTATTGGATATAGGTTTAAAATTTTAATATGATATCAATTACAATCCGAATTTACTAATTTGATAATTTAATGGAGTAAATATGGATTCAGGCATATCCCATCCATTAATAATCTGACTCGATCCAATTTAATGTTATATAATCTATATATTTTAGATTTAATATATTAAATCTATATAAATATATAGAGTAGTGGGATCACAAACGTATCCACCAAGTCCCGATCGAGGGGGTACGGTTGTACCCCTCAATTTTGAAAAAAACAATATTTCATAATAATAATAATAATAATAATAATAATAATAATAATAATAATAATAATAATAATAATTAAATGCCACTTAATAATACTCCACAAAAGTACTCTAGTATTTTAAAATAATCTTAGTGGCTAAAAATGTTTTAAGAGATTCATATAAAGCGTCACTAGAAATAATTGTGAAGTAATAGAGTATTTTTGTTGAGTACTAATGCCATTACCCTAATTAAAAAAATTATATATTTGATAATAAATCTAATAGTATATATATAAAATGGAGAAAGTGGTTCATTTAATATTTCTCATCTTTACATGTTGCCACGTGTCCCTTTATTAAATACACTCATTTTGCTTATATAACTAGAGTTTTTCTTCATTTTTTTTCTTTTTTACTTTTATCATTATATGCCACTTCGATCACTCTCCTCATAATCTGTTATTTGCATTACTTTTATGACTCATCTCCATTTATTACCTCCTTATTAGTTATATACTACCTCCCATTAATTATTGATTCTTCCATGTAGCCAGTTACTTAAACAAAACATTTTATCTAAACCAAATGAAAATATTTTAATTTACTATTACATTGTTTTCATATCTTATCTAAACCAATTGCACACTAAAAAGTAGTGCAATATTTTAATTAATAATTTCTCTTTTGTATGAGTTTTCTTAGATTGAGTTTCTAACAAATCAAGTACAAACTTATAATTTTTATTGCACCAAAATATACATAAGTGATTCTTTGCAAAACAAAATTCACTTAAAATATTACACAAAATGTTAATATAATAGTTTTACAGTGCTCATGCATCGCACGGGGTTGAAAACTAGTACTATGATATATTTGACGAGTCCATAAATTAAATACACTACTCTCTCCACCTCAAATTAAGAGTCTCACTTCAAAATATTAAATTTTGTAAAAACACTAATTTTAACTTAATTAATTAGTGCTCAAAATCACAACTTATTTTTTACTATCCATCCATTGATTATGTACCAAAAATAAAATATAACTTTTAATTTGAGACATTCCGAAGAAGAAAGTTCCAAGTGTCACTCTTAATTTTAGAAACAGTGAGTGAATTGTTATTACAAACGCAAGTAATTATATTTCAACTTTTTGCATGCTACAATACGTACTTATAATGCTTAAGGTAATTATATAATGTTCTAGTAAATTAATGAACACTTTATGAACATTTTTGTGTGCCACCCCCAAAATTTACTTTGGTAACAAGTATAATAGTAAAGATGGACAAATAAAACTCAATGGTTAGATTCGTCATGATAATTTTCAAAAGAATTTTTACACAAATTAAAGAGGCCTATTTTAACATAATAGTTTTTATTTTATTTTTCATACTATTACAATTTGTAGTTTTTCCAAGTAACGAAAAAGTCATTCTTGCGTTATTTTATTTCTGTAACTCCTTAATAAAATTCTTGCGTACGTCCACCGTAGGCTAAGGTAGGTATTTCTCTAAACTAACACATTTTTAGGCTTCAGGTTAATGATTTAACATTTTTGTTATGTTTACATGATGTTAAAAAAACTAACTGTTCAATTTGAGATTTTTTAAGTAATATAGAGTATTTGTGAGTATGCATACCATAATAAGTTACAATACACCTTTATTTACCACTAATTAGTAACAATATCAAGTGCTTATTATATTAATCATCGTATATATACTTAATATAACAATATTTGACTGATCATCGCTCCTAAATACAAAAAAAAATAAAAAAAAAAATAAAAGAAGCAGCACAAATTTAAAGAGAGATCTACCATAACTTATATGCTAGAAAGTACTTACTATCCTGCTACTATATTATATATATATATATATATTGTAAATACTA